>CAXKWD010000004.1:105876700-106101848 GCA_964059195.1 Ectobius pallidus
ATGAAGGGAAAAATTCACACTGAAAATATTACGATTTTAAACCAATTTGTTCTACACATTTCTCAATTTAAGTATAGAATGGGCGTATTTCGCCCTTATTTAGACATTTCACACAATCTAACAATTTTGCGATATTTTGTGGATACAATTTGCTTAACATGTCATTTTACGCATGTACAAAGCTAAATATAGTTAAGGAAACTGATTTGTAAAATTTCGCGCTTATCGTTGTTACCAAAAAGTGTGGTCTCTAAATTGATATAGGCCTAGTTTACTCTTATGAACAAGCGTTTTGCAATGTGGAGTAAATTTATAAGTTAATACACACTCAGTATGAGCGAAAGACCAGCACCAAATTACTGTAGTTCATTGGCGTACTTACTGTTGTAATGCGTAGATTCATTTTACTTATAAATTAGAGTTTATGTGGGTGGTCAGTAAGGAAATATCTTGAAAGCGTAGACATAAACGCGTGGGGTAGCTTGATGTAGAAGATTTAGTACCGAATTGCTTCCTCGGGTGCAAAGGTAGAGTAGCAGCGGTTACAGTATCAACAGTTGTTTACAGTAATCCCAACATGGAAATGGTATATGCATAGTTTCCAGGTATCTAAATCTGCACAACTTGTATAACAAACATATTTATATTGCTTGTACACCACACATAATTGAAGAGTGTAACCCAAATAGCTGCTAAGTGCCATTTTTGTAAAAAATTAGTTTTTGCATCAAAACCCATCTATATGTCATTGCCAATTGACCCAAGACACGGCAATGTGCCACAGTATTTAGTTTAGTCCAAACATTGATCGCCAGATGGAAGCTCTGCTATGTCCCTCATGCATTTAGGAATACATTTTTTACTGTAAATCCTAAACAACGTTTTGGCACTTAGCAGGTATTTGGGTTACACTCTTCAATTATAATTCTCACTCTAGCAATTTTTGTAGGCTATATGTACAACTATAATAAAAACATACATCTTCACTATCAAGTAATCCCAAGTTGTGTTTAAATACTTGTGGTTAAATACTTTCAGAGAGTCCCGGAGAGAGCAGACGTGTTTGTTAGTAGCTCCCGTCCCTCAGCTAGCAGGTAGAAAAGAGAGTTGTATACGTTCTGTTTTATAGCTAATTTATTACTGTTGTTGTTTTATAGCTAATTTATTACTGTTGCCTTATTAAATTATTATTTACTTTTCAATATATATGCAAACATGACCGTGTGTAAAAAGTGTACAAAATCAATGAAGAAGGGTCTAAAGTGCGTGGAGTGCGATTCTACATACCACAGAATCTGCGAAAAAATCAAGGCGGGTGCAGGAACGAACAATTATATATGTAAGGCATGTTCAAGCAAGCCGCAAGAATGTGACGAGTGTGAGCTGCTGAGGCAAGAAAACAAAAGCCTGCACGCCGTAATCGAACAGCTGCAAAACGATTTGAAGGAATGCCAGGGCAAAATGACGGAATGTGAAAACGAATTTGAAACAACAATTTCTTCACCCCGTACAAACAAACCCCGCAGATCACTTGCGAGAAGAGAAGCTCCTGAAGTGCCGGTCCAAAACAGGTTTTCGGTACTGTCGGTGGATGAGTTTCCGCCTCTCCCTAATGTGAAGAAGGTCATCCCGGAAGGAGTGCCACATTCCACAAGAACAACCCCAGCGCGAAGAGAGCGACCTGGACCAGCCAGAAGGAATCCCCACCCACTACGCCGCAAGGTACTCGTGGTTGGGGACAGCCATGCGAGAGGATTGTCCGCTGAACTGCAGGCACAGCTTGGGAATTCCTTCCAGGTAACAGGAATCACAAAGCCGAATGCGAAGATCTCCGCCGTGCTGTGTGATGTCAACGCCCTCACGAAAGCATTCACGAAAAACGACCATGTGGTAGTGCTTGGGGCACGAATGACGTCGCTCATCACAGCCCCTATCAGCTGACAGTGAGAAGAGGAGCAGACCAGTTGGCACCTGTCACTGAGAGGACCAACGTCCCAATCAATGCCATTCCCCACAGGTATGACAACTTTTATTCGCTCAACTCCTGCATTGACGTGGCAAACAATGTCCTAAAAAACAGTAATAATTGTAAATTTAACTCCATGTCCGCATGTTTACCGCGGCAGATGTATACACGGCACGGTCTTCACCTAAACTACTTAGGTAAAAGTGAACTATGTAAACAGGTGAAGGCTATGATAAAACATAAAGATGACAATAGCGACCATCCTAGCACCCAGACTTTTCTGGATCGCTGGGTGATAACGAAACAGAAGTGAGTCATCAGACTAACGCAGCCTTCCTCAAAATAATGCACCTCAATGTCAATAGTCTAGCTAATAAAACTTCCCCCTTAGAATTATATTTAACCGATCATCCAGCAGATATTTTATGCATAACCGAGCACCATGTTGATAAAGAAAACATTAAATATATATCAATCAATAACTTTAACCTCACACAGTCATACTGTCGAAATATTTTCAAAGGAGGAGGGGCAGCAATATTCTGCAGAGAGTCACTTCTGTTCCGGCCAATTAATGAAATTTCTGTCTTTTGTGTTGATAAATATTTCGAGGGCGCAGCTGCATACTTCCCTAGCCTTAATATTGTTTCCCTTACCATTTACAGATCACCAAATGGAAATTTCCCATTATTTCTAAAATGTCTTGAATGTGTATTGAATATTCTGTATAAAATATGTAACAGATTAGTTATATGTGGTGATTTCAATGTTAACCTTGCATACGATCAAAACTATAGTCAAGTCAATAAAAACAGATATTCCCTTCTGGACGTCTTGTCAAAATATGACATAAAGCAAACAATTTTTAATTTCACCAGAATTTTTGGCTTGTCTAAATCTGTCATAGACAATATCTTCACCAATATTCCAGTGGAAATGATAAACGCATACAACTCAGAACCTGGTATATCTGACCATTTCGCTCAGCTTTTAGAAATTAAAATGACATTAATAAATAATGTAAAAAAGGAAAGTAATAATTCAACGGTTTTTAAACGCAAATTCACATCAGAAGCAATCTCTCGATTCAATACACTTTTAATAGATGTAAACTGGATCACTGATGCAAATGATACAAATTCACTCTTCGAAAACTTCATAAACATTTTAAAATCAAATTTCGACAAATGTTTTCCCTTAACAAAGAAAAAATCATATAAATCACGAGCCAAGAGCAAATGGATAACGCCAGGAATAATAAAATCCAGCAGGACATTAAGGAAACTATCGCTAGCTGCCAAACACAATCCCCGTAGACTACAACATTTTAAAAAATACAGAACTATTTAAAAGAAAGTACTAAGGAACGCTAAGCTCCTTCACTATGATAAGAGAATCCAGCAAGCTACAAACCCAATGAAAGAAATGTGGGCCATTATCAAGGAAGCCGATCCTGGTGATAATAGCAAACCTCCCCCAGACATCAGTGAACTAGTTTACAAAAACGAATCAGTCAC
Source organism: Ectobius pallidus (assembly GCA_964059195.1). Taxonomy (NCBI): domain Eukaryota; kingdom Metazoa; phylum Arthropoda; class Insecta; order Blattodea; family Ectobiidae; genus Ectobius; species Ectobius pallidus. The sequence goes on from CAXKWD010000004.1 coordinate 105,880,184, forward strand.
CTGTCCATTAGCAATGGCAAACGTACTAAATCACCATTTTCTAAATATCCCCACTCCTCCCAAAATAAGCAGCCCCAGTGGCATTAATATACCTAGGCCTACATTCCCAAACTCAATGGTACTCTTTGATGTCACTGAAGAAGGGGTTCTAGGAACCATAAAAAACATGAAATGTACGTTCTCTGCCGGATTAGACGAAATTCCACCTGCAATTTTAAAGAAAGTGGGACCACACATTGTGAAGCCACTCACTGTTCTTGTAAATAATTCCTTGAACAATGGAATATTTCCGGATGCTTTTAAAACAGCGTTGATCAAACCTCTACACAAAGGAGGAGAGAAATCATGCCCGAATAATTATCGACCTATAGCTCTTCTTCCAGCGCTCTCTAAAGTTTTGGAAAAAATTATGCACACAAAAATTTCATCATTCTTAAAATATCAGAAATGCCTCTCGGAACACCAGCATGGGTTTGTTTCCAAGAAATCAACCACAACAGGGATATTTACAGCCTTGGAAAAAATCCACCAGCAACTGAATGAAGGCAAACAGACATTAGGCATATTCGTAGACCTTTGATAGCATTCAACATGATATCCTCTTTGAAAAACTTAGCAACTATGGAATTCGTGGAACTGTTCTTAAATGGATAAAATCGTATATCTCTATGAGAATGCAAACAGTAGAGATAAGCCATAAATGTGGTAAATCTAGGTCTAATCCATCGCCAGTAACAAAAGGAGTACCACAGGGATCAATTCTAGGCCCATTACTTTTCCTTCTGTACATAAATGACCTTCCATCACACCTCCCTGATACTCAAACAATAATGTTCGCAGATGATTGTACATTAATTATTCAAGGAAAATCGCTCGACGATATCAAAATTTCGGCATCTCGTACGATGTCACACTTTCATAACTGGTGTACAAAAAATAGTCTAGCTATTAACAAATCTAAAACTAAATTTATTATATTTAAGTCCAGATTTTTTAAAGATACAGCGATCAATAATACCGTAGTGTTTAATAATATGGAAATTGAAAAAGTGGCGAACTCTAAATTTCTAGGGCTAACGATAGATTGTCATTTAAATTGAAGGGACACATACAAAATTTGTGTAAATATCTATCTAGTTATACCTTTTTATTCGTTAAACTATCATCTTATTGCAATAAGAAAACTCTTCTGCAATGCTATTATAGCTATATTTATTCTAAAATAAAATATAACATTATTGCTTGGGGATCAGCAGATCAATTCCACATAAATAGAATCTTTGTCCTGCAAAAACGCATAATACGTACCATTTATAATGCCAAGCCTCTCGATTCCTGCAAACCTTTATTTAAAACCCACAAGATCCTCCCACTACCATGCATCATTATTTTTGAAGCCGCCCTATTTGCTTATTCTCATAGACTCCTTTTCAAAGTTAATTCTGACTACCACTCTTACAACACCCGACATAAAAACAGCATAGCACTGACGAAACACTCTACCCATCTATTCGAATCTTCTCCATACTACTTATGCTCTAAGGTATTTAATTCACTCCCCTCTCATATCACATCACAAAAAACAGAAATTTCATTTAAGAAAATGCTTAAATCCTTTCTTTTATCAAACTGTTTTTATAATATAAGTGATCTCTATTCTTTGTAAGTGTGTATATACTATATTCTTAAATTTATCATTCAATTTGTATAATTCATCTTTCATATACTGTAAAAATAGAGCTAGAAATAATATTAAAATGTATAATGTAGTAAAATTTAGCATGTTTAAATATTGTACATGTATTGAATATTTGTATGTAAATTATTAATTTGTAAATGTGTGTGTTAAACTTTAAGAAATGTAGTTTATAAGTATATGTAAACTTATAAGTGTAGGTTAATGTAAAACACTGTACTGTGTAAGAAAATAAACAAACTAACTAACTAACTTTTTCCTAAGTTTGTGACGAAGAAATAAAGAGAACTCACAGAAATAATATTATTTGGAAATGTCTGTGACTGTGTTGTATGAGTAGGCCTATGACATTTATCCAGTTTTAGTGGGTGCTAAACTGCACAACAAATTACACCATAAATTTAGAGCGAACAATAATAGCTTCTGCAGCTGAGCTCACTCGGCAGAGCTACAAACTTTATTCCACGTTAATTTTTCAAATGCAGAAATTTGATGAGAAGGAATCCGTTTTATTAGCAATGAGTCATTTACTTCTATTTCCGATAGCACATTTTAATGCTCGTATTTGTAATATCATTTATTATTTTACTGAAAACTAAGAATTAACCAATAAACGTATCCTATAACACAATAACATTAATGATTATTTAAGAGATAAACATTAACATAATCGTAAATTTACAATTTACAACGGCAGCGTATTAATTTTCAGATAAAACAATGAAAGGATGATCCATTCCTCATTATCAAACAAATAGAAATGATGTGTTTTCATGTATATTTTATTTTTTGTCTCATGATTTATTCTTTATGTTATAAAATTGCATTTAGAAGTAGAGAAAATAAATACAAGAGATGGGGCATATTTCATGGTATTTTTTTTTTTTTTTAAATGTGGGATTTTGAAATTTTAAAATATAAAAACGACTAGAATGAATGTATGGTGCAGATTATGGGTACCAAATGTAGGATAGAGTAGGGAGTAGACACCCATAAAGATGCATACACGACGGTATCGTGTCACTCTACTGCATTGCAGTAGTTGGAAGCATGAAAACACGTCTAGCCCAACCTATAAAACCCTAGAAGTTCGATACGGAAGGTCCTTATTCCCAAAGCTTCCACCAGTTCTCTGTGTCATTCTCTGGCATTTTAGCTCTAAGAAAAAGCTATTCTGATGTAAGTAGAAGTTCGTCATCCCAGGGAGGTTATTTTCGATATAAATGCCTATGTATTTACTACAGTAGTGAAATCTGAAGAACGCAATGTGGAGTCGATGTTTCCACATTGCAGTGTAGAACACGCCAGACACTTGTTTTCATCCGCTTCGAATTAAGAGCCAGCTCTTTATGAATTTATTGATTTTAGTTTATCAGCTCCGTACCATACTTGTTTATGCATAGAAATAGCAAGGCTTTCAAACCCATCGACGTTTTCAGCCAAATATGTCATATATCACAGTAAAAGAAGACTTCGGCCTACAGGGTCTTAAAGACGTAATTCATTTGTTATCCTCCAGTTTTTTGCATAAGTTTCGGTAGGTCTGTAGAAACAACTAATGAATCTGAATTCCAAGAGATGCTCTGGGAATTAATGAGAATATCAAATTCATAAGAAGAACAATATTAGGACATGGGAAACGCTAATTTCTTTACAAATTCTTTTAACTTTTATGAGAGTTTCAAGATTAGAGTTGGATAATATTATGATGATGAAGTATTCGGTCCTGAGGCCGTCCTGCCCTGGGACAGAGCCGGGGGGGAGGGTGTAAGGCCCACGACCCGACCGAGGGACACTAGGCCGGATGATACCGCATAGGCTGGCCAGATTCTTTCGCGGGATGGGAATGAGGTTACAACACCCACTTCTGACCCAGGAAGGAAACTTTACATCTCTGTAAAATCCCGACCCGGCCGGGAATCGACTGGTAGTCACGCTACCAACGGCGGAGGACGGGTAATATTACAGCTTCTCTTTAACTTGTGGATAGGGTATATATGCATTCATGAACCACAGATTATTGTTTCTGTTGGACATTACATGAGAATATTATAGGAAAAACATTTCTCTGACACTGGGGTTTGAACCCCGGACCTTTGGCTATCGGTGCCAAAGCTCTACCAACTGAGCTAAGCCAGAGTTCACTTCACAAAACCAGATGGAACCTCTCTCCTACGACTGACTGCCCTTAATGGTCTACCTCACTGACAGACAAATTATGTCATATGCAGTTCTGTGAGGCACACTAAATACTGATTTTTGTGAACAGGCTTTCCACTGTTATTGTACAATTAACATTCAAGATGGATATATGTATGCATTCATCAACCACAGATTATTGTTTCTGTTGGACATTACATAAGAATATTATAGGAATTTTTCTCCTATAATATTCTCTTCTCTTAACTTATTTAATTTTCAAAATTATTCTTATTAACATAAATAAATCTTGTGTTGTTTGTAGTATAGAAGATGTGATCCAATCTCTATGGGTTAAGCAGTGCTATCACTAACTTAAAGATTGTAGTTATGATTTCAAAATGTCTGTATTCTTAATGCCATGTATTATATGATCTTGCTAATTGGTCTTCGATAAAAGAATAAGGAGCTCTGTCGAAAATGGCCTTAAAAGCTATAACTAATATTGTATTAAATATTTGTCCTAAATGCACCTAATAACTTATTCTTATTAACGATATTCAGATATTTCTCTCTAAATATTTCATAGAAGATTCGGAAGAGGATGGTATCTAGAAAAGTTACATAATATTAATGAATCTTTTGTTCTGCTTCTCTTTTTTTCAGATTCAGAGTGACAGCGGAACGTGAGATGACTCAACTGGCCTATATGGTGAGTTATCGGATAACTGCTGTCTTAGAATAGAAATAAGTAAATAAACTATTAGCACTCTCTTAGTCATATTTGTCGATGACAGCGAATAAAATATATTTGCGTTGTCTAGATATTACTATTATAGCTTTATTTTCTCATGTTCAAGAATGCATTTTTTCGTTTTCTATATGATCTGTATCTCATACTCATATCAGAGCAATGTAGACTATCCTTCACTTTTACTTTTCTGGTAAACTATAGTTTCTCATAAACATAGTATTTTTCTTATGTTTTTGATAACCGCAGACTTCGCAATAAAGTAAATACATTTCCTAGATACAGCCCAATTTAGTGAAGTAAGTACTGGGAACTTTTGAATTTCTTCTTACAAAAATTAGCTCAATGGTACCCCTGCTTCAGCAACCGGGAAACTGACCCCAAAATCAAATTTCACTGTATGGCATGGAATTGTTGTACGGTATATGTATAGGCCTAAATGTGAATTGCGTTTGGTATGAGTTTAATAGAAAATCCTTCTTTTAATCGACATAAAAGGCTGAACAGGGCATATCCAAGAGAGTATGTTAAAACTTCGGAAAGCATTCCTTACATATAGAGGGTCGAAACGTTATGTTATATGACATGGTTCCTAATAGCAACTCATTTGATAAAACTCTGCTTATGATATACTTTATGACTGGCAAGCTCTTTCCTTCCGTGGTGGATGGAAAGGTAGGGGTGGACTAATTTATTGGCCTCCACGCTCTCCTGACCTAAAGAATGATTTAATTATTTTATTAGTAGGAGCATCTTAAACCTCTTGTGGACGGACCTCTGTGAATGATGTAATGAATCCTGTTGTTTTCATTTTGGAGGTCTTTAAGACAGCTTAATTCACCAGAGATAAATTAGCGCATTCGATAAGCTTTTCATCCGTGTTGATAGAGAACATTTAAATATTTTTTACAAGAAATATTTTATATTTTAATGGGTTATGTTATTATACTTGTAATAATGTTCTGAACATTCTGTTTCTTAAGCTCTGGCGTTTAGTGTTACGGAATAAGTAGTATGACTGTGTGATGATGATTTTATAACCAAAATAATGACGAAACATCACATAGTGATAAAGAGAATTCAAATCCATTTTCACAATACTATGCTTAGAAGTTAGTAACCATGAAAGTTCTACTTTTCAATTTAATGGAAGTAAATGAAAAGTAATAACTTAATCTTTATTCATGCATGATTTATTTTACTTTTTGATTATTGTTTACATAGTTTTGTTTTTCTCTCCATTTTGTATATGAAAGATACAGTAACATTTAGAGCTTGAACTACAAATAATGCAAGTACGGTGTTCCAGATATATCAAATAGCCTAGGTTGAATGGGTATGGTTTTATTTGAAATCCATTTTCTGATAAACAACAAATGTATTAAACGTTTAGGATGCTCCTTTAAAAAAACATTCTTGGAGATGCAATGGACTTGTAGGTCTAAATCTGAGAACATTTTACAGTGAGGGGTTCTTCATGAAGTATTTTACTGCACAAACAGTCGTACATATTTTGCCATACATGTTTTCATTTGTGCTATTTTTTTATTATGTTGAATATTCAAGTAACGTCTCTTTGTTTCTGAACCATTTTTAGCACAAAAATTAACTTGGATCTAATGCAACGCTTTGTTGTGAGGTCTTTCATCTTTCAAAGACAATAATAACTGATTTGGCACGGCTACTCTGAATAAACATTTATGCAACAGGTGATACGTTATCATATCTCTCGTCTAGTGGTCAGAGCTATCCATGAGCTCCCTTGTTGAACTCTCGATCCAACGCTGGGAAATTTAATATTCCATAGATATAGGTCCTCTGGCGAATACGGTTTGGTTAGAACGAAGACTTAATTGTCATTGTGATATATAGCCCTAATTTATAGGCGTGTCAACTTCGAAAGTTGAGCTATCATTCTACCAAGCCAGGCTTTGACATCGGGACATCCATATCAAGAAAACCCCAATAGGATAGTGATTACGTTGTCTAATTATTTATACCAAGCTAGGATACAGTATTGGCTAAGATGCCTCGCTTGATAACTGAACCCAAATTCACTTCACTTCCTATATTCTATTACTGTTCTATCATTATTACTGTATGTTAGTCGTTTATTACTACTCTTACTTGTTAGTATTGTTTATTATAGGAATCATGGTCTTTTTAAAGCTTTTTTTGCCCTTCTAATACCCTTCCAGGATGCAAATTGAATAAAAATGTACGTATCAAACGAATTCATCTTTTAATTTGGCAGTTATAACAATTTTATGCCATAGATTTAAATGAATTTAACGCCAGTTTCCAGGTAAGTGCCACCTAGAGGAGTAATGGGAGTTGTCTGCTATTTTCTCCTATGTATACTTTTCTGTATACCGGGGGAATCTTCTCATCCTGCGGATTGGTAACTAGATAAACCCGCAGTTTACACACGATGTGAAATTTAGGTGCGCACACGCATTCACCAGCCATTTCGGTTAAGGCTTCGATGATGTTCTCTGAACCAGCCATTTCCGTCTTGCAATTTTATTTGGAATGAAGTACGCGTCGGCTATACGTAAAAGACTTGAAATCTCTTGCCAAGAAATCGTCGTCTTATACGGTTGCGATTATTTCATATTTCTGTGCGACCACCATTACTCATTACTAGGGGGCGGATTTCTATGACCTAAAAAATAGGATATTTGCATGCATTTATGACCTAAAAAAATATTAAAATGTGACCAATACAATTTAAAATATGACTTTACCACTTACACATTGTGTATATATTTTTAAAGATTCATTATAATTCATTTTATTAAAATATAAAGTCAATTATTTAAAATATCTGTAAATTCTCAAAAGTATCATTATAATGAAAAATTTACAAAATATGATATGAAACTTCAAAATTTCTTTAATATGCACACAAATATTCAAAATATATGACCTAAATATGCATATTCATACTAAATATGCTACAATAGTTGAAAATTTCCTAAATATGCAGTTATATGCACAATAAAAGCCATTCCATTTTCACCAGGATGTTTGGAATCGGGTTTAAATTAGTCGGAAATCTGAAATAATGCAAAGGGGAAAAATATGACATGTCATAGAAATCCGCCCCCTACTCATTACGCTCCACATTATTTTCCTGTGAATTCGTAGGTCAGTGAGATCAAACACTAGAGACTATACCAGCGTTTCTCAACCTTTTTTAACTCGAGGACCTCTAAAATGTCTAAAAAATTTACGGACCCCTAATTTTACATCCCATTTTTAAAAGAAGGCCTATATTCTTAATGTTTAGGGTGTTAATTATAGGTCATTATAACGAAATATGTGAAAAATTTTATTTCTTTACTTTCCACTTGCTTTATGATATTTTTTAATTATGTCTGCGGACCATCTGCACCATCTTCGCGGACCACCAGTGGTCCGCGGACCATAGGTTGAGAAACGCTGGACTAGACAATTAGGCTGCAGAAAAGGCTAAGGTTAGTTACGTTTAGTTTATTAGGGGTGGAATTTTCACTTACACTCCTTCATAGGTGGATTTCCTGCCAGGAGCGGGATTTCAAATGGGGAGGTGGGTTTGAAACAGTTGTTTACCTTTTGCCTAAAAATCCCTCTTCAATTTGGCGAAGTGCAACCGCCTATTAAATACACTGACAGCTTGTTCTACATCAATGGCAGTATCACGCTCAATAGTTTATAAAAGCTGAAGATGGCGACTTCTCAGAAGAAGCACATACAAAAAATGTCCGGAATGTTAGATTTTGATAAAGTGGCGCGGCTAAACCCAGATAGCCTTGCTAATAGTGTTTTCAAAGGCCCTCCAGTGTTTCGGCACTATATTTCAACCGTCTCAAACAAGAAAATTACCTTTCACTTGAAGCCGAATTCATTGGAATTGTGAAATATAATCGAAAGAGTTACAAAATCATGGAAATTTTTTTTATAATGTGTAAATTCTATGGGATTCGTAGAGCCGTTTTTCATTTTTTCTCCCAGAGAACATGGGGCAGCTGCCCTCCTTGCCCCCCCCAAGATCCCGTCTTTGCTTCCTGCTGTTGTGCTGTGAACATCTAACCACGCCGCCATTTTTCGATTTTCACCCTGATTTATTCCAGATGATCTCCCCCTCTACAGTGGTTAACTTTTACTCTGGTCAAATACAGTGTCATCAATAAGTTTCTCCTTAGTTCTGGTTATGTTCGCCACCCATGCGAAGGTTGGTATTTCTCTCTATCCTCCTTCCAGACTCGTAGCAAGTGTACGTATTGATGTGAGTCTATTTGCTTTTGCTGATTAATCGAAAACTTGAATAATTAAGTAATCACATTAATTCTTTCATTTAATTTTTCGAAAATAAATTAAAGCGAGTGATATGTGTCGTCAAGAAAACGGCAAACATTATCAACATCTACTGTAAATAGACGAGTCTTATGTTATTTTTATTTTGTAAATTATTGTAGCAGAACATTATAGCCATACGCTAGCGCAGACAACTGAATCCTGTTTCTTAGAGGATTCTCGCCTGCACAAAAGCTGCGGAGAGATTTCTTGATGGCATTATACTATGTTTTACTAAATCATACTTGATTCACCAGAAATTGAAGGTGGACGGGATGAAATGTTAACTTTGCCGCGGTAAAATGTTGATAGAGAACGGTGCACAAGGCCATTAGTGTATTATCTCCCTTAATGGGTATAATCTGCCTAATAATGCATTCCTAACGAACGTCATTATTATTCCCTTTTATTCAGACTTAATGCATTTATATTAATTTCGTTTCTGTGTTCTGTGTTTTATACATGGAGGTGCTGATAGTGTAAGTATGTATGTATATAGATCCTCTGATTTTGTTAACACTAATGTATTCTCGTACTGTTATCAGGATGATCGTTATTCCTTCGTCCTTCGTGTATGTAAGATACTATGACGTACTGAGTTAGGTTGAACGCTATATAATGCTTTTAATGGAACAATCAAACACTGTCCTTCGTTTATTGCGTTCGCTGGATTATTCTGATGATTTATGGTTGGTATGATGTAAATAGCAAATATCGTTTATTATTACCGCTTTCTGTATCCTAGAAGGCTTTACTATTGTCATCATCATCATTGTCATCATCAGTCTATTTGATGTATACTATATATTTTCTCAGATTAAATTCAACATTATAAGAATCAATAAATGAAGGGCTCTGGAAGATATAGTCATAAGCACACTTACTTGGTTTAGAGAAATTAAAATTTGATGAATTATTATTAAACATTCAAACAAAACTGTTATTATTATTCAGCTGTGTTTAAACTCCTTTTAGCTACGAGGCCATATCAGGAGTTCGGGATCAGTGTCTATACAGTAGGGTAGGCTATGGAACTAGTGATTGTCAATTATTTTTATTGTTAGTGTATTTTATGGAGTAAATTTAACTGATATTAATTTAAATGGATATGATACAGGATGAAATGGTGAGGATGAATCATGGTATGTAAATCTCCAATTCCGCATTTGCCTTTACGACTGGGGAAACCATGAAAAAACCCTTGTCAAATTGGCTGCCACGGGATTTGAACCTGGGACCTCACGATTGTGAGTCCAAGACGTTAACTTCTAGGCCACCTCGCTCGGTAAAAAACTGTTGTGATTTCTTTTACATCAATAATTGATACTTCAGTAACAAATACTAATCATATTTTCAAATTTCTTATGCAGTTTTATAGTGGTTTAAAAAAACGTTAATTTCCCAAAACTAAGTACTCTTAGAGTGGCTTACGATTATATCCTTCCAGGACCTTCAAATAATATATTAATAGGAACATATTGCTCTTTTTATTTTTTTCTCTCTTTCGTAGTTTTACCTCTCCCTTGTAGGAACCTTTATGAGACCCACGCCGCCCGGGGCTCTTATTATTATTATTATTATTTTCATTTACTAGTAAAATTCATTTAATGGTAAAATTTGCATAATGATAAAATTTCCCGTATAACGGGTTTAATTATCTAGTTACTGCTTTATTTATTTATTTATTTTATCTTTGTTGTTAGCATATAGTAATGATGTATTGTGATCTTAACCTGACTGAGTGGATAAAAAGCCTTACCAGCAAAAATAAAATACTGCATCATCGTAATTATATTATTATCATCATTGTTATTATTACAGGCCTACACATAGTCTTAATTAGTCATAATCATAATTATAATCATAGTCATAGTGAAAATTCATCGAACTCTAGTATTTGCTTCCCATAATTCAACGTAACAGTTATGTAGTAAACCTGATAGTTGTACGTACTAAAGTTTGCATGTTCCCAGATATAAGTTACAGAGCAGACTGCTTTGCTAATGTGACTCCTATAGACTCTTGAACTTCGTGAGCTGTAGTACAGTCAGTTTATATACTGTCCTTATTAATGGCTTCACCATCTTCGCATTTAAAACTTGAGTAAGGATATAAATAAATAAGTAAACGAGAACGGCAAAGAGGGACGACAGAGGAAGAGTATGGATACAAAGTGCAGAGAAACGTGTTTATGTGCGTAAATGTAAGATAATAACTTTTTATACGGGTTAGTGGAATAGAGAGAATTAGAGAAAAGTGCTAAACAACAGGAGACAACAGAGAGAAAGGGGAGAAGACGGGAAAGTGTTTCTATGATTTATGATAAACGTTCTATGCATGTTTTGATCGTAAAGCAGCAGAATCAAGTTATTCTCGCGAGTTTCGAACTAGGGGATTTGGCACAAAACTTTAATTACGGTAGTTTATGGGCAATTCTGATAATAATGACGCCTCGCTCTTTATGCATGGCTTCTAAAGCTAGCAATGTTCACAGACTACATCAATAAAGTTACACACTAAACTGATTCGTTTTATTTACTGTGAGTGGTATTCCCTTTTGCAATTATTCACAAAGGTGAAATGAATTGAATTGCTCCTATTTAGCTAAACCGGCCTACTTTCCTCCCCATATGTTACATTGAAAATATTATTCATAATAACTATACTGTGCTGAAAATGATGATAAAATGATTTGAATTTGTAGGTTTTTTGTTGTACGTTTGGTTACATTGGAACAATATTTCTATGCATTTAGTGTTATAACTTTTTATTTATATAATACTTTCAAGTTTATTGTTATATCATTATAGAAGGGGATTTAACAGATATTATGGTAGGTAGTTATAAGCTCGTTTGTACTTATTTAAGAATCATTGATAGAGTGGTACTGGTGTATTGGATTAATTGATGTGACGTAAGTGTGTGTACGAATCTTTTTATGTGTGGGACTTCTATGAATACGGGTACTGGAGGTATATAAAATATATTTTTTCAAACGCCTATTTATTTATACATATGTGATATACTATGGCGTTTTAAGAAAATGGTGTCTGGTAATTGAACGACTATAGGTTTCTCAAGAAATTGCTGTTTTTTATCATTATGTACAATGTGTTGGCCTATGTAATTTACTGTAATACTTTACCAAGTTTGCTAGCACACTTCGGATGTAAACAGATGTAAATCAATAAAATCCTGCTTCTTTTTTCCACTTACATTAAAGTATGTGCATCCAGAGAATGAATACAATGATATAAGAGGATCTAGATGTAAAGGCATACTTATCCACATGATTTAGATAGTGGTATTGTTTTATGCGATAAGTTGGTAGTGTTTGCGGGAAGATTCGAAAAATAGTATCTCAAACGTATTGACCAATTTTGACGATTGCTATTAGAAATGTTTTACTGGTCAGCAGCCAAGAAGTAGGTTTTCCAAACATAATTAATTCCCTCTGATTCTTTGGAATTTCTGCACCAACAATATAAATGGAGGCTGGCACAATCGTTTTCAAATTCACATTAACAGATATCACCTGAATTTGTAACACGATTATGGAACTAATGGGCCGATACCAAGATCACAGTTGAAGAGGTGGGATTATGAAAAAGAATACATGATATACCCAGGGAAGAATGTCATCTTGCACGAAAAGTATTAATAAAAGGTGCCTTCGTGTACTCATCCATGGAGTCCCATCCGCGTCCTAGGGAACAAGGATATCCGTGGCTTGAAAAGATCTTATTTGGCAATCTATACCATAGGGACAGTCAGTCAGGACAAAGCCGCTTATTTATATGTTTATACACACTAGCAGGTGCCCGCGGCTTCGCCCGCGATTATTTACTCAACTGCTACATATTTTGTTTAAATTACTTATTTAACAGAAAAATAATTAAAACATATTTATTAACACGGACATCGTTTTTACAAAAATGTTCCATCCTATTTTGTCTCCTTTTACATGCTTAGGGCCTGTGATAAACATCATATTTCTCAACTAAAAATACAAAGCCTAAAGCTATGCATAACGTATCAGTGGATTTAATTTTTTACCGACTTCTGATATGGAATTACTTAATCGTTGACACACACTCAGACTGTGACAGATGGATTAAGCTATCCCTCAATAAGGACCTCTTATTTTACATCAAAATGTGAAGTGAGAAAATGGCATTTCCTTTGTCCAGGGCAGAGAAAGTTATGTAACTGCATCACATTGAACATTATTTTCGTGGATTTAATTATTTATTTACACCAATGAACTATATTGACAGCTTCTCTAATTTGTGCAAGTCCCGTATCATTTATTTTCAAAGCTACCTGTGAACACTGCCAACAATACACTGTCGTCATGAGAACTGTACATGGAATGTGATTTGGGTTTGATAATTCTGTGTAAAAAAGTATTAAGTATCCTCAAAAACATTTTATTTTTGGCATTTAAAATCAAAAATTTTCAAAATCCTTTCTTAGTGAGCACTTAACATTATAAAACGAAGGTACTATCAATATTCCAAGTCTCTACCTATTATAGTTTAGGCTCTACGATGATTCTCTGTCAGCCAGTCAGTCAGTCAATAAGACAATCAATAATCATTATATATATATGTAGTGTAGAGGAAGTATTGTGATCGTGACAAAATATCGAAGTCGAAGTAACAGCGGGAAAACATGTTTCACGATACCTTAAGCCGAAAGTAGTGATTTTAGAATGACGTCTGATATGTCTGTCTATCTCTGTATGTGTGTTGACCCGTAGCGGGTAAACGGTTTGTTGTATTCTTGGATTTTTGTATTTCTCCAGCTGAAACATTAAGGAGGCTTATCTTAAATAAAATTTGATTGAAAGATGGCGCTAACGTTTTTAATAAAAATAAAAATTCTGAAAGTAATATATAGGCTATCAGTAACAGAATATCAATTTTAGTTTCTTTTTTTTAATATTTAGGGGGTTGTTTTCTCATGTCCATTTTCGATTTTCTAGGTTTTCTTCATTACGATAGAAAATACATGGGAACTTAGCACAGTAAAGTTGTAGAACAAATGAAATGAACATTTTTGTCCGACAAATTTCTTTATAAAATTAATAGGTAAGGGGATGTAAACGATATAATTATGACTTAAACGCACAATGTCAGAACAAATCTTAACTAAAATATGAAGAATTTTTTCCCCCATAGCAACAAGAAAACTATGATTAATTTATTGTTGTATTGACACACACATACTCTAAAACCAAAACCTGCAAGATGGAAGAAGTAAGAGGTCTCGGGTTTTATAAAAAACTGACTGGCCACGAGGTTTGGATTTTGAACTCGGGATCTCTTACCTTTCCCATGTCACTTAGATTGGTTTTAGTGTGGGCATTACGATGCAGGTATACTGCATTTCACAGCAATAAATTAATCGTACTTTGAATACTCGACATCGAATTTCAGAGTTGAACACAATACTAAATTTGCTTATAGTAAGACTACTTATGATATGGATAGAGAGAGTACTAACAATACCAAACAGGAGTGGTACATTACAAGTTACAGAACTGAATACAAATCATACATACAGACAAGTTTACATTATAACGGGAATGAGGGAAAAGTAGTCGTTGAATTTGTTTTAAGTAACACAATTAATGTATGAAAATATGTACTTAAGATTATCCTAATTAAATTCCATAAGTACTACCAATACTGTATACATATATACATGGACGTCCGGAAGGGGGGAGGGTAGATCCGCTGCTCCCCCCCTGGAAATTTTGTTTACACATCAATGTCTAAATTAACTAATTCGAAGAGAGGCTAAGTTTCCACATTCTCTAGTTCACATTGTTTGAACAAAAACGAATTGCAACAGCTGACTAAGATATGAATATATAGGATTGATTACTTCCACTCAACTTATAAATCATTTCTACCCAAACATTTTATTGTAATGAAGGTAAAGCAAGGGAAGTATCGCATTGTATATGAATATTAGACTGCTTGTGAAATTGTAAGGAGTAGAAAAAGTCATGTAGATGTACCACATCAGATTTTTCCATCGTATCCGTAGCCATAGGTCCAGCTACACTAAGTCAAGGATGTGGATAGTAATAATTAGGGACAAGATTTTTAGGTTAAAAAAACACTGTTTTAGGTTTTCCTTTACTGAAATACGTTTTTCAGGTTTTTGTCCAAAGCAATGGTTTAGGTAATAATAAGAGATTTAACAAACTTTCAATGCCCTACATAGAATTCAACACATATTACCTATAACATTTAATTGAATAATTAATTTAAATTTGCTGAAACTTGTTTTAAAACATTAATATAGAATTTAAGTAAGAAAGCCTAAACAATCAAAAGAACCAGCGAGATGCTGTCACAAATGAGACTTCCGCTCGCATTTCACCTGTACAATCTATTACTATATAATAATATAAACTACAAAACCCCGGAGAAGTTAAGCGCAAGAGGCCAAAATAATTAAAACTGTACCTAATAAACTCTAGCCTTTTCGGGATTAGAACCCAATGCTTCTAATTGGGTGAATAAAAATACTCCATAGTTGACTGTGGATAATGTGAAACTGATTTTACAGAGTGAACTATTTAAAAGGAATACTGCGGTAATGTTATTTTCGTCCCTCCTTTCTTGGCCTTGTCCTTTCCAGACACCAATGGGTTGAACGGTTGAACAATATTAATTTGAAAGGTGGTTTTACTTGCAACACAACAAGAGGTTTTCTGTCTGTCTCCACAAAATATAGATTTTTCAAGTAAAAAGAATCCTAATAAATTTGACCAAAATCCTATTAGGATTAAATTAGGGTTTTTTTAGGTTTTATATCCCACTTAGGTGATTTTAGGTAGGGGCTACTACAGAATTAATGTGTGTGATTCCTATGGACATAACTCGATAAAGTCTGTGATCGTTTCTGATTTTGGTAGCAAGGAAATAAATAGCTAAAAACCCAAGAATCCGGTCCCTAGTAATAATAATACGGATTGTACGCCTAATAATAATAATAATAATAATAATAATAATAATAATAATAATAATAATAATAAAGCGGTTGTGGTAATAATAGTATAATGGTGGTGGTGGCAGTAATTTATTCATTTGCCCCTTGACAGCATTTCTGCGGGCGCCCATTAATATGTAACTAATATGATTAGGCTATATATATATATATATATATATATATATATATATATATATATATATATGACCTATGAATAGAGATCCGTGAAAATGGTTTTATTTTTAAACAAAATTCGTTTTAAAATTTCAATATTTCGGTTTTATTTCCAAGCAGGCGGTGTTATTTTAAAAATATTATCTATATTTGCAAATTTTGTAATCCACTCTTAATTATTATTAATTACCCTACTAAAACCGGGTATTTTTATTGTCAGCTTAGTTCAAATTTCCCGTCGCTTGTATTTTCATTTATTGTAAGAAATATTTATTCGTATCGTTGATACTCGTAATTGGATTTTGATATCTGCAAGAATTTAGGATATAAACGTTTCTTTAAAAACAGAATTGAATTTGTATTTTTTGGGAAGCCAAAGAAGTCAGAATTTATGTATTCAGAATGTGCCGAAACATGTGTTTCATCGCAGGTGGTTCTTCTTCCTTCGCTGAAATAGGCTATGTGCAGTGAGCAATTCGTTTTGGAGCGAAAATTGCCTCTCTCTTTAAGCAAAATGGCCGACGCATTTATTTGTTGACAAAGTCAGGAGGTAATAAGTTCAGGAAATTACGAAAATATTCCTTAAAAATGAATTGATGTTAAGATTTTGTCAAATTAAAACCAATTTTGCTGGAATTCGTTCAAAAAGTGGGAATATGTTTATTTTCGTAGTTATTGCGTGAATTCGCGTCATTTCGCGATTTAAAAGTTGGCATACGTTTTTTGTTGTTAGCTTGTGGGCGGTGGTAAAATAAACGTTTGCAAACAATTCGTGTTATCGCGTCAGTCCTTCAGAATTTTGTTTAAATATTTTAATTGGATGGCCACCGGCTTGGTCTTGTGGTTAGCAACCCGTCGGCCCGGGTTCGTTCCCCGGTACCTCCTTGGATTTTTCTGAGGTAGGGAGGTCTTGAAGGGGTTCACTCAGCCTCGTGCTTCAAAGTGAGGAGCTACTTGATAGAGAAATAACGGCTCCGGTCATGAAAACCACCATTAACGGCCGTGGGAGTCGGCATGCTGACCATAGCCCCCAATCCTGCCATCTGCCTGTGGTAGATGACGCAGCGGTCGGGTGGTAGGCCAAGTCCCTCCATGGAAGTAGCGCCATGAAGTTTTTTAAGCAGTGGTTTGCTGTTTGATCTATGGAAATTAACGAATTTGCTGTTGTTTGTAGAATTTCGTGTGTTGTATTGTGAATATCACTATTAAATTTAAGATTCATGATCGCTGTTTGATTAGTGGTATGCTTTAACATATGTGCAGAACATGAAAAGTTTTAGAGACGTATAGATGACCTCATGAACGACCTTCATTTATGTTTTCATAATTGAAAGTAGGGTTAAATCCTGTGCGCGCACACGCTTTAATAAGATTTCACACTGACTTTGTGGTGATGAATTGGGGCGTGCTAAGTAAGTGAGAGATAGTATTGGAAATGCCACGGTTCGAGTCCAGGCTATTTTTCCCCTTGAAGCTGTGTTGCGGAAGGGTGAGTTGATGCAGAGGCTTAATGAGGGGGAAGCGGTACACTGTGGCTCTCCGTCACTTCAATAATATCACACATGCACACATCTTAACCTCTGCCCATAACATTGCACCACACACGTCGCTATCTGGCTCTAGCATTATAGAGAACAATTTCACAATCAATTCAATTAGCCTTATCTCTTTAATGGGATGTCTGGTATACATATAAGCCTACTAAATAAATATAGAAGAATTGCTGTGCCATTATATCACTTCAAATGCATATTGTTTATATCACTGCCCATGTGAAAGCTTATTCTCTCTCTTTGGGATTATGTACGGTTACTTATGTGAATTTTTGTTACGCTTACTTTCCGAGAGAGGGCAGAGGGACAGGTGGTAAGCCCATCGCCTCGCAACCCCCCTCCGGAAACTAAGGTACAATATTACTAGTTCGTGAAATGTCCGAGAAATTTTGTCCAGAGACTCTAATTTAGGCATGGAGTCCTTTTACGTGCCGTAAATCTATGACACGGGCCCTCCAGCTCAAAGTCCCTCCCGGAGGACTCCGTGCCCAGGATTTTTACGTCCTGAAAAAACCCATCGACTGCGGCCGGGTTTGATCCCGTGACCTTCGGATCTACCGCTATACCACCGCAGCCGACGTCAGCTTATTCAAGGTGTTTATTAAGTGCTAGAATGGTACTTTCTGAGATTGTGTTGTGAAAAATGTCTGTTCGTCTATGTATGTATGTCTGTCTGTCTGTCTGTACGCGCGATAACTCAAATACGCTTTATTGGATTTTCACGAAACTTGGTTTACGCATTTATAACGTCCATGGGAAGAGGCCTGTTCAGTTTGGACCAAATCCGTTGACCGGTACCGAAATAACGATTAATTAACGATCACATCTATTATAATACACGTAATCTGCGTTATCCGAACATCCGAAGCATTTTGATTGGCTCTGGGACGTCCAATCAGCGAATGAGCTCCCATAACCAATGTAAACAAGACACGTTCAGGTGTATCAGTTTCTGTAAGTAGAAATAATAGGTGAAATTACTTATTAAAGAGCATCCTTTCATTTCCAGAAGTTCTATCCATCTCGTAAAAGTAAATTAAAGTGATCCCTATACAGGCCATGGAGGTCCAGAGGGTTCCAGGAGGTTGAAGCTCTCAGATTTTGGACATTCGGAACGTGAAGGTGGTAAGGTTGTCAGCTTTATGCACCGGCCGCCTTTACCCCCAGGATTACTCCTGGTGCTCTTTTCTGTTAGAGACTGAGTCGACCCCAGGGCCACAGTGCCACCAGAAGGATTAGGCCAATTGATAAACTCCAACGACCTCATCGGGAATCGAACCCGCGACCTTCCGGTTTGTAGCGCAGCGCCTCAACCACTACTCTATGGCGCACGGATGGTACTTTACATAAATCTTATTATTTTTCCATTTGACGGCATGCAAATACAATATTAATTTTATAATGTTACAATAATATTGCATGGCCCACAATATAGGCTACTAAACATAACTAGGCCTATCCCATTGCTGCTCGCTTATCTAGGCGTTGAATAATTATACGCAGCTGCTGTTGGTATAATATTGTGCTTTCTATCGAATTGTGGCTACCAATATCAACATTGTATTTTAATGTGAGTATTTTTCAGTTATAACGCTCCTGTGCAAACAATAAACCTAGTGTAGGCCTAATTCCTGACAGATTGATTTCAGATTGACTTTAATTCATTCATAACCTATACGGCTGCTTTAAACCATAAAAGAAACACATCAGCGAATCGTAGGCCTATACTTACATAATTCATATTATTGCCAGTGCATTTTGTGAAAATAATGTCGATATATTTTAAGAATTTCTTATATCAGTGTATTCGAGTATGAATTAAGGTTAGTAATCAAACTTTAGATCTTTGTTCTTCCGCAAGCCCTGCTTAATGAATCTTAAGCTTAATGAACTCCCTCTCCCGACAGGTCGCGGCCCTGTAAGGCCCGGGCGGCTTGGGTCGCTTAAATCCTAAAAGGGAGAGGTAAAACTACGAAAAAGAAAGAAAGAAAGAAAGAAAGAAAGCTTAATGAACCTGGAGCTTAATTCGCAGACCTATTACAAAAATAACTTTTCTGCATAGGTCTATCATAATTGCAATTATCACCGGTTAAACAAAAGCATTCTGGCACTTTGTTATAACAGTTTACCTAATTTTATTCTTATTCTTATTTATTATTATTAACTTATTATTATTATTATTATTATTATTATTTTCGTCATGGTTTTATTTCATATCAAAGGTGCGTCCGGTTTCTGAACTACTGCGCTACAAACTAGGGGTGTGCAGAAGATATTATTTATTAAGTGCCAGAATGATACTTTATGAGATTGTGTGGGGACGGAAAATTGTCTGTCCGTCTGTCTGTAGGTCTGTCCGTGTATCTGTACGCGCGATAACTCAAATAAAGTGCGTCTGACTTTCAGCCGGAGTTTTAGAACGAGGCCTGTGTGCATAGGCCTATCTTCCACGCGAACCTGTTTATTTGTTTATTTATTACCAGCAAGATCACTCTAGATGCTTTTTAAACCATTTTGTTCGACCATACTATAATACGCTTATTAGTCTGCATGTGACGTAACAGTATCATAATGATATCCATTATGACACAGAATTTAATTGTAACACTGTTGTGGTATCGATTAATATCGTACTTGAAACAATCTTGAAGGCTTGAAAACATCAATTCAAACTGCACAACCTGTATTTAAGGTAAAATCAATTTTGTTTATATTAATTTTAATATTGAATAAACTGAGTTCATTTCTTGTGTTTTTAATGTGCGTCATTTTAAGGTTAAACGCGAAGAGAATCTTTAGTTCCCCGCCCACCGTCACCGAGCATTTTCTAATAGCTGATCGCCTAGGTTAGCTGATTCGTTTGTTTGTTAAACTACAAAACATTCTAAGAATTCAAAACTTTACATTTAATTATGATTTAACAAAAAATGTCATTTGCCACTAGCCTATAATGGTAATAAAGAAACTCGTATGAAACAACATAGAGTAAAGTAAAGTGTTCCCTATTACAGGCCATGGAGGCCCAGAGGGTTCCAGGAGGTTGAGGCTCCCAGATTTTTAGACATCGGCACATGAAGGTGGTAAGGTTGTCAGCCTTACGCACCGGCCGCCTTTACCCCCAGGATTGCTCCTGGTACTCATTTCTGTTAGAGGCTGAGTCGACCCCAGGGCCATAGTGCCACCAGAAGGATTAGACCGATTGACAAACTCCAACGACCTCATCGGGGATCGAACCCGCGTATGAAACAACATATCCGTGTCTTAATAAAATGCCATTATATGCTGGTTGCATAGTCTAATGTTCTCTTATTCGACATCAAAAATACTTAAAACATATTTATTAACACTGACATTTTTACGTAAATTGCATAAATTACATAGTTTTATTACACATTATTATATTATTAAATAATATAATTAATACGAGTAAAACGAATCCTGTGCAGTTGCTGCCAAGTAATATATTGTAGTAAATATATTGGATTACATATGGTCTCATATCAATATTCACTACTTTTCAGCTAATATCTTAAATTTAATATGTGTGAAAACAATGGTTGCGATCGCCATTTGTTCTCAAAGAACAGATATTATATAAATCTTATGCCATGAATGAGTTTTCATTAAATGCATTCAAACAATAATTTTTTTAAATTAAGGAATATTCCACAATTCAATGGTTTTCCTTCATCCCACAACAATCTTTTGCCTCCATAAGACCCTGTCCATAGCATCTTCTTCATTTAATCCTTTTCTCTCCATACTCCTTTTCACCCCATCCATCCAGCATTCTTTGGGCTTCCCTCTTCTTCTTTTTCCTTCTACTTTATAATCCAAAATTTTCTTGGGTATTCTCTCCTCTGTCATTCTCAGTACATGTCCATACCATTTCAAGCGTCTTTCTTCTACAATTTCCAAAATATTCTTTTCAACTTGTCAAACAATAATTCGATTGCGAAATATTCTCTAGTAAATGCACTTTATTGTAATTGTTTATTCCACCTTATTCTTCAAATAGTCGTCTAGTGCAACTTGTAGTTTGAAATTCCCTAGATAAATAATGTAGCATACAGTTATTTTAGGAATATTTGAAAAAATTGTAGCTTGCAGTTGTAGTCAAAAGGCAATCTAATAAACAGTCATTATTACTAATCCTTTATTTGTTCACTTCCTTTCATTTGTAAATTATTGTAAGATGTTCTAGTGATAACTGATCTGTGCTAAGTGTTATTTTATATTGTTTCTTAATATTGTTCATTGCTTGATCTTCTAAGAGTCTTGTAACTTTTTAGTTTAATAGACTTACTTACTTACTCGATGGCTATAGAGTATAGACAATTCCTAAGCAAGCTAAAGGAATATTACATATTTTATGGAACCCGGAGGTTCATTGCCGCCATCCGCGAGCCCGCCATTCAACCTACTCTATGCTAACTCCAACTATCCCTTGCAAATCCTACTTCACCTAAATATATATCCTAATATTGTCCTCCCACCTACGTCTAGATCTTCGAAGTGGTCTTTCCCCTTCGGGTCTCCCAGTCAATATTTTTTAAGAAGTTTTCCTTGACCATGCGCGCAACATGTCCAGCCCATTTCATCTCCATGATTTAATTATCCTTACTGTATCCCGTGACGAGTACAGATATGTAGCTCGCCATTATGCAGTTTTCTCCAGTCTCCTTTTTTCACCTCTCTTGGGTCCGAATATTTCCCTATTTTCGAACGCTATAAAATGATGTTTTTCCCGAAGGATAGGGGTCATATCTCACATTCATATAATACAACCGGCAGGATGTCTTATAATTTTCTTTTTATTTCTGGACAGAAGATAGATGATAGAAGCTTCTGAATTGATTAAAAATAAATCCTGATTTTAGTCGACATTTAACTTCTTCCTTTTTATTATATGTAATTATTGCTCCCAGGTATTTGATTTAGTCACTTTTTCGAATGCTTTATCTACTGTTCTAATATTTTGTAGCTAATTATTTTGACGTTTCATGACCATGTTCGTTTAATAGGCTTAAAATAAAATAATTAATAAACAGCGACTGCGTTACTCGTATTTTTATCTCGGTAATTTCAAGAGTGCTTGCTAACATTACTTATGAAAAATATCTTCGAATTTCAATGTAGGTGATCTGTTTTGACCCAAAGACGAACGCCTATTTCATTTCACTTGACGATTTGTTGTTTCTGAACTCTTGATCAAGGAAAGTCTGTTGAATGAATGTGCATTTTGACGATGGTTTACAATAACGACGTTGCTTTTGTAAATTTAAAGAAATGTGGTATGGATGCTACGCGACGGCGCGGTTTTGCCGCTGGGCCAGGGTAGCGAGGGTGCCTCTTCAGTCTGTGGGCAACTAGCCTGCGAAATAGATCCGAGACCTCCGCGCTTTCCTCCGCGGCCTGTGTAGCAGTACGCTCCGGAACTCGAGCAAAAACTTTTACTTTAAGAGTAATCATTTAAAGTGCAGACGGTAAAGATGTATATTCCTTTGTGCGCTGTCTAGAATATTCTAACTCATATTGTTTATTTTTTACCAGTACATTTAAATATTTGAATATTTATTTTTAATAATTTACACATAAAAATATTTTAAGTAAATAACTATTACCTTTTGGGTCACATTTCTCGATAGCATAAATCAGTAAAATTTCCTAACACCGTATACTGTATGTAAAAATTCGTAATTTATGAGAAACTGTTGTTTTATTTGTACAGTATTTTTGCACAAAAAATAAACTACAGTATTTTTTTTATGGAAAGTGTAGTATTACAAACTTAAATCTCATAAACTGAAGTTCAAACATGATTATGATGTACGAAGAATATGAGGAAGCGAGGTGAAAACGTATAAATATTTGTATATTACATACAAATTGTGTGCTGTGTACTGAAGGTACTGTAGATGCTGAATATTACAACCATGTCCTCCTACGATAACAAAGTCCATAGTGAGCTGCTGCACTCGCATGTGCTACCTGAATAACATAGCCTTGACTCAGTGAAGTCTTCTTGGTGCCAAACTATGAAAAGCGTCGCGTGTTAGACACATATCTTTGTCATACAAATTGCAAGCGAATGGTTAATACTTTCTTTATAATACACACATACATTTACCTTCAGATCACGTATCGTCCAATAAGGTAGCAGTTAGTGTCGTCTAACATATTCAACACCTGGCATGAGATGTTTTTAGTACCGTATAGGAACATCCAGAAGAAGTTACATTCTATTGTGGTTTCAATATACCCTGCGCTTTATAAAGTTTACTAGTGCTCTGTGATTCTTTTTGTTTGCTCTTAGCTTTAGGGCGGAAGTTAATAATGCTTATATTGGCCAGGTGTAGTGCCGAGTGTCGTAAATCATCCCTCATTCATTAACACCCTTCCATTGAAGTGCATTGTTTGAACAGTGAGTGTATGCTGACAGGGTGGACTTTTTTGTGTGGGGATTGTAATGGATCTCACAGTGTCTGTATACATTGTGACGTAAACAGATGGTAGAAATGACTTACTAGAATCGATTATTAAAGAACTCATATAGTCATCACTGTGTTACCCAAATATTTGATGTCGTCTAATTTCCAGGTTACTTTATTACTGCTAATCCGATATCTGCGTCTTATCCGCTATCCCAGAGCAGTGTAGATTAAACCAAGCTATAGTAAAAAATAAACCAATAAGATTGCATTAAAATATATTGAAGTGCATAATTTCGAACTTATTATATTTAAAAAAAGTAGCATAAGCTGTTGTTAAATTGCAATCCTAATACTGTACTCGTAACAAGAACTGAAATTTAATGAAATAATTTCAAGGGCAAGTGAAAATAATTGTCACATTAAGCAATCAGTAGTTACACGATTTTGATGAGCTCACTTAAACGAGTACAACCTGATTTACCGAATAAAATATCGAAATGCCACAAGTAATAAAGGAACTACATTGCAGCAATAAATACGTTGAAATGGTGAACTGAAGAACGCCATTCTTGTTCTACTATGAACGGCAATTTAACAGAAAACTGGTTTGACGAGAAACAAACGTCGGGTGACGGATCTTTCGATTGGAATGCAGCTACAGTTGGCAATCATGATAATTGGACTACATCAGAAGAAGGATTCACGGAAGGAAATCTGCTCATGGATGGAAATTTCTCATTGGGTGCAAACACGACAGATGAGTCTGACCTGGCGTGGGACCTGCTACAGAAACGCGCCCCCTTGGCGGTACTTCTCCTCCTATTCTCTGTTGCCACCGTGTTCGGTAACATGCTGGTCATCTTGGCTGTCATCCGGGAGAGGTATCTTCACACTGCCACCAACTACTTCGTTACCTCCCTAGCGGTTGCAGATTGCCTGGTGGGCCTTGTGGTAATGCCTTTCAGTGCTGTGTACGAGGTTCTTGAAAACAGGTGGGTGTTCGGATTGGACTGGTGCGATGTTTGGAGATCGCTGGACGTTCTCTTCAGCACGGCTTCTATCCTGAACTTGTGTGTTATATCGCTGGATCGGTATTGGGCTATTACAGATCCTTTTACGTATCCGATGAAGATGAGTGGAAGGAGAGCAGCTTTATTAATTGCGGCCGTTTGGATCTGCTCCAGCGCCATCTCCTTCCCAGCAATTGTCTGGTGGAGAGCCGTCAGAACCGAGTTAGTACCTGCCTTCAAATGCCCCTTCACCGATCACTTAGGGTACCTAGTATTTTCGTCAACTATATCATTCTACCTGCCCCTCTTTGTGATGGTGTTTACGTATTACAGAATATACAGAGCTGCTGTTATCCAGACACGGTCCTTGAAACTGGGTACTAAACAAGTCCTGGTGGCTTCGGGTGCCCTCGAATTGACTCTTAGGATACACAGAGGAGGAAACAACAGCAGCTCCAACAATAGTGGAAATACAATGGACGATAGAAATATACTCAGCGGGGGAGAAGCAAGTACGCCAGATGAAATACCCGGAGAAGGTTTAGAGGGAAGCGATAGTCTGTCTCCCCCTCACCAGCATCATCACCATCACAACAATGGACTAAATAGGCATGGGTCAAGGAGGATGATGCATGGAAATGATCCAAACAGTAAAGCAATGCCTAAGAATTTTTCCTTGAGCAGGAAATTGGCGAAGTTTGCAAAAGAAAAGAAGGCAGCAAAGACACTTGGAATTGTGATGGGGGTTTTCATAGTGTGCTGGTTACCATTCTTCGTGGTAAATCTGCTTTCCGGCTTCTGTATGCGCTGCATCTGGAACGAGGAACTCATCTCGGCAGTGGTGACATGGTTGGGATGGATCAACTCCAGCATGAATCCAGTTATCTACGCCTGCTGGAGCCGTGACTTTAGAAGGTAAGTGGTTTCTCTGCAGTGAAATTGAATATAATGCACTGATTCCAATCACTAGGACAAGGCATTTAATGACCATAAAATAATGAAAAAAGGCAAAATAAAAAATTCATTTATGACCTAAAAATAGTGAATGAATGACATTTTAAAAAGTGACCAATAGATTTATCTTTATAACTTAATTTTCTTTTGTGAAGTAATGAATTGCTAAAAGCAATTTAATGGATGACAGTGCGTTATATATATAAATTTACAATATAAAACACACTTATTTTGTGACTAAAGAAGTAAGTAAATTTATACTCTTAGACACCCTTAGCGAAAAAGAAATTTTATTAGAACTGGCATGCCCATTAAACTTTCCCTAGCAAATATGTCACTTAAAAAAAAAAAAAATCTTTATTGCTACAAACAAACTGTTATGGTGTTTACAATAAACCTGAATTAAAATTAACTATGAACACTTGGCGGAGATTCTCAAATAAAAACGCTTTTCTGTTGTCTGAAAGTAACGATTTGTACATTGAAGAGCTCCTCTCTATTTCCACTGAAATATGACCTAAAAATGCCGATAATGATCTAAAAA
The DNA here is from genome assembly GCA_964059195.1 of Ectobius pallidus. NCBI lineage: Eukaryota > Metazoa > Arthropoda > Insecta > Blattodea > Ectobiidae > Ectobius > Ectobius pallidus. The sequence goes on from CAXKWD010000004.1 coordinate 105,906,785, forward strand.
TTGCCAAAAAATGACCTATGTCTTAAAAATGCAAAATAAAGCAAATAATGCAAAAACAAATTGCCCCTATTTAATCGATTATTTCATGATACACACACACACGTATATATATATTCGAGATTCATAAAAACAAATATGCAAAGTCATCAGATGCCTTGCTCTAGTAATCATCTATAGTTCGCACGGTTTTAAATGGCATAGGAGCTGAGCTATAATGCTTGCATTAAAATTACAAATTTCGAATAGTATTTAGAAGTTCTTTTGTCTAGTTCTGACGCCCACGACACAAGCGTGAGCAACAGATTTTGCAATTTTTCAGTCCTCCAAAAAAACTATTTTAAATTCGTCATTCTAATGCGCGCATTTGCTCGGTTCATATGCCTCCTAAAACCAGGCGTAGATTAGTAGTGTTCTATGGGCATCATTTATTAATTAGCTTGGTGGGCTATTGTGTAAGCAATGCTCTAAAAATATTATTAGGCATAATTTAAAAGTAAAATAAAAAGTTTAATTGTTTTTAGTTTGGTATTTAATTTGTGTGTAAGTTTTCTGTTATTTATTGTATGATATATTGATTGCAGTCACAAAACAAGAGCTGTGCGAGGATTTTTATTTTTTGATTCCATTTCAAGATGGTGTCCGTATTAACTCATGAAGAGCAGATCTTTGATTTTTTCCTGGAGTGAGGTCTTCTGTTCACATAACTTTTTTTAGACGGTTTATGAGACTTGAGTGATTGCAATTTGTTATCACATTTATTTACAGAAAATCGGAATTCAAGACAGACCTCTTCTACTTCATGACCTCTAATTTTACTCAATGCATGGCCTTCGGATTTCATTTCTGTGTTTTTATTTTCCCTAGAATTGTATTTATAATGCTTTTAAGAAATGGATACGCATTATAGGAGTTTATTATGATTCGAAGTCGTTTGTTAGTCTAAGACAATGATGGCCGCCAGATTTCGGGGTCGGGCCCAGGACCAGTACTCACCGATCGCCGACCATTTATGTTCAGTTGTCTCTTCCCTTCTCCGTGGAGCTTCCTTCTTGTTACTCGTGTAACAGAACATTATATCCAACTTTTCCAGTTTTCCATACAATTATATCACATCACCGGGCCAGGCAAGCCAAACTTACCTACTGAAGTGTTGAAATGGTACAATTTTCAAAACTGTTTTGTCTGTTATCTATATAATAATAAGAGGAAGTGTTTCTCTGTCTATGCGCGATGCCCAGCGAAATCTACTGCACGCAGAGATCTGAAATTTTAAACATAGGCCGAATGTATCTCGAAGTCGGATTTTTAATTTTTGCTTTCGTTCGCGAGTTATGAGTGTAAAACTGGCATAAAAAGTTGTTTTCTTTTTTTTTTTTGGGCTACCGAAGCATCAGTTTTCGGTAAAACATTTGAATTGTCAAATCAATTGTAAGTGGCTTTGCATTTTTTGCGTCATAACTTGGAAATAAAAGCATCACAATTTCTTCAACATCTGAGGTCGTTTTTTCCAGGCGGCGCTTTCCAGGGAATTCGTGGGAATTAGTGGAAAGCAAGATTTTTAGCTATTTCATTGTAATTATTAATATTTTCGTTTATGAATGATTCGCGTGTAAGTGTTAATAAATTAATGTTTTAATTATTTTGTTTTTAATTTCCAATTACCGTGGGCGAAGCAGCTTGTTTTCCTATATTAATAAAAGGAAGTGTTTATCTGTTTGTCTATTAGTGCGCGATGTCCAGCCTATTCTACTGTACCCAGAGATTCGCGAGTTATAAGTGAAAAACTGGCAAAAACCTGAACTTTTTGCGCTATTGAAACATCAGTTTTCGGCAATAGGCCTACACTTCAAAATCAATTGCAGGTGACTTCGCCTTTTTTGTCATTATTTGGAAATAAAAGCATCGCGATTTGTTCAATATATTGTATGGAATTATCGATAGCTTCGATTCTGTGAACTTTCTCTGGTTTATAATGCCATGGCAAGCAGACATCTGAAATTTTCAATATAGACGGAAGAAGGAAAACATTGATAGATTTGGGCGGAACTCATCTCATTATGCAGGGGTTTTCTGGGCCAGGGAATTCGAATCTGAAGTCGTTTTTCGTTTTTCCCAGGCAGCGCTTTCTAATCGTGGAATGCACTCCAAAGCCGGATTTTTAGCTGTTTCATTATAATTATAAATCGTTAAGTTTATGAATGATTCGCGTGTAAGTGTTAATAAATATAATGTTTTATTTATTTATTTCGCTCGTAATTTCTAATTTTAATCAATTATCTTGAATGAAGTCGCGGGCAACTGCTAGTTTAGGCTATCTATATTAATAAGAGGAAGCGTTTGTCTGTTTGTCTGCCTGTGTGCGATGCCTAGCCTAATCTACTGCACACAGAGATCTGAAATTTTGAACGTAGATGGAATGAAGAGTGGCCGAATTCATTTCGAATCCGAATTTTTAGTTTTCGCTTTCGTTCGCGATTTATGAGTAAACAACTGGCAGAAAACGTGAATTTTTTTGGGCTATAGAAGCATCAGTTTTCGGTAATACATTTCAATTGTCAAATCAATTGCAGGCGGCAAAGATTGATCGATTTGGACAGAACTCACTATGCAGGGGTTTTCTGAGCCAGGGAACTGGAATCTGTGGTCGTTTTTCCCAAACTGCGCTTTCTAATCGTGGTGTGCGCTCCAAAGCCGGATTTATGACTGTTTAGTTATCTCTATATATATAAAAGGCTTTGTCCTGACTGACTGACTGAATGAATGACTGATTGACTGAATGACAGGAATCAACGTACAGCCTAAACTATAACAGGTAGAGACTTGGAATTTTGACAGTACCTTCGTTTCATAATGTAGGTGCTCACTAAGAAAGGATTTTGAAAAATTATGATTCTAAATGCCAAAAATTAAATGTTTTTGAAAATACTTAACCCCTTTTTACATAGAATTATGAATTCCAAATCAGAGAATATATTGTTGCCAAATTTTATATGATGGGCTTGGAAAAAACAATTGAAATGCACTTTTGACAAACAAGAGAAGTTATCAAAATAATTCATGTTATAAACAAATATTACAGAATGAAATCCACTAAAATAATGGAATCACATAACTTTCTCTACCCTGGACATAGAGAAAACAAAACGAGGTATGGTAATGTGTATATTATTATATTATATCGCAGGTTTTTGGAGAGAAAAGTATGAAGGCTTTATGGTAACATAAGAGTGGGAAATTTCCCGCCTCGATATTACAATTTTATGTTACAGGAATTTCTGTTTCTTCTTATTTAAACCTCTACCAGGCTTGCTGTGCACTGTACAAGCGATGGGATGCAAAATTCTAGATCCTCTATGAGCCATAAGAAACTATATCAAGCGTTTTGTGAGGGAATAGTTTGAGTGTAATAAGTCGTTCTTCCTATTTCAAATTATAAATGCCTATATAAGGACCTAGAATTTAAAATTGAAAATCCTTCATAAGTTAAGTTCCAATTACAAAATACAAAACCCGGGCGACGCCGGGTCTTTTAAGCTAGTTATGAATGTTTCACATGTAAGTGTTAATAAATATGTTTTAATTATTTTGCTCTTAACTTTTAATTTTCGAATAATTATCATGGGCGAAGCCGCGAGCACCTGCTAGTATAATAATAAGAGAAAGTGTTTGTCTTTAAGTGCGCGATGTCCAGCAAAATCTACTGCACTCAGAGATCTGAAATTTTAAAGATAAATGAACTAAAGGGTGGCAGAATGCATCTCGAACCGTATTTTTAATTTTAGCTTTTATTTGCAAGTTATGAGTGAAAAACTGGCAAAAAAACGTGGATTTTTTGCGCTATCGAAGAATCAGATTTCGGTAAAACATTTCAATTGTCAATTCAATTGTAGTGGCCTATTTTTTTGTCATAACTTGAAAATAAAAGCATAGCGATTTTTTCAATATCGATCGCTTCAATTATCGATCGAATTATCGATCGCTTCAATTCTGTGAGCTCACTCGATTTATTTGTTTATAATATACAAATTCACTAACTACCGTATACTTTACTCTGCTATTTTTGAGGCTATTGTCTCGTACGCTGCAAACGCTTGGGCCACTAAGCTTAACACACATCACATCCGTAAACTCAAATCTGCCCAGCGACATTCTCTCTTGCGAATAACTAAAGCTTACTCCACTGTTTCGAATGATGCTCTACCAGTCATAGCTGGTGTTCTTCCTGTAGATCTCCTGCTTGAGGAAAGGATAGCCAGGTACAAAGTGCGGAAGCAAATTAATTTTCAATTAGGTAATATTCAAATCGGACCAAGGGAATTTGAGAGCTTAGATCGATCACATCTTTATGAACGCATACACTCACAGTTAATACATATTTGGCAGCAAAAATGGGCAGTTGCCCAAAACGGTAGCATCACTCGTGACTTTTTCCCAAGTATCAGAAATAGACTTAAAATGCCATGGATTAAATTGGACCACTTCGTCACACAGGTATTAACAGGCCATGGCAACTTTGCCGCTAACTTAATCCGCTTCAATCTCACAGACGACGATCTATGCGCTTGTGAGGACAGCGAACCAGACACCATGTATCATATGCTGTATACTTGTCCTCGATATCGAGAAGCTCGACTACTCCTCCACGAAGCCGCCAGGGCAGAGGAGGAAGCCTGGGCACCGGACCTCACGTTCTGGACGCGTAAAAACACCTTCCCAGCACTTAAAACCTTTGCAAAAACAGCACTTCTTGAAAAGTCTATAGCAAATTAACACATCAAAGTAGACGGTCATTTGGCCACTACTCCAGTCCGAACGAGGTTTTTGAGGGGTTTCCCTCGTTCTTAGGCGAATGCCGGACTGGTCAATAATCCCCTCAAACAGATACACGCACTACAAATCTCTAGAATACATAACTACAAGTCACTAAAAAAACACACTCAGGAAATATTGCACATAAGACCTATCCGCACGTAGGTCTATCCTACGCCAAAATACAAAGACACAAGTACACAGCCCAAACACGTCACACCATCAACATCCCCTACGGATGTACATAAGGGCACAACAGGTATACACACATCACATATGGTTACCAAAATTTGGTTTGATCGGAGGTTTAGGCTTAATTGCTTGGCATTCCGGGGGCAAGGGTGGGCACAAAAAAAAAATGTCAAGGCCCGCAGACATCTGAAATTTTCAACATAGACGGAAGAAGGATAATGAATGTACACCTAAACGGGCAAACAATCGATTTGGACAGAACTTCCTATGGAGGAGTTTTCTGGGCCAGGGAACTCGAATCTGATGGCTTTTTACCTGAGCTTTCTAATCGTGGTAGGATTCCAAAGCTGGATTTGTGGCTCTTTAATTATTTATTAGTCGTTTAGTTTAGGCCTATGAATGTTTCACGTGTAAGTATTAATAAATGTTTTAATTATTTTGCTCGTAATCTTTAATTTTCCACATAATTATCATTGGCAAAACACCTGCTAGTATAATAATAAGAGGAAGTGTTTGCCTGTCTGCTGTGCGCGTTGTCCACCAAAATCTACTGCACTCAGAGATCTGAAATTTTAAAGATAAATGAACTGAAGGATGGCCGAATGCATCTACTAATAGGATTTTTAATTTTCGCTTTTATTCGCGAGTTATGAGTGATAAAAAAAAGAAAAAAAAAGTGATTATTTGCGCTGTCGAAGAATCAGTTTTCGGTAATACATTTTAAATTGTAAAATCAATTGCAAGTGGCTTTGCCTTTTTTGTGTCATAATTTGGAAATACAGCATTGCTATTTTTTTCAATATATTGCATGGTATTATCGATAGCTTCGATTCTGTGAGCTCACTCTGGTTTATAATGTCAAGGCATGCGGACATCTGAAATTTTCAATATAGACGGAAGATGAATAATGAATGTAGGTCTAAATGGGCAAACATTAATTAATTTGGACGGATATCAATCTGCAAGGGTTTTCTGGGCTAGGGAACTCGAATCTGAGGTAGTTTTTCCCAAGTGGTGCTTTCTAATCGTGGAATACATACCAAAGACGGATTTTTAGCTGTTTCATAATTATTAACATTTAGTTTATGAATGATTCGCATGTAAGTGTTAATGATATGATGAGTGGAACTGTGACTATAGGCCTACTTCTGATTGGTATTCATAGTCCGGTTGCATGTGGAAGGAGATGAGTCTCAGGAGTGAAATCAAAAGTCTGTCAGTCAGTCTATTTCTGACACTACTTTTTCGAAGCTTCAAAGAATTATACGCTTGCTCACTCACATTATGAAGATGCAAATAGGCGGGAGAAATAAAAATTTGGAAACTCTATTTCGATAAGGACTTGTAGAATTCAAGTTTTGAGACGTTAGGAAACATTACAACTCAACCTAATTGTGCTGAATGCCCGGTTTTACTGTTTGCAGTCCACAGTAATTGGAATATTGAAAAAATCCAAGTTTTTTTCAAATGCTAAAAGTCTTGAAGTCCTATTAAAAAGGAAGGAAAAGCAATCCAGTAAGAAATATATTTTTCTGCTCCTTTCCCGTCGTGAGCCGTGTTGAAACTGTCCCAGGGCCGCAACCTGGCCTACAGGCCGTACTTTACTCTAAGTTTAAATTTGGTGTAAAAACAGCGCTGTTATTAAATTCTAATAGGATGGTAGAAATAGCTTTAACTGAAGATGAAACCGAAAAGCATGGAAGTTTGGTTGCTCTTCATTGGTATCAGAGAAATAAAAATTGAGGCATGAGAAAGCATATAATGCTTTTGGATTAGTCAGTTCGTTAGATATTTACAGAATATAAATGATTAGAAGAAGGTAAGTAAAGTATGAATAGCACAAAGGCAAACACGTATAAATGTCGACCAGAGTAGGCCCTACGTATGTATAAAGTACATGACAGGGGTGTATATTTGTATATTTTTTTTGAAATGTAGTCATTTATTTACTGCGCGATGCAAGAATAAATTACATTACATAATTATAATGCTTTTAAGAAATGGCTAGTGCAGAAACAGGGGATCATAAGTTAAATGAAAAGGTTGACTGGCATATTTTCTCCAATGGAACACCACACTTTAAGTTCTCTAGTAGTTTATGGACTGAGAAATCAATGCTTCTCTTTAATTTGCATCTGGATCGTGGTATGTTAGTTGAATGAAAATTACTTCAAGCATGATTCTACTTACCGATCGTTATTTATTTCGTTTCCATAGGAACCACTCATTCATATTTACACAGTATGTAAAGACCAAGAATGGATACCTGATACTGTACCATCGTGAAAATATATATTTATAGTTAACATCTAGGCAAAACATTGTTGTATATCCCTCATGATATGGCGGTTTGGAAATTAATATGGAATATGCATATCTTTCTACATATAAAGATAGTTAAAACATATTTTTAAAAAAAGCCAAAGGGCTGCCTGGGTAGGAAAAAAAATGCTGGCTCACCTTGGTGTATTCAAAACTTACGACGAAAGATTACTTACTAACTTACTCAATGATAAATTCCTCAGCACGCTAAAGGAATATTATATATTTTATGGAACCCGAAGGTTCATTGCCGCGCATACCTGAGCCCGCCATTCAACCCTATTCTGTGCTAGCTCCATCCAATCATCCCTCGAAAATCCTACTTCCCTTAAATCTATCCTAATATTGTCCTCCGACCTACATATGGTCTTCCAAGTGGTCTTTCCCCTTCGGGTCTCCCAGTCAATACATTAGAGATATGTCTTTCCTCCCTCATGCGCGCAACATGTCCAGCCCATTTCATCCTCCGTGATTTAATTACCCTTACTGTTTTCAGTGACGAGTACAGGCCATGAAGCTCATCGTTATTCAGTATTCTCCAGTCCCCATTTTCATCTCTTAGGCCCAAATATTTTCCTAAGCACCCCTTTTTTCGAACAATCTCAGATGATGTTCTTCCCGAAGGGTAAGGAACCATGTTTCACATCCATATAATACAACCGGCAGGATAATAGTCTTATAAATATTGATTTTTAGATTTCTGGACAGAAGACGAGAAGATAAGAGTTTCTGAACTGCATAAAAACAACCATTTCCTGATTTGAGTCTACACTTAGCCTAACTTCTGCCTTCATATTATTTATGTCAGTAATTATTGCTCCCAGATATTTGAAATTTTCCACTTGTTCGAATGATTTACTGGCTATTCTAATATTTTGTGGAACATTATTTTGACATTCCATGACCATATACTTATTTTTTTCTGCATTAATTTCCAATCCCACATTCCTGCAGGCATGGAAAAAGCTTTCTGCATTTCTCTCGATTGTGTTTATGTCAACGTCATTTTCATAAGCTGAAATCGGATGACTGCCATTTAATTCTAGGCCTACCTAGATTTCCTGAACTATCCTACTGGCATATTCCAAAGCGAAATTAAAAAATAAAGATGATAGTGCATGTCCTTGCTTAAAGCCGCTTCTAATGGCAAACCTATCTCATATAAATTTCCCCTACCCTGTCTCTGCTATAGGTTTCATTTGTGATTAGCATAACTAAAGATTAAAGACGAAAGGTTAGAGAATAAAATAAAAAAAAAACTGAAAATTAATTTGTTTGAAGTTACTTTTTGTTTTTAAAACAAGTTTACCTTTTCAAGTTACCGCAACATAACTAACTGATTTTTCTGAACGATAAAGTCTAGCGCAGGAGCTGCGTTCAGTTTCAGGGCTTCAACTCAAAAGTTTGAAGGGGAGAAATCGTTGCTGGGGAGGAAAATTGAATCCAAACAATCCCACAGAACAGAGTTCTTGTTAAGATTTTAAAAATTGCTATCCGACCATACTTCAACATGAAATCTTTAATACAGAGTAACGAAAATTTAAATCAATTATTTATCAACTTAGAAACATAAATCTGATTACAAATACATACTCTCATGGTCCACCTTGACATTCTTCTGGCTCACCCACAGGAAAATTCTGGCGCTATCACTGGTATGTATCTATCTCATACGATGAGTGGTCACGATTAGGCTATACGATTTAAACTGACAATGACTCAAGAGCTGCAGTTTGTGTAGTCCTGCTTTAAGGGATATCGTTATTTGAAGTCTGCTGGACTCGTGATGAACACAGGTATACAAAAATCGATCCCTGCAAACATAACCCGGGACGGCTGTTCCCATGTACCTAAGCTATTGTACATCTTTCCATCGATCCTCCACTTCTATTAACAAAAAAAGTCTATACCATTTGTTGAGTTCTTAACAATGGGATGCGTCTTCTATATGAGTCACATAAATTGATTACTCTATTCAAACATCATAAGTACTCTACGTTTCAAGCGAAGTTACTGTTAAGTAAATAACTCTTAACTTCAATATAAGAGTTAACAACACAATGACATAATATTTCCAGTGTTAACTTGTACGCTACAACTTAATTTAGCCGTCACTGAACATCACAGTCTGTTGAAGAAACACGCCATTAATTGGCACGGTTTTTTTAAAAATTATTTTTATATTTAGAAAGAGATGCATATTCCTTTAAACCAAGGGTGTAGTGGAGGGGGAACGGGCCCTGGTGTTTTGGGAAATTTATATAACTTATGTACCGGTATATTTAAAAAAATTATAATTTTGAATTTTTTGAAAAATACATTCACTAGTTCCTGCAATAATCTTAAAAATTAAAAGGCAAGTACAAAAAATTAAATATAGCGGTACTAGCACATTTACTGAAAAGTGTGTTCTTTTATATTGCAACGACCGCCTGCGTGGTCTCGTGGTTAGCGTCGCTGGCTACGGATCAGCAGGCTCGGGTTCGATCTCCGGTACCTCGGATTTTTCTGAGCTAGGGAGGTCTGGAACGGGGTGCGCTGTGCCTCGTGATACAAAACGAGGAGCTACTTGATTGAAAAGTGAAAAATCTGATGTGAAAGTCACCTAACTTCCTCTGCCCAAATAAAAGTTTGCAGCATTTACGCTAATTATGCTATAAATATCTTATAGCCCCTTCTTTGAATGTTGCGACTAAAAACGCAGGCTATGGGAAAAAAAACAAGTGACTGCAAACGTTTATTGAACTTTCCGCTGTTAAGAATAATTTCACCCTTCAGAGAATGTTTTTGAATTGGTATAAGCAATCCATGTACAAAATTTAAAGGAAATTGTTTGAGCTGTTTATGAGAAACTAGCAAAAAACAAAATATGTAAAGTCCCCTTAAATATAAGAGAGGGTTGTCGCCAATCTTCACAGCCTCAGAAGGTACCTAACCCAAATACAAAATTTTCTTTTCGTACGATTTACAAGAAGCCGTATTGCAAAAAGCACGTATTCACAGTGGGTTGCTTATAACTACCCTTCAGAGAATTTGTTCGAAAAAATGTTTTAAATAAAAGTTTTAGCTCTTGGTACAAGCAATCCATGCGCAAAATTTAAAGAAAATCGTTAGAGCCGTTTTCTAAAAAATTGCGAAAAACGAAAATTTCTTCATGTAAAGTCCCCTTAAAAATAAGGGAAATTTGTCGCCAATCTTCGAATCACATCTTCAGAAGGTACCTGACCCAAATATGAAATTTTGTTTTCATACGATTCACCGTTTCGGAGCTAGCCTGTTCACAAACTTCCACACAGACAGACACACAGACACACAGACAATAGTATTTTTGGATTCAGGGGGGCCTTGAAACGTGTATATATGCTAAAAACTCAACTTCGAATTTTAGGGTCGAAAACAATAATTCCTCTACCTATAGTAGGCCTACCTATGGTACGGGCAGAGGAAGTAATAAAAAAACGGTGATTAACTTCTGTTGCCCTAGATCATATATGGGCAACGCCCGGCCCGCGGGCCGGATGTGGCCCTCCCCGACTTTTGATCCGGCCCGCGGAACATTTTAAAATTGCTCTCGTAAAAGTAAATATTTTCGGTTCACGGATTGATGCCAGCATTGATTATCTTGTTTCTCAGATTCAAGTTCAAGCTTCTCATTAATCTGTTGATTGTAAGTAAATACCTAATCAGTTCGATATTGTTCTCATTCATGTAACTTCAGCATTATACTTTATAAATATAAAAAACCGCATCATGATTATTTTTTCACAATTACCTATTATCTCCGGCATAGGCGTACCGAGGGGGGGTTTTGGGGGCTTTGGGGGTTTTAACCCCCTCCATTGATTAAAAAAAGGAAAATTGTATAATTTTTTAAGTCTGCCCATAAATCACTTAATACAAGTATAAAGCGTGGGAAGCTTAAAACTCGTTATTTTGTGTCTTACCCCCGGACCCCCGGACCCCCCTTTCCCAGACCCCGCGGATGTTATAACCCCCCCCCCTCATTTGGTCGGCCTGGTTACGCCAATGATCTCCGTCCCGCGACTTCATAAATATCGTGAAGTTTAGCCAGTATCTTTCCAAAGGTTGCCCATACCTGCCCTAGATATTAGGTCTAAAAGTATTTACGAGGTGCGTCCATAAAATAAGTTTCCCTGGGGCCGTTTACAGAAAAAAACACAATTTCTTGGACATATATATTCCAACAGGTACAGCAAGTATTAAGCTATTATTCAACATATTTGCCACCGGAATTAAAACATTTGTCATACCGTGGAATCAATTTGTAATACCTGTGTCGTCGTACAAGTCTGTCGCCAGGGATTTGAACCACTATATGACAAACATCTCCTCCCTGTCATTCTGTCATTTCATGAGGTGTAGGGAAATATGGAAATCACTGGGAGCGAGCTCCGGGCTGTAGGGTGGACGTTTAAACACCTAACTTTCGAACTTCTGCAGGAGACTTGCTAGGAGGTGTTTAAACATCCACCCTATAGCTTGAACCTCGCTCCAAGTGATTTCCATATTTTCCTACACCTAAAGAAATGTCAGGGAACGACAGAGAATGACAGAGAGATGTTTGTCACACAGTAGTTCAAATCCCTGGCGGCAGACTTGTACGACACAGGTATTCAAAAGTTGAAAGTTGGTTCTACGGTATGACAAATGTCTCAATTCCGGTGGCAAATATGTTGAATAATAGCTGAATATTTGCTGTATCTGCTGGAATATATATGTCCAAGAAAATTGTCTTTTGTTTCTGTAAACGGCCCCAGGGAAACTTACTTCATGGACGCGCCTCTTAAAATAATGATTCGCAAACCGTTGTTGGCTTAATTCACTTTAGAAATCCCGAAGTTACAACACCTCAATTCTGCAATTGTTATAAAGCCCAGCACTACATATAGATCGCGTGTCGTAAGTTCACGAACTCCAAGCTTAAATTAAGAGTCTCTGGACCAAATCCACCGGTACCGGTACTTTCACGTCTCCAAGGACCGTAGTAGGCTATCTTAGTTTTCTCGCGATGATCGTCCAGGTATTGGTCTTACCATTTGTCACTCTGTCCTCAACAGTGAAATAAGCGTAGCTAAATAAATGAAACCACTAGTAGGAGGTCCTATGCTCCATGCGTGGAGTGAACAGGTTGCGATCCGATCCTTCTGCATATAAAGATGTAAATAACGAATAGTATTGAAGGGAATTGCATGCTAAAATTACCTTAACCTTAACATTTGCATTAGGCCTATACGGCGCACGGTTTTAGAAGGCATATGAGGCAGGACTAGTAGGGGCTCGCCTTGCGCGACTAGCCTATCATAGTCGTGCGCTGTTGCCTAGTTCGAACACCCACGGCACAAGCATGAGCAACACGTTTCCTGTATTTAAAAAAAATATTATTGGAAATTCGTTATTTTAATATGGCTTTAAGCGGCAAAGAATTATGAAACAGCCTGTCCAAACGCCACATTTCTGTACCGAAAGGTTCTCAAATTCTCATGGCAGGAATAAAAAAAGCGACGCGACGAATGTTACTTCCCTACATGCCTTACTAGCTCAGAAAGCAACACTTGGCAGCAGTGCAGCTGTCGCAAGCACGCATTGGCTTAGCTCGTATGCCTTCTAAAACAGTGCGGCATAGGCCTATAGATTCTGTATGCCTGCTGAACTACTTCATTTCGCCTTTGATGCCTCATCTAACCTAACGTTTTCCATCTTGTTGTTTATTCTTCCGCCACCGTGTTTCTTGTGTAAAAACAAAGCTGTGATAGGTCTATTAGCTCAGCGATATCATGGACTGTGTTTATTCATCTTTATACGAGCATGAATCAAACCATTAAAATTACGTACACCTAATCGGATAAGTTTTGGATAGAAGTAGTTAATATGTGAACTAACTCCCATTGTTGTGTGATACAAAATTTGTAATGCTAACGAATTCCTTAACAACGCGCCCTCCCTTGTAATAGCTGCTGCTAATATTGGGATTGATTTATTGACTGGACGTTTTAATTTCGCCTCTAACAGGAATCCCATGCACCCGTCAGCGAGAACTTTTATTCCCTTTAGATACTCATGTGGAATGTCGTTTTCATTAACCAAATCTACAGTTTACAGGAGACAGGGTAATGACTTTTTCATACTTGTGTCATAAACAACCTTTATCCTTTTTCATTCTATCTGAATCATCTAAATGAAATGGTCTTCAGAATTACATTATTATTATTTATTTATTCGATCATATTAATTCATTCAATGAATTCATCTACAGTAGTACAGAAAGACCTACTAAAAATGGCCAAACCGAGATTCAAGAAACAAAACTTTATTTCGTTCAAATTGTTTGGTAACCCCTTTCCTTTCACTGTCTGCGAAATTCCGTAAGAAATAGCGTAGGGTTTAAGCGGCACGGGCAGTGAAAGCGGGAAAACGGGAAGAAATAAAAACTACTTTCTTAAGAATTGTCTCATCTCTTAAGTTAAATACCAATGATATTCTGGTCGAGGTGAAAGTGAAGGTAATTTTTATAGACTTTCACATTATTACTAGTCTTTTTCTATAAAATTCTGCTCGAATATTACGGCTTTCATAATCTACATTAAAATTCAGAGGATAGTTAGATTGCACTAAATTTGAAAGGAATTTTTTTAAATGTTCAAATTTTACTGCAGTTAATCATGCACAGTCCTGATGTATGTGTTAGTAGGAACAAATTCTTCAGACAGAAATAATTATTTCAATTTATGGACTGAATTGAAACTTTTTAAATTGAAACTGAGATGAAACTTTTAATAGAATATAGTTTGTTAGACCATAGTCGGAATGTAGAAATCAGAGACGAGCTAAAAGTACCGTGTATTCTAGAAATAATAGGAAAATATGTACAAGCATGGCAGGGACTTGTGCTTAGAATGGAGACAACCCGTTTACCTCAGATATTATATAACTATAAATCACAAGGAAGACGAAGTGTTGGCCGACCAAGAAGACGTTGGTGTGATCAGTTCAGTTGGCACTAAGTGAAGATGCAACAGGCCATAAATGACTTAAACCGTATTGTTATTGATGATGATGAATTTATGTACTGTAGCCTATGCTTTGGTATAAAATTAGTACATTTCAGTCGTTGACCTCCACATAATTAATAGGATTTCCATTTATCTGAGCAATACAAAATATATATCGGGAGCTTGGGTTGATGTCGCTTGATAATACGGTAACAGCTGAGAACAATACAAAAACTGCTCCAACAACCAGGCTGAGCAGATTGCAATTCTCAGAGCACTGGCAACACTAGACAATATGGATACTAAGATAGAAGAAAGATTTGCGGCAATATACACGGACAGCAAAATCACTCTGGACCTTCTCAGAAATAATTCAAGACACATTTCAATTATAGATTAAATCCAAAACAGCATCAGAAGGCTTAAAGAACAAAACTGAGTAATACACTTCTCCTGGCTCAAGGCGCATGTGGGATACACCGGTAATGAACTAGCTGATAAGCTAGCCAAGGAGGCGGCGCTCAGTAATGGAATGGACTTTGCCTACAACAGAAAATCTAGAACAACAATGGGAACCTTTCATGTGCAGTTAAAAATTTGTTCACCAGAGCGCAGCAGGGTCTGAGGAGGTCCTGCAATCTCGTTTTGCCATATGCTTATGCGTATCAATAGATGTGAATAATGTTGGCTGTCCTATAAAAACTGGCGATTAATAACGTTTAAGTCATATTCCAGAAATCAGATACCTATATTCTGCTTAGGAGAATGTGAGATCGCCAGAAAAAGTATTGATTTGTTAAAAGAATTAAAGAATTAATCTCTGTCTGAAGTAATAATTGGTTGTAATTGTTATGTTGAAAAGAACCCGTGGGGTTTGTCAGCAAAAACAGGAACAATAATTATTTTGCAGTGGCAGAGACATGTGTAGCTTAGAGACAAATAATTCAAAATATTTAAGTTATTCCTGTATATCGCGGTGGCATTTTTATTCGTTAAATGGTGAAGAAATAATTCAAATTTTATGAAACGTATTTAAAGCTTGTAGTACAGTACATCACAAAGAAAACATCCCATCTTCTTTAGATTTATAACCATAGGCGTAAATATGTAAAAAAAATTCTTTATACTGTAAATCATTTGTAAAAAGTAATTTAGGTTCATGGTTGTTTGCTTTCACAATATTCTGTATGTATTTCAGCTTTCGGTTATGAATTTACTGTGTGGTAGACAGATGCTAGTATTTGATTAATAAAGCACAGTAGTTATAGAAAGTAAAGATTTGGATATAAATGTGTAAATATTTTGTTCCTATTATCATTAATATTTTATAAATAAATTTATGTTACGTTTGCTTGCTTCTAAATAATATCCTTTAGATGCTTACTAATAATACATGCTCCAGAATTATAGCTGTCATTAAGTTTTTGTGTGGGAACCAAATACGAATAATAGTACAGTATTTGAATAGCGTATCATATTAGTAATAGAATGTTCTTTTCATGAAGTCAACGTAATTAGAAAGAAGCTGGAATGTCGAAATAAGGTAATAAGGGAATGGTTTTCTTGTGATTATTACTATAGGCCTAAATGCGTAATATTTTTAACGTCAACGCCCATCCATAATATAGGTTCATACTTTTTGTTTTAGAATTATATTACATAAGTTTCAGAATTATGGCTCGCAGGGAATTGTTATTCATCGTACTGGGTTCTCATATGCTAATAATTCAAAATACTATGTTCTCTTCGATTCGAGTTAAAATATCTACGTGCATCGGTAATTCCAGTTCTAATATAGTGTTTTAATATAATTAATGTGCATTATAAAAGTGAGTTGTATATAATAACAGTGTAGTTGATTTATTTATCTTTTTATTTTTTTGTATTTAGAGGGGGAAAATAGCCAGTGCCAATTGCCAGTATAGAAAGGAAAAATATGCTTTGACGTCTTCTTTATAATAATTTTTTTTTTTAAATCTTCAATTTACAAGAGCCACCAATGCCTGTAAGAATAATTTAGTTTTGCAAGTGTTTCAATTTTACGGTTTGTTTTAATGTTTGCAATGAAAAAACTTACAAATTCCGTTTAAACAAAATATTCATAATTTTATTATACAAATTATAATAAATGTGAAACAGAAATATGTTAATTTTTCTTATGAAGTTAATAAATTAAGTAAGTTGTATTTATCAAATACTGTCCATACCTTCTTAAGAAGTAATTTCGTATCGTAGTTTGAAAGAGAATAAGTGGTTGAGTTTGCTGCTGGGCGAACTTTCTGTTTAAAGCAACAGAACATAACTGAATCTTGTCCATTTGATGAAGATATTGGAAACATGACCTTCTGTTGTAGATAATGAGAATACTACTTCTTGTTAAGTTTTATTCTTTGTAAAAATGATTAAGATAATGAGTCAATTCTGAGGATCTGAAAGTGTTGAGCGAGGAGATTTGAAGGAACTCATAGACTATTAACTATTAGCATCCGTTTAATCCTCTTTATATTTTATAACCAAATATTTCGTAAAGCATATGTGTACCCCTCTGTTTTACACAGAGGATCGCCACAACATGTTTTCTGGCATTCTGACTGATGTTTAAATAGTCTGTTCCATTATGTTCAATGGACAGCAGACGACATGCTTGGACCTCTTTTGACCCTGCTGCCACCTATCGGGAGTCGCTGACAGAAAGGTTCCCATTGCCACTGAAATCAAGGAAGAAGGACTTCAGAAGTGGCAAGAGGAGTGGACCAACTCAATGAAGGGTGCAGCGTGCAGGGAATTCATACCATCAGTTGTTCAAAGAATGAAACAACCAATTCAGTTAAATTTCGCATTAACAGCTGTGATAACTGGACATGGGTTAACCAAATCATACTTACACCGACTAGGTATAATACAGGACCCTATTTGTAACTGCCTTAAAGAGGATCAAACAGCAGAACATTTGATTTATAGATGTGACAAGCTTAAACCACAAAGAGACAAAATGATAAAAGAAATTGAATCTAAACATGCTAAATGGCCAGTGAGTAAAGTGCAGCTAATCTCAAATCATTTGAGAGTCTTTAAAACATTTTTACAGAGCATCGACTTTGGCGAACTAAAATAATATATAAGTAACATTATGAAGACATTGTTAAGTAATATTGGTAAGTGTTAAGTGAAGTGATAACCTAAATAGTATCTATAGTGAATAAGTCAACAATAAGTGTGAAAGACAATGTGCAAATAAGCACAAACCAACTCGAAGTATGTAAAGTATGGCATGTAGTACTGCGTACTGCAATGGGGCATGCCAACTAAAGCCAACCCCCCCCCCCTCAAAAAAATATATAGTTATATGGGTTGACAACCAAGAGCTAAGCTACGCCTTACTAAGCTAAACTAACTGCAACTAAGTTAAGCTAAGCTAAAGTGGGATGCCCACCAGAAACTAAGTGAATATTAATCAGTTGTTAGTGGTTTGTTGAATTGGGCGGACTTTACAGCGAAATTGATCAGTAGTGGGGGAGAAAGCAAATGTCTTGTGGAGGGGGAAACCTAGCTTAACTTACTCAGCATGGGACTAGGCCTATGTGCACAGCTAACCCAGTTGACATAGCTCACTTAGTTTCCTTAGCTTATTTTTGTTTAGTTTGCGGTTGGTACAGCTACATATGAAAACCCGCGCAGCTGGCCGACATCTCACTTTATTCTAATAACGGCTAAGGTATGACTGAGAGACAGTAGCGTCTATAAATCTGTACCTCAGAGCCAAAGGAACGTAACTCCAAATTTCATATTTTTTTGTTTTTTTCATATTCTTTACTAACTTCTTGACCTTTTTAGAACCAATTAGTATTAAATCCATAACTTCATTAGAAACGAAGATATTGAGAGCCTAATAGTAGCAACTCCATTCCCCCTTATTGTTCATAATTTTGTTTTTCGCTCCTCCTGTAAAATTTAGTTTTTGGCAGTTACGCTCGTTTGGCTCTGAGGTACAGAAATAAGGACGAAAGAAGAAGAAGAAGAAGAAGAACGGCTAAGGTAAGGTATATTGTGAAGTTTCGTCAGGGTACATCCTCGGTATTCCGAGTTGTTTAACGGTATTATTGGAATAGAGCCATACCGTAATATCGAAGCTAAATAAATAAATATAAAAAAAAATTGTAAGTAAAAAAAAAAAATCAGACTAAATGTTTTACTGAAACTGTATACAGTTACAACTAATGTGGGTTTTTGTATGAATGGCAAACTTTGTTGAATCTTAAGGCCAATGTAATATTGAAGTACCGTCAGGTGTCGAAATGACATGAACATGGAAGGAGGTGTTCCGGACGTGGTGCACAAAGTTAGTTCTGACACACCTCACATTTTTATCTTCTCCCTTTCCTCTTCTCTCCGTCCCTCTCATTCTATCCCATTTTCTCTCTTTCCCTTTCTCTAAAACACATACGCTCCCATGGAACTTGATGTAACAGTTAAGTGCTAAGTTTCTGTTAGCGTAATACATGTTCCACCAGCATAACTACCTCTTGTACTATAGATCTAACTGAAACATGGGTCATTAATCATTAGAGGAAGGAACCATGAAAACAAGTAGGAGTAAGTTTCAAAAATTGAAAGTGGATTTCGTATGAAAAAAAAAAGTTGCTCTGACATCTGATCACAATATGATCACAAAGGTAACTGAAAAAGCCGTAACCATAAATATCCTATAACAGCGTTTCTCAACCTATGGTCCGCGGACCACCAGATGGTCCGCAGACATAATTAAAAAATATCATAAAGCAAGTGGAAAGTTAAGAAGTAAATTTTTTTCACATATTTCGATATAATGACCTATAATTAACACCACAAATATTAAGAATATAGGCCTTCTTTTAAAAATCTGTATCTGTATCTGTATCTGGTACCCTATGATCTCCAGGTGGGGCGAAGGGGCCTCCAATGGAGGTTTCATTACCTATACTAATTTGGATATGCTTATTTTCCGAGAGAGGGTAGAGGGACAGGTGGTAAGCCCATCGCCTCGCAACCCCCCCTCTGGAAACTAAGTATTTATTGGAAGTGAAAGGGCCGAGAAATTTTGTCCAGAGGCTCTAATTTAGGCTTGGAGTTCTTTTACGTGCCGTAAATCTACGACACGGGACCCCCAGCTTAAAGTCCCTCCCGGAGGACTCCGTGCCCAGGATTTTTACGTCCTGAAAAATCCATCGACCGCGGCCGGGTTTGATCCCGCGCCCTGCGGATCTAGTGACGGGCACGCTACCTCTAGACCACCGCGGCCGACTTCTTTTAAAAATGGGATGTAAAATTAGGGGTCCGTAAAATTTTTAGACATTTTAGAGGTCCCGGGTTTAAAAAGGTTGAGAAACGCTGTCCTATAATATGAGTTGAAGCATATGGTATCCGTGATGTTACTTGAATCTAAGTAAAGGACGAAATATAATCGCATGATGTCAAGAGAAATTAGCGGTGGATTTGATTTTGAAGAATTGTAAAAGACAGTTCTCTTTTTAACAAAATAGTTACTTATGATATAAGTTCCTAAAGTGTAATTATTTTGGAATGTGTGTGTGGTATTAAATACACGAGTTAAAAATAGCTTAGGTACGTATATCTTGCTCTCTCTCTGTCTCCCGCCTCTCTCGCTTTCTGTCTCTCTTCCTCTCTCTCTTCCTCTCTCCTCCTCTCTCTCCTGTTGTATATCTTTTTCGCTACTGTCCACATAATGTTCTATTTATTAATTTACACAAAATTACTGATAAATAATTATTTTATAAATTATTTTATAAATAAATAAAATTAAATCTTCATTTACAGGATTTTCATTTAATAAAAATTGACTAAATATTCAATTTAATTAATTCTTCTCATCAGAAGTAGATGCTAATTTGCTATTGATTGGATTAAGAGACTGTTACTTGCTTTCAGTCATTTGGACAGGGACAGGGGGCAACCGTGTGCATAGGAACAAAGATATTTCGGACGAGGGATTATAAACAAAACTTTATCATAAAACTGTCTTACAAAGCCCTGCAGAAATATGCGTCAATATGAAAGTATATCAGTTGAAGGTTTTGTGACTTTTACTGTTGCTTTTATTATATTGCCATTATCGATATCATTTTAATTGTCCCGTAATTATAGCAGTTTCATTGTGTAACTTTTTGTGAACTATTGTGACATGCCGTACACATAATGGATCTATTCACATAAAACAGCATTGAAAATGTGTTTTACATATGCATATTTTATTATGCTTATTACCAACAACTCTTTCATAGTCACATCAATTTTAAATTGCGAGGCAAACGCATAAATAAATGTTTTATTTAACTCTGTACAATGCAATATGACTGCAGCTTAAATAAATAACTACATCAATAATATAAAAAAGCAGATAGTCTATAATTTAAAGAGCATAGATCCAACTCTTCTTCTTTCCCTTAGTTTTAATCTCCCGTTGTAGGGACATTTATGTGGCCCACGCCACCCGGACCGTACATGACCGCGATCTGTGGGAGAAGAACATCCTATGGACCACATACATATTTTTTCGATCAGACCAGAACATGGAGGACATGCCCGGATGAGTGGTCAGCCCAATGTCCAATCCGAGACAACACGAACACAACAGTTGCACACACACACACACACACACACACACACACACACACACACACACACACACACACACACACACACACACACACACACACACACACACTTTCCGAATGTGGCGGGAATGGGATGAATTTGATAATGATGGTAAAATGATATCCGAGAACCAAAAGGGCCTAAAGTTTCCCAACATTCGTCTCACAGGTGAGGGAAAACCACGAAAAAAAGCCCCACCCAGCCGACCGGGAATCGGACCCTGGCTCGCTGCGTGAGGACAGCGAAAGCATCCCCCACGCTTTAAAAATAATAATAAAAGATAAAAAAAACATGTGTCTTCGGAAAATGTTGTTACTTGAATAAGATATATATATTTTTTCTCTTTATGTTGAAACATACATCGAAAATAAAAGTTTCAGAAAGTTATCCTGAAAATCAAATACGAGTGAAGAAGTTTAGAGAGTGTTTCAAGGCTTTAATCGTAGGCTATAGGTTAGAGAGAGATAATAATTAACCATATACATATATAGCCTATATAATCTCTGGTACACACGCACACAGGAACATAAGATTTCTTGTGGCTGCCATATGATATTCGACAATCGGTACACGCAAACGGCATTAAAAGTCTATCTCAGCCAACCTGATAGGAAGAATAAACAATTTCTCCTCTTCTCGTTCCACTGGCTATCGTCAGAGGGGAGGCTAGTACGGTTCATTCCAAAAACAATGATTCGATTACTACGAATAATCATACTAAAATATGAAAATAAAATTATGTGTTACATAGGCACGGAAGTTGGAGTAATCAATAATGCAGTTATATTAGATGAAAATAGAGATGGGATATTCATAATTAATAACTAACATACATTGCATACACAATAAATATTATTTTCGCAACAAATAAATATATATATATATACACACAGATTTTCTTATACACACTCACAGACACTATAACTAGTAATTTAACTATACAAAGGGCGAAATATGGAATGTGAAACGACACGTGCAGAAAACCAATTCGAGACCGTCTGCGACAATGTTTTCTTGGAGACTGTAGTTGCCAAAGATCTGAAACAGGTACGCCATTCCTGATTTGTCTCATACCCACGCTTATTAACACCAAGAAATTAATGTTATTTAATATTAAGCCTATTGTTGTGCATATTTTACTTATTAGATTACTATAATCACGTTTAGATGGTTATCGCATCGCATCTCAATTAAAACTACGTTGTTTATACTCCAGTAGTAAAACATTCTAACATAAATATCAGAGCTGTGAGTAGGGGGTTGAAAGCGGTAAAAAGAACGGCAATTCGTCACATTGGAACTCCAGCCCGGTTCCGTGGCGGGGACTGAGAATGTTATGATTTCCTATCAGGTTCCCTGAGATACAGTTATAGTCTCCTTTGTGTACGTTACAGGTTTAAGCAGAATTTGACGATGAAGGCTGAAAGAATATTTTTCATAAATCATTTTAAAACTTTCAAATTTAGATATTTATCGAGTGATATACCGTACAATATAATTTTCCAACGCATTACATGAATTAACCATGGAAGTCCTCAAATTGTTAAGAACTCTATTCGGTTCTGATGTTTTTCCTTTTGTTTTCTTTTAATTCTTCAGTCGATATGTATTTATTTCTCTTAGCCTAGAATCTCTGGTACTTGTTTTTGGCGGTGGAATTTAAAATTACCATTTTCTTAACACCATCGCAAGAAAATTGTAGCAATGGGACGAACTTGGTAACGACGAAGAAGATCCATTAATTATCGTCTAAAGGCCTCATTGTATACCATAATATGTCTCTTCTATTGAAAGGCGTAGGTGAAGTCCAAGCCAGAATTCTTAGGTAATGGGGAAAACTCCGAAATCCCTCTCATATTGACCAGCTACGGGATTTGAACTCATGATGTGAATGTGAGTTCGTGACATTTGCCCTTTCCCTGAAAACAAGAAACGGACCCTCGAACTTAAATTCCCTACACAAAAATCCCTCCAGCAGGTATTTTGACCTTGATAGATCTATCGCTCTTAGATCTGAAACGTAATTCTTGGACACAAGAACCAGCATGCAACCAATTAAACCTCTTAAAATAACATAATGCCGATATTCAATGATTTTTCCGAAAATTCTTTAAACAGATTTCGTTACTGTATTCCGAAACTTCAACATTAATTCACTTCTCCTGAAGTTTTATGCGAATAGATGTACTTTTTCTTCTTTCCTTTTCCGCTTAATATTCGTTATAAAATACACTAAGGGTACTAATATTTGAAACTAATCGGCCTTTAGTGAGTGTTGCTTATGGAGTCTGGGGTCTTATGGGATATCAACTATTTATCCTCCAAGAGAACCTTGAATATGGAACGCCAACCTGATATTCACTTCATTGACCATTAAGACGAAGAGGGAAGCTCAAACAGGGTGGGTGGTAGACCCCTGGATTCGAACCAATGATGAGGGTGTCAGGATGATATTCTTAGACCTAGGTATTTACGAAAATAATTTTATTTTTAAATGTTTTATCCCAAATTGTCTGCAACACGCATATGCAAAATTTTCGAAATTTTCTCTTGTAAAAAATGTATCTACTTTATCTAAATTCATCCATATCAGCTATTTATAATCTCATGATTCCGTCTTAAGATAATGGAATTAATTCCAGATTTGTAACACAAGTTATTTTGTTTTGCTTTACAAGAAGATAGATGTGCATATTCACTACATACTGGCAAGATATGTTTCTAAGATGATGGTGGTGATGATGATATAATGATAATAATAATCATAATAATAGTTTTATTTATCCTGGTGAAAGTTAAGATCATAAGGTCTCTTCTTTCACCTCACCAGGGACCAATAATGCATTAAATGATACAATCTAGCATATTAAATTATATATAACATAACATTATACCACCTGTCCCTCTGCCCTCTCTCGGAAAATAAGCGTAACAAAATTCACATAGATATCAGCAACCTCCAATTGGAGGCCCTTCGCCCCGACATTGGGGATATAGGACAGTACATACATACATACATACATACATACAACATAACATTAAATGATACACATACAATTAAATTCAACATTAGCATTATCATGTTGAAAAACTAGCGAGTGAATATTGCATACTATCGCATTGCATACTATTGCTTAATATATAAACTTAATTAACATGAACTTGAAAAAGAGACACTATGATGTACTATTGTTAACTGCGATATGAACGTTGTCAGCGACCGGCAGTCCTTGATGTAAGATGGTAAAAAATTCCGCAATCGGATGACTGAAGTACTGAAGGATGAGTAAAGAGATGTTTGATGTTTAGATATTGCGGGAATAAGTTCTGCCTAGACCTGGTTTTGAGGTTATGATCAGATGAAAGAGCACGAAAGCGTGAGGTCAGGAAGTGTGGAGAATTCGACAGGGGAGGCAGAGAGAGTGCAGTTCTCTTCTGTCGTCCAATTGAAGCCATACCAGTGTTTCAAATGCTGGCGTAATATGGTCTGATATTATGTTGTGATATGATAGTAATGTAAATTAGATTATGTCTTAAAAACAGAGTTAATTCCAGGCTTATAACGCAACGTAATGTATTATTCTTCACAAGAAGATAAATGTGTATATTTATAGCAAACTGAAAAGGTATATCTCTGAGTTAGTAATGTAAATTTTTCATGATCTCTTAATTAATGTTGTTATTAATGACGTTTTTAATCTCAGGATGCCATGCTGGGTGGGCTTCCGAAAGAATGCATTGTGTTGTACACAAAGGGAAATATTTCCAGAGTACGAGCTTACACTAGTATATATTCTTGTGTAGTCTATAAAAGGCGCAAGAAGATTAAAATGATAAATGAGCGTTTCAAATTAATTGAGACATAAATTAACACTTTTCCTTGTATGCAAACGTGCCAAGAATCTGAATGGTACCCATAACACTTGCGTTTTGTTCACATATTATATTGAAGCCTGAATGGCTGAGAGGTATGACGCCAGTGCACTGTGAGTTAGAATCCCATCTCGGGCTTCATGTATATATAGCGTTAATAAATGGTAAAATGGAAGACAATTGAAAATGGGACAATAAGGATCTACTTCTGGAATATTGCTTACATACTGATTACATAATAATAGAAAGCACTTCCAGATAAATTAAGCTGTTATAAATACTATATTCGTATAAAAGTGATGCGATAGATAGAAATATAATGAATTCCTTATATTTTATATATTAGCAAAGTACCATAAAATATTAAATGATGCGGATGGAGGATATTAAGCAACAATCCCTTAGCACTGCGACCATTCCTAGCCTACTATACTGTTCTGTCTTTTGATGAGGATATATAAGGGGTTTTCAGTAAAAGCATGCACAGGAAGTAGGGATGGCTGTCCTAAACACTTTGGAGTAGGGAACTCGGTGAAATACCTTGTGCATGAAGTACTCTGTGGGTTCATGTGAGCATGTCATCCCATATTGGTTCATATTGACAAACGTTTCGAAGTGAATAACAATTTCGGACAAAAGACTCAGGATTTCAATGAGGAAAATGTGAGTGGGATTCGCATAATTTTTAGCCATATACAGTAAATTTTCACCTGTGGTTGCCTGAAGACTTTTTTTTTTTTTTTTTTAATGAAATGAGATTGTTGGATATTATAAAGAGAGAAATGGAGAGAGGGGCCTAAAAAAAGTAGATCAACCGCATTCTGAAACAGGAGAACCCTGAGAATAACTCTAAAAAATCCCAGCTTTTTCCACATTAATAAGACCAGATCCATTGAGATTCGAATCCGGTTCCCTGCCTCTACTAGCCCGTAAGGACTGCTTTAATCTTTGCAAGGGAACAAACTGCAATCCAGTAACGACCGAAAAAGAAGGAAGTACTTTCATTTATGCATGAGAAACTCAAATCACCTAGTGATATATAAGAATCCCTTGAAATCCTTACAGTAGTTCCCTACTTTAAAACTTCACTTAGAGCAAAGAGAAACTTAGTGTAAGAGCTGATTTATACAGTGATATATTTTTAACTCTGTAACCGTGAAAGAAGTTTGTGAAAGCACAAGTAAACTGTAGCAACCACTTAAAACATTAACTGGACCTTGAGGCTACATAAGCAAGACGGAATGTATCCTTGTAGCCATGTTGATTATCACTCCTGCTAGCAACCTTTATTGAAATACACAACGTCCTGAGTTTTAAACACTCACCCAACAGCATGTTTTCGTATAGAGTTACTATAGATCAGGCCTGTCCAACTGGCGGTCCGCGGAGCAAAAAAGAAGAAAACTAGAGTATATAAGTTGGTGATGGACAGAATCGAATGATTTTTAAGAATCGAATAATCTATTCTCGAATAATATGAATAATATAAAGAATAAAATGTTAATTCGAATGAAAAAGTTCTCGGATGAAATGCAAGGATCCAAGAACTCGAGTCGGTTTCCGAGAACTATTAACGACTCGATTGATAACGCAAACCATCATTTGAATGTTCAGCCCGGAAATTTCATAATGTTCCAAGATTCACTGCTATTGGTTCCCGCAAAGGGTGTTGCTCATCCATAAAATCATAAAATGAATCACACACCAATAGGGGTTAGTTTCATGCAGCACTGTCAGATATTGTGTTAAGGGCATTCTAAAAACAAGCGTTCACAGAGTAAAGATCCATAAAATAACAACGCTGTCTCGTCTGCTGTGCGATGGTCTGTTAAAAATCCACAATCTGGCAACACTGTACTGCCTAGTGTGCATGGTAGCTGTGCGTTTACACAGGTATTATATAACTTTGATGCCTGCAAAACTTATATCGCGTTAACGAAGTTAACCGAAGTGTACGACTGATCAATAACTCGGGAACTCGTCCTCACTTCACGTTTCTCGTAGCATGAACTCATTAATTAACCTAAGGGTCCCAGGAGGTTGAGGCTCCCATATTTTATACGTGGTGGTAAGATTGTCGGCCTTACTCACCGGCCGCCTTTACCCCCAGGATTGCTATAGTTAGTTCTGTTATTTAACGACGGGGGTGTCCTGCAACATAGACCTCTTACAGTCTCCTGTTTTTTTTTTTTTTTTTTTTTTTACTGTAAATCATCAGAAAAGACCCTTTCACTTTCATGTATATATATACGCCATCCCTGACCTTGGACTGAAATCCTGCCACACACAGACTGCGCCACCCAGACCGACAAATGTAGTCTGTATACAGTGATTTTCCAGAAATAAGTTAAGTGGCACTTTCAGTTCCAAGCAACTTGGTTAATCAGAGAGACCAGTATTTTACTACCATCTTCATAGTCGGTCTTAATTCGTCCAAAGTAGGAAATTGAAATTGTGAACCACTCTTGCGATATAACCTGTCTTGATTATCCGATTTGAGCAGTGTCGTGTAGCAACATGGTCTGCCTGTGTGTGTGTTTTTGTGTGCGCGCTCATGCACTTGTAAAATGCGTGCGTGCCAAGGAAGCTATGTAGCCTATATATATTTTCAAGACTTTCGGCCCAAGACTATTCAATTCATTTATTACCAACCATCCTGATCTAAATAGCTTAAACAACAAACAATTTAGGTCTAAAATTAGAAAATTTATAGGCTATAATTATTACTTTTGTTTTCTACTATTACTGTTATAACATTTTTCATATTAAACTCTAAAATTTGGATAGAACTTAATTTCTTTGTTATTATTATTGTATTACCTCGTACCTTTGTATTGTAAATAGAACATGTTCTAACCTTTTATACATAATATTTTGTCATACTTCTCCAAATTATGTATTGTTTTAAGTAATTATTTAGTATAAGTTTTTCTAATATATTGGACGGAACCACCCCCGAACACAAGCTCTGCTTCTTCGGGTGGTGTATCAACTTTTGTATGCATTTTTCGTGTAATTTGGAACAATAAATTGTAATTGTAAAAAAAAATGGCACTTACATTTTAAATGGTAATGGTGGTGTTCCCAAGAATATACTGCCGTTCATTTTACTTAAAAATTCCATGTGTTATGTAGCCATTCACTTCCGCAAAATATTTAAAAAGCTTTTCTTAAATATATATCCAGCGTCTCACAGACTGCGCCATATATATTACAAAAAAAAAAAAAAAAACTTTTTAAATATTTTGCGGAAGTGAATGTCTACATCACACATGGAATTTTTAAGTAAAATGAACGGCAGCATATTCTTGGGAACACCACCATTACCATTTAAAATGAAAATGCCATCTATGGTTTGTACAGGTCTGGTTTAGTGCGGACTCAGTCATGTTAATCTTGATCGTGGTAATGAAGACGAATATATGCGATGACAAACACTGCTCTCGAGCTGTGAAGTGTGCGAAGCCGTCTTTGCTACCAATTCCTGTATGATGTGAAAGTGAATCCTACAGACTTATACCTTCCAACTCACGTTCTGGACGACAAAAACAGCGAACGACGCATTTAAAGACTTCGCGATACACGTAATAGGTGTAAAAAAAAAAACAGGAAATAGACGATGTCTAGAGAAAATCTAGACTAACCGATAGTGAGACTCTAGGAGAATGCTCAGGCTTCTGGGGAAAGCCGAGCACAAAACGGCAGTTGTCCGAAGTGTCCGGTCCTCTTAGGGTGAACCCTCGTAGTAAGCGATCTGAATGAGGTTTTCTCGGAGTTTCCCTCACTCTATCACGTGAATATCGGATCAGAGATACGACCCCCCGACCACAAAGAAAATACACGTTCTATTAACGCTGAAGCAAACAGCTAGATTAGCACACATTTCCCCAATGTTTTAGGAGAGGCCTATACAAGAACGGGAAATGGATCAATAGACCAAATGCGCCTAAGATCGAGGGCTCCGGGGGTGATGGAAGACAAAAAAAAAAAAATACATCGGGATATAGTAATTGCATAAGCACACGATATAATAGGCTACTAGTGTGAGAAGCTGTTATAACAGAATCATGGAAAAGTTAGTAACAAAGAGACGAAGTCGAGTTTTTCTATTTCCGATATTCTATTATACACTTCACAACATATCGTTTAGAATTTTTCTACGATAGGAAGAAACCTGTAAACTTCTGTATTTTAATGTTATTATTTGAAGTAAAAATACTTTAAATTTAATCTATACGGACGCAACGAAAATGTTACCTTATTTCTTCACGCTTAACATTTAAATTTGTAGTTAAAAACTATATAAGAGACGGCGATGGTTATAGAATGCTCTTGGATTGGCAACACTGTTGGCTTCGAGTTCATTGCAGTGTGTTGGTGAGATGCAAACATAGAAGAAGCTGTCTTAGTGCAGTCTGCGTCTTGTGTGTTTGTGTCTCTTATAAAACGTATATGTGAATAGGTAATTTCTTATTAGTATGTGTTCTATTATGACTGAATTGCGTAGTGTTTGTGTGTAGAAATTCGAATGTGCTTCAAGTGTTGTTTCCAGTTTTGTAACATGGAAGTGTGGTTATGTAGGATCTCCCAACAACACAAGGTGGGTTACAAATCGTTTTCTCTTACACGTATATGTGTTCGTTCTCCATTAGCAGATTGTTGATAACTCGTATACTTTAAATGGCAAACCATGGAGTTGAACACGTAAATAAGTTTCTGAATCGGACTTCCATTCGATGCTCACATACAGCACGGCACTGTAGTTAGAATTCATGAAATGAATGCTGTTTGCGGACCAGTGCTCCAAATATAAGCTTGGAAGTGCCGGTATACTTTATAAAGTAGGTTCTACTTTCCTTACATGTAGGCTAACAAGGCAAAGTCGTAGAAGTCTCCTTTAGCTGCAGCTAAAATGTTACGCCCCACCAGACCGTTTGAGCTATGTAGAAAAGAGGGGTTGCAGGTTAGGACTGCGAAATGCTATATGATTTTTCCTTATCTTATTATGTAGCCAATTCAATGCAACGTCGAAATTAAGCTTTTTTACAGTACATAAATTCGACTGTCGATAGTTGGCATGCAGGGACCGAGCGAGGAAGAATGAAGTCGTGTCTTCTCACGCTGCTCTGCTCTGCTTGCTTGGCGAATGACTTCCCTCATTTTTCCTGGGCAAGCCGCAAACGTGACACTTGTCCAATCCCGGCAATAAACAAAGGAGTGTTTATAAGAGCCATCCTTTGTAATCAGGCTCAGACCACCAGAATAAATATTGTCACTAGTCAATGGAAGGGATTGTAGGGATCAGTCATGGCTGCAGTTACCGACTCGTATGATTTATATTCAGTATTCTTCTATAATTTATAGTAACGAAATAATTTAATATTATGTTAATTATTTTCATGTTACGGTTAGTGTGTTCGTTTTATTGTCTTCTTGTGCTCTGAAGTTTGTATACAATGGTCACACCAACTCAACAAAATAATAATAATAATAATATTAATAATAATAATAATAATGTTTCTGTCCATATATTGTTTCTCCATCTCAAACCGTTTAAAAAATATTCCCTCTCAAAAATCTACTTTTTTGCTGAAAAAAAGGTTTTACGCCTCTTTTCGGCGAACTTCGTGTCCTAGCAACTAAGGTATTGGGTTTACAATAAAAGCTTTTAGAAAAAAGTTGTAGAGCATTAAATTTACTATAAAATACACATTCAATTTAGTAACTCTGTGAAACAGTGAAATACTCTTGAGATATATTTTACGTGTAATGTGTATATGTAATTAATGTGTTATGTAATGTGTTATATGTAATTAATTTTGATGAAGCTTCCTGTAATAAGTTTAAATTCATAAACTCATTCCCATTGTCTTCTGTATCTTCAAAACCTTATGAATAACAAAGAAATTAAAATAAAAAATGGAGATAATTGAGAAACTTAAACCATAACATGCCACTACTCACACAGATGCGAACAGGCTGCATCTTGCGCATACACACTTTATGCTCGGCGCCTGGCTCAGCAGCGGAGCGACCAGGAAGGGGACCAACCAAGCTGCTGTGTCCGAAAGCTCGAGTCGTTACATCTGACTATGTGCTAGCCTAGAGTTAGAGACAGCAACTTGATTACTAGACTGAATAGCAGTGGCGGACGCAGAGGGGGGATAGGGGGGTTATATCCCCCCCCGAAATTTGAAAAAAGGCTAAAGGACTCTAAGTGGCCAGTTTTATAAACTTATGGCCGAGTGCACCAATCTCGGTATTCAGAATACCGCGGTAAAGTCGCTTAGTTTACCCTGGTAAAGTTTATTTTCGTTGCATCGTGCTCGGTTTCGACTTTTACCGCGGTAAGATGCAAACCGGCCGTGAAGGTGCTGTAAAGTGAGAAAACCGCTGTTTTCTTTCCAAGATGGAGATCAGCGTAATGTATCATATTTATGATATCTAGGCCAAAAGCTAATTGAATATAAAGAATAATGAGAGACAGGTGGGATCTATTTGAAGAATGAACGATGGTGCATATCTTTGCAAATACTGTGCTGTAACATCGATTGAAATTACCTTCCTTTCTTACCTCAACTAAACCAGGTCCATCGGGTAGGCTAGTGGGCGTAACCACGATTAGTACGATTAGTAGCCTACAGTATTTATGGTGTTTGAATTCAAACTTTCAATTCAGACGACATATATGCGCAATATAATAATCCATTTTATCCTTATGAACATTTATTACTGAACAATAAGGCAAGAAATAAATGAAAAATGGAAAACCTGTGGGCCTAGGCCAACTTTGTAATGAATGGCTACATGCATCACGATATAGCCTATGTACCGGTATATAGTGTATGTAATCAATTTATCATACTTGCACACACACACGAACATAATTATAACAGCCCTTTCATGGCTATGTTGATGATTTTGCACCTAAAATTTCCACTGGTCGAACGGGAATAAAAGTGAGGCTATGGCGAACTCAGAACAGAGATTTCATGGTGTTGCTTTGCCTTAGATTTCACAGGTGTGTGAATTATTCTTTAAAACATAAATGTTATTTTATTGAAATGTACAGACAGGTGGGATCTATTTGAAGAATGAACGATGGTACATATATTTGCAAATGTTGTATGTAACCTCGATTGAAATGACCTCATCCAAACCAGGTCCATCCAGTAGGCGTAATCAACTGATTTTCACGATCGTTACAGTATCTATGGTGTTTGAATTCAAAGTCAGACATATATACCCAATATAATATTCCATTTTATCCTTACGAACATTTATTATTGAACAATAAGGGAAAAAATAAATGAAATTTGGCCTATAGACGAGCCACCGTGACTGGAAGACGTGCAGAGAGAGGGAGCGAACCTAGCGACCATGGAAGAAACCAACACAAATCAACACAAACCAACACAAAATTTCTCCGCGGTAACGAAACGGCTGAGAAAACCGGAGAATGGTGCACTCGGGCATAAGTATTCTTTCTACCTATTCAAATCCCCCCCCCCCGAAAAAAATTCTGCGTCCGCCACTGCTGAATAGTACATTAAATTACGCCGATTTTCAACGCTAGTATTCTAGGTCTTGTTTATTCATTATCTGTTTATTATTATCTATTCGCTACCAAAGTTCCAGTATATGTAAACGTTGCATTTATATCAGTCCGCCCATAGGCTACTTGACTGGTAATGTGTTACGTCAATCTTCTCCTTACATACATTACCCACATGGCAGCTTATACCAGGTACATTAAAAACAAAGTCTTATTACTAGGGACCGGATTCTTAGGTTTTTACCTATTTTTTCCCTTGCTTCCAAAACAAAATGCGCTCATACACTTTTTCGAATCATGTCCATAGGATTCACCCACATAATTATATGTGGCACCTAAAAATACCTAAATGGGGTATAAAAACCTAAATATACCTAAACGGGATATAAAACCTAAAATATCTAATTTAGGCTACTTTTTTTTCTCCTTTTTGTTTGTCAGTTGAGAAATCGATATTTTGCGGAGAGACAATACTTTTTGTTGGGTTGAAATTAATACCACCAGCGTTTTGTTCAACCCATTGTCGTCTAGGATGGACAGTATCAAGAGTGGAAGTGTAGAGTACCGGCGTATTCCTTTTAAAATATTCGTACGAACAACCATTGTTGCCGTGTATGAACAAGGATATAGAATTCTGTGTTTTAAAGCGTTTGTTTGCCTTTAGTACTGTCCTGTTATTCACACTGAGTGCTCACACTGTGTTTTAAGAAGACGTGTTAATCATGTATTGAATCCTATGTAGCACATTCAAATTCATTAAACCAATTATTCTACACGAAAACGATATTTTGGACAAAAAACCTAAAACAAAACTATTTCACCTAATGGAAAACCTGAACAGTGTTTTTAAAAACCTAAAAATCCTGTCCCTACTTATTACTACTGTGTAGACAACATATCATTGTGATTACTTACATTCATTGTGATTACTTACATTCATGTGTTCACAACCTATTTTCTAAATACTTTTGTTAGATGTACCAAAGAATTATGTCAATTTTACAATATTCTCAATAAATTACAAGCGTTGGGTATCTTAAAAAAAATTATAACAGTTATTCCGTTTCTTCAATTTTTAAAGATTTAGGCCTACCATTCTTATTGTATTAGTATGTCAATCAGTCAGACTTTAGCTCCTGTCATTATGTTTACGTTGAGCTAAATCGCGTGAATATACTACAAGAGACGATCGAAACATTGATTATTTAGCTCATACGTCTTTGTTTCGATTTGGACCAATGTCATACAAGAATGAGTCTGAAATCAGTCAATCACAGACCTCGTTCACTCAAAATTTATCGAATTTGCTTTATCACTTCCTACAACAGTGTTAAGGCACGTCCTCTTTTTATAATTTATGGCCAAACGCGCGGAGGGGAAGCCGTTCATATGATTTTGCCTCACTTTTACAAAGTTCGTTTGCGACAAATAGAAAAATAGTAAAGAACCTGGCGTTCTCACGTTGATGTAAGATCAGAATTAGTTCTAAAAAATGTGTATTTTCAATTAACTTGAAACTAACTGATAAAGTGATAATCATAAAGTATGAACATATGGTATATTATTTACAATTTCCACATAGAATGAAGTCATTTTTCCTTCTTTTTAGCGGGGTATTAAAAGGAAAAGAAATATGATTATGAAATGCAGTGATGTCCCATCATTTTCCTACAAAAAACGTATAAAACTTATAAAAATAGATTGGTTTATATGGGAAAATTGCACGTTCAAAAGGCACGGGATGTTTGATTAGATTCTCTTGACTTGTAGACAGCTGAAGTCACGCAAACACGAACAAATTCTGCGATACCTCCTGATTCCACATCGAACGGAACAGTAAAGAAATAAGCTATTTTCATTTTAGGAAATAACAGTGGAATTAAAGAGAAAGATTGAATCAACTTTCTTCAATATATATAGATTGATAATTGGAATTGTCATGTGGCATGTTGTGTGATGCTATTGACTTTCGATCAATTATAATTGGATCCGTGAATACCACTTACAAGTTTATTACGTTCTTCTGAATTTTCATTTTACCACCAGAGATATTTTATGAAACATACAAAGTTCTAACCTTTCTGAAATAATTAAATAGTATTCAGAAAGGAAGCTTCAACCAGTCGTTAAATTGTTTCTAATATTATTTATTTATTTATTTTATAATAATAACAGTTGTTATGATTAAGTTTATTTTGGAGACACCATAGCTGTCAGTCCTCATGAATCTTTCATGCAAGAGAAGTCGAAGAACGGCCAATTTTAGGTTGTAATTAATCTATGTTATAAAATACTATAGCTGGTCCCTGGAACCGAAAAAAAAAGACGCTGCTGTTAAGAAGAGTGAGGTGGTGTGTGTAATAAAAGCAGTTTGGCAAACTTGGCGGAAATGACTCGAAATACGAGGGTAAGAATGCCGCCTATTTTGCTTATAAAATGCCAGTAAGTTTGGTGCTAATTTTTGTAACTAATAAATCAGGAACTGTTAACAATTTACAGAGATGTTAGATAATTACTTGAATTAAATCAGAGTTTAGTGGGCCCCTCTCTGCATGTTGCCCCAACTTAAACCCCCCCCCCACATTTAAGAAGGCTTAACGGCTCTGCTACTAAGCCATTGTGTGATTTCATAGTCAACTGTTGTTCAGTCATGCAAATTTAAATCATTACTTGTTATCATATCGTATCAGTCATTCACGAAAACAATTCGTGTTAGTCAAATAGGCGTACTTCTTCGTTGGTGTACATGTGAATCCAGTAATCAAGGCCACGGTCATTCTATTCTGTATTGGACAGTGGAAATAAATAAACAGGTCAGTGGCTATACCTGTTACTCATTATAGGGAGCTTTGACCATATAGTTACCTTCAGTCACATGTTTATAGAGACGAAATTTCCACTGCTAGCAACGAGGAAATAGGTTATGGTTTGTACAGGGTTAGGCAGGAAATAAAAATTTATATGTCAACATCATGTGGTTATATGTTAGCCTAACTTCCAAATAAATAATTGCTTACGGCTTTGCCTCTTAGTATAATGTATTATGTATGACATTTTCTTCACGTCAATTGGTTGTAAAAAAAGAATGAATGTCGTTACCACATCGCTTCCCTGAAGGATTCACAACTCAAATAAAATCTGATTAATGCACTCACTTAACTTTCTTGACCCTGAGAATGGGCAATATACGTTTCTCACTTCACATTCTGATATAAAATAAGAGGCCGTATTTCAAAGAGGGCGTATTCAATTGATTCAACATGATGAAAAGTTTCTACAGACAGTGGGTAACATAACTACCCTTCAGAGAATTTTTGAGAGAAAATATTTCAAATAAAAGTTTTAGCTCTTAGTATTAACACCTCATGTATAAAATTTAAACAAAATCGTCGAGCCGTTTTCCAGAAATCGTGAAAAACAAAATTTCCTTTATGTAATGTGACACTAAAAATGAGAGAAAGTCGTTGCCAATCTTCGTGTCACATCCCCAGAGAATACCTAACCCAAATACAAAATTTTGTTTTGATATGATTTTCCATTCTGGAGCTAAAGCCAGGTTGTTTACAGGCAAACAGACACGCACATAGACAATTTTTAATTCAGGTGACCTCAATACATGAATTTATGTTACAACCTCAACTTCGAATTTCGGGGTCAAACACAATATTTCCTCTACCTACAGTAGGCCTACATATGATACGGGCAGAGGAAGTAAAAGTAGACCAGTACGCCAAGCTGGGTTAAAGTTTAGGGACAAATCTTTTTATTAGAAAAGTAATCACTTGGGACAAAAATTATAATGTAATTTTTGTTTGTTTCTCCTGTTAAAATCTGCACAGTTAACTACTTCCGCCCTACTATTCTGTTTATCCCTTATATTCTACTCATTACACGCGGAATGCGGCGGAGGATGCCAACTATTCTATAGCCATTATTATTCATTATTGTCTGTATTATTATTAACAAAATAGGAAAGGAAAACCAAGCGAAAATTAGATGAACGGAGTGAAAAATGAAAGGACTGGAAGGAAAAGCTATTTTAGATACGAATTTTTGTAGGAAAAAAATTTAATTATTTATAAATGTATTTAGACGTGTATGGTGCAAGTTTTTGGTTGATATTATTGTCAATTTATTATTATTATTATTATTATTATTATTATTATTCGTTTCACCCAACTTTGGGGTACACTTCTTAGTGTTTTGTGCTTTAATTTTAGCCCAGTATTGCTTCATTATTTCTGATCTTGCTTTTCTTTCGTGTTCACTGATCTGGATCATTCGTTTGGTTTTGATTTTGACTTGGAACCTCTCTTTCTTGACTTTGTTTTTTTTTCAGTTTTATCTATGATCATTTTTTTCTGTGACTTTGAGTTCTTTTAAGTCCTTCTCAGTTTCCTTAAACCAATTTTGTTTGGTATTATTATTATTATTATTATTATTATTATTATTGCTATTGCTATTACAGTACACAATATTAATTCAGTGGGGTTCAAACCTGATGCATTTGCAGAGGAGAGCTCCTCTATCGGTCGTGGTTGCAGTTTCTTCAACTTTGATGGTCATCTTTAATTCTTAGCAGAACCAGATAATTTCTTGGTAAAAAGAACTGAATTCTGTCTTAGTAGTAGAGGGCAAACAAATTTTTGCACAAAGCAAACATCTATTCCACTAAAGAATTTTCATTATTAGTCCCTCATGACAGTATGTTTATAAGTCCACCCACCCATTTCCTCTCTGCTCAATAAAGCTAGTCGTAAATCTAGAGAATAAAGACATCGCAGTTCTGAAGTTCTCTTGAGCAATAAGTATTTAGATTTTCATCTTCTTCTTATTTCTCTCTCGACATATCTATGAGGTTGGTGGTATAGGGCAGCAAAGATATGATTACCGTACCTCAAGGGTAGATCCAAGATTAGCTTGGGGGGGGGCACCTATGGGAGGGGATCGAATTGGAGCTACTGAAGGTAGTTATAGTGATGTTACTTTCATTGCATTTTATATCATGGATGATTACCAGGGCCCGGATTCTAATGACACGTCATCTTTTCATTGATGCTGCATAGACATTGCCAACGTGTAGATAAATCCTAATCATGGCCTCTAGATTATAGAAATACATTTTTATTAGGTCATTTTTTGTCATTTTATGCATTTATTTTTTTAGGGCATTTATTTCAATTTTACGTCATTATTTTGTAATTTTCGTGTCATTTGCTTCCTTATTTAGTTATTTTCATGCATTTACAATGAATGTATTAACTTTTTTTTTTTCGTCGCTAGCGGTTCTCTCTTTGAAGTGTTGTTTGTTCAATACAAGAAGGAAAAGTGTTTTCATGTCTCAGTCGGAAATGAGAATCAAATAAATGCCAGAATTTTGTGTAATATTACTATTGTTATTAGATTGACTTGGCACCTGCTTGAGTTTCAGAGTGGAAACTACTGTTTACCCTCAATAAAGAATAATATAATCCGGCAGACCGGAAAAGGAAATGCCGAAGTTTGACTCGACAGTGCCTCAGTGCCAGTATAAATTTCCGTGAGAAAAGAAGATTCACACCATTACAGTTATTTACAGTTTTTACAATTATGTAAAAATTAGTCTAAAACTTTGTGTGTACAATAATAATTTTTTATAAATAAAATATGTTTTAGGTCATTTTTTGTAATTATTAAGTCATTTTCTTTAAAATTTAGGGTCATTATATAGGTCATTTTTCAAACAACTTTAGGTCATCAGAATCCGGGGCCTGGTGATTACTGATTATGTTCTTCTCTCCCACAGTCTACAGAGAAAAGTACAGTATAATCTTCTGGGATATTCTGAATGTCAGTTATCGCATTATCTATATTTTTGTGGAGCATAGCACTCGTGGGCTGGTTCATTTTATTTGCATTCAGTACAATACACTTACGATTTTCAACATAGTCTACTTCAGATAAAAATAGCTTTTTCACGACCGTCACGGTTGGTGACATTGAAACTGTGTATGTTGAGCTTTTCACCGTTGTTGGTTAACGCCAAGATCAGTAAACTATACAGGTTGCGTATTCCGGGATAGACCAATCGCAGCACTTGAGTGTGTGACGTCACAAGATTCCAGATCTCGCAATTTTCAAATTTTACTCAGTCTAGAAAATCTTACACCGCGTGATTAAACTCGTAACCTTTAATTAACCCGTGGTCGGATTCCTGTGAAATTTATACAGAAATAATCTACACACATCAGCCCTACTGATGGTTAAAACAGAGCCTTAAAAAAGCGGATACAAATGTTTTTATTTCATTTTATAAACATCACCCGTTACACAAAATTCATGGAGGGAGAAGCAAATTTCACTATGCGACAATTTTTTGTATTTTTGTGTCCCGAAAAAACTTCAAGCGAGAAAGTTTTAGTGAAATAATGGAATTTTAATACAAATGAAGTTCCAGCCCCATACCTCGAATGGTTTACGAGTAATTAAGTGGTAATTATTCCATGCGCTTCAGTGTCGGAGTGATTTGTGACGACCGTGAAATGTTCAGGAAGAAGCATATTTGACTATGCGACAATTTTTTTATTTCTGTGACCAGAAAATGATTCAAACATGTGAGCTTTAGGGAAATATTTGAATTTTATTATACATCAAGTACCACGTTCATATTTTGAATGGTTTACGAGTAATAGAGTGGTAATTACTCAAGGCGATAAAGCTATCGGAACGGTACAGAGGTCTTTTTTATTCTATAAAATAGGCCTACTAGCAATTACGTAAAAATCCTTAAATATTTTAATCGTGGACTCAATAATAAAGGGTATTAACTGGCTACTTGTACCCATACTGAAAGATTGACCCGCTGGGGAAAAAGAATGAATTAAACTTTTTCCTAATCTTGTAAATCTGCACTACTGTTATTTAGATATTTGTTGAATTATTTATTTTATTTTTTGATCCTTTGTGCTAGTAACTTTTATTTCTAATTACCTTATCAAATGCCTTATTAGTTTAATATCTTGTTACGCCCTTTTCATATTTTAATATAATTTATCAACATGAAAACGTATTACAGTTAAAATTGAATTGCCGAGGCTTTAAGAGCATGCTATCGGGTTATAGTTAGGGCAAGACGATGATACTTTTTAATGAAAAATTCATGGAAAAATCCTTTGAAATATTGTGTGATTTATGTAGAATGCATTGCGAAGCAATTTGTGTCCTTTTTGTTATGTTGAGACGCGATTTTAAAGATCCTGCGCCTCTTTTCGTTGTGCTGCTCATGAAAGTTTCCCTGCCCTGCAATTCACAAACCATCCCTTAGTTTATTAGGTCTATATTATCTCTGTCGTCACATAATTTGTATACAGATGTACACTTTTGGCCGTGTTTCACCAATCATTACCTACATAACTTACCCCATATAACCCGAAGAAAATTATTATTAATATAAATGTATTGCTTTGATTACAATATTAACACAAATTAATACTCTACAATAGTCTACGCAATGTAATAATAACATTAGTACTGTACATGTTAATATTGATACATAAAAATTCCCGTAGTTGTTTTCTACCCTTATTATAAGGTACAATTTCTATACAAATATAGGATACATTCTTTAACAAATTTTCATCAAATTATACTAACATAACCTCTAGAATGAGGAATATTTTCTAGGCAACAAAATATTAGAACAAATCACCCTTTAGCTGTTATATAGGCCTACCTGTATTATATAATTTCTATTCAAATCTAGATCCTTTGGGAGATTTTTACAAGATTTTAAAGACAAATGCTTTAGAATCAGAAGAACATTTTAAGTAACTTGAATAACAGAACAGTTCACATCTTAGCTGTTTTCTACAATCTACAAAATTACTGTTACACACTGCCACAGCACATATCTGGCCCGGCATAATGGTTCAGTTAATTGCACTTTCTAAAGCACCTTCCATTTGTATTATTAAAAACAGGATGTACTGGTAATATCTATCCTAAAAGACTGCGGTCAAGCGGCCGAGATCAGTAGGTAGAAGCTTTGCTCTCTACTGTCGTGCTTGAAGCGCCAAATCATTCTGACACCTTGAAGCGCCCGGAATAATTACCACTCAATTACTCGTAAACCATTCGAGATATGGGGCTGGAACTTCATTTGTATTAAAATTCAATTATTTCACTAAAACTTTCTCGCTTGAAGTTTTTTCGGGACACAAAAATACAAAAAATTGTCGCATAGTGAAATTTGCTTCTCCCTCCATGAATTTTGTGTAACGGGTGATGTTTATAAAATGAAATAAAAACATTTGTGTCCGCTTTTTTAAGGCTCTGTTTTAACCATCAGTAGGGCTGATGTGTGTAGATTATTTCTGTATAAATTTCACAGGAATCCGACCACGGGTTAATTAAAGGTTACGAGTTTAATCACGCGGTGTAAGATTTTCTAGACTGAGTAAAAACTGAAAATTGCGAGATCTGGAATCTTGTGACGTCACACACTCGCCTGCTCGCCGCAACCCCCTGTCCTATAAACTCGCCGGAATACGCTACCTCTGTAGTTTACAAGCCTTGGGTTAACGCAGCCTACTCTTCGTGCCAATGCAGCCCTATTCATGAATATTAGCCTATAGTGTGTCTCAACCTTAAAAGAGAGAATGTATTTACATCTCATCGCACTCTTCATCCTTTTCTATTCCGCCATTTTGTAAATTTTAGGATAATCCAAAGCGATAAATGCAACAAAATGATTGCTTGTTCATATCCTCTCTTTCTGATGATGTCAAATGTAAAGTAATAAAAAATTAATAATTAATACAAGGAAAAATTTTCATAGTTGCGTTATTTTGTCACTTGCAAATTCTTGAATTACGAAACAGTCTTTGAAGCTTGTTTATTCTTATTTTGTAGTTATTAAATGCCAGAATGGTACTTATGAGATTGTTTTCGACGGGAAAATTTCTGTTCGTATGTCTGTACGCGTGATAACTCAGATACACTTTATCGGATTTTCATGAAACTTGGTATACGCATTTATAACGTCCATGGGAAGAAGCCTATTGATATTGGACCAAATCGGTTGACAGGTATCGGAGTAATGCCCAATTTAGTGCCTGTTTTATCGTAATATATTAGAATTTATCAAATGCAAATCATCTCTCATGGCAACATATTGTTTTACAGTGTTCATGTACGGCTTTGGATGTTGCAGTACAGTTAGCTATGACAAATATCTTTGTGATTTGAACCACAGCGCACATCATGCTAGAAGACAGTATAGTCACGTACTAGATATGATTTTTGTAAAATTAAAAGCTCATAATATGGACGAAAATTAAGATAACAATATCAGTTTATTACAAATGTTTCAGTGTATGGCGAAACGTGGCATTGCAGGAAGCATTATTGTGAATGATTACAAACATAATGACTGAAATTCAACCCGGTTCGAGTGGCATAATTAAAAAATAAAAAATAAAAAAAAAGAGGTAAACTTTTGTGAAGCGGACAAAAGGAAATAATACTGAATGTTTTTAAAGGATTGCAACTGCAGTTGAGGAAACTGACATAAAGTGTGTAGTTATTACAGAGACTCTACTAGTGCAGTGACAACTTCGTGTTTTAGATAACCTCGATGACTTTGCGAAAAGTGCTATTCGAGGTAAGGTTCATCAATATTGCAATAGGATATTATGCATATAGTGACGGAGGAAAATAAGGTGTGGGATTTTGATTGCGTGTGTGACACAGTAGTCAACAGCTTTATAACCAATTTAGGTGAAAGTTCGGATGCTGGTTCCGATATGGAAGGCAAAGCCAGTGTCAGATGATTTGGATTTTGGAAGTTAAACCACTGGCAGAGAACTCCGCTCAATGTACGTAGGTCTAATTATTTCACAGTAATATACCTTCCTGGACGCTGACTAAACAACAAGAACTGAAGATACAAAGATGCCAGCGCAGAATGGAGAGAAAAATCTTAGACATTAAACTAGTAGACAAAGTAAGAAACGAAGAACTGAGGCTAAGAAGTGGTATCGAAGAGGCACATAAACAGGCAAGAGAGCTCAAATGGAGGTGGGGAGGACATGTGGCCAGACTACCTGCAGACAGATGGGCCTATGCCACCACGATCTGGGACCCAAGAAGAGGGAAAAGAAGAAGAGGAAGACCGAGAAGAAGATGGGCTCAGGACTTCATAGAAGTGATAGGACCTCAATGGTCACGAATAGCAAGGGATAGGAGGGAGTGGAAAATCACAATTTTAGGTTTAGAATAAAATGTTGACATAATTTAGAAATTAAAAGTGAAGTGAAGTGAATTAGGGAAAAGTACAGGACACTCATTCTAGACTCAAAATGGAACACAAGCTACACACAGTAACTAACAGTTAAAGTAAAAGCTCAAATCCGAGCATGCACACAGGAAATAGCTCACCCCGTGTGTACAAACTGAGCTAGACCTACCGAGAGTAGGAGGCCCTTGCCTGAAAAGGATTCAGTGGCTTTTTCTAATTCTAATTCTAATATACCTTCTGTGCATAACAGAATTCATTCGTAGTACTCATTTCAACATGAACAACGAAATAAACAAATAAACAAGTCTTTGTTTTTAACGCATATGACATCTGAAAGTAGCCCTCATAGACAGATTATTATGGGAGTGGAAGATTGACGTATGATATGAGTATGACCAATCAAATAACTTTAGGGGTGAAATTATTCAATGCATTATCAAAATGAATAGATGATATATATTCCTTCATATAAGTTTATCAAACTTTAGACCTGTGTTCTTCCGTAAGCCCTGCCTAAAGAACCGATCTGGAGCTTAACTCTGAGATCTATTACATAAATAACTTAATTTATGCATAGGCATATCATAATTGCAATTATCACTGATTGAACAAAAGCATTCTAGCACTTTGTCATATTAGTTTACCTGATTTTATAGTTATTATTATTATTATTATTATTATTATTATTAGTTTTTAGTATTAGTATTAGTATTAGTTTAAAAATGTGGTGAGGGAGAGGAAGAGAGGATCAGGGGGAGGACAGAGAAAGAGGGAACGAGAGGGGGATTACTCGTACTTTTCTAAATTTAACTCCCCGCGTGATCTATATAACCACGTAACTGGAACGCTGATTTTGTTTGTATATACAGTAAACGTACACATGTTTGACCTTACAGTGATGTACTTACAGGTATACAGACTATGCATTAATAACCACTCACTGGATTCAATGTTGAGTAGTGTGTACTGATTCTTTAGATTGCCTTAATACGTTATCTCTTGTAAGCAAGCGCATTTGTGTTTACTTAATAAACAGAACTATGTTAGCACCCCATTTCGTTTAACGAACTTTTGGATAATAATCACAATATTAATAATATTATTGTTGCTGGTTATGTTTGTTGTCTACAGAATGTAGTGGCCGAAGCGATAACGTCGGGAGATCGAGCGTTCCACTTTGAGTATAGCGGATTTTCTCCTAGAGGCGAATGCCGGTTTAGAATTTCCAGTCCATATGTTTGTTTCTCTTGCACTAGGAGACCTGCTTAGGGTTGGTCCTTTACCAGCGAGTACATCCATCTCCTATCCAGAGCTTAGTCCCTCCCCTAGAGGCGTTAGGGGAAAATTAGTTGTTCATTACTGTGATATGTAACAATTTGCCGATTTACTTTTTAATCTACGAATTGTTTAGGCTGTCGATCTATGTGAATAAAGTTGATTTATGCAACATGTGAGAACTTGCTAATACATCCTAGGACAGTGCTTTCTTAAGAGTAGGCCTATTAATGATGGCTTCGCTCTGAAAGTACACATGGTTGATGTTTCGGAAATTTAAATAAGCGAAGGATTTTTTAAAAATGAACATAGACCTAGTTTAATATTTACTGTACTTTTTCTGGACGTA
Organism: Ectobius pallidus; assembly: GCA_964059195.1. Taxonomy (NCBI): domain Eukaryota; kingdom Metazoa; phylum Arthropoda; class Insecta; order Blattodea; family Ectobiidae; genus Ectobius; species Ectobius pallidus. Next base: position 105,951,097 of record CAXKWD010000004.1, read on the forward strand.
ATATTCAGAAATTAACGGCATTTACACGCCTCAAAGCTGTTTCCAGTGTGTTGGTTTATCGAGAGGATCTTGCATGTAATGTGAACATTGCATACCGTGACTCTCATTATTCATTCTTTGCCAAGAGAACGCCTACATCCCATCTTCCGTAATGCTAGGCTTTCTTTCCTCTGTTATTCCTCATTGATTGATACCGCCCTAGTTTTCCATGATCCCTTTTCCACCCTTTGTGGTAGCTGAGTCTGAACTTATTATACGTTTCCCCTTAATGTTTTAACAAAAACAATGGCTTCATGAATCGAACTGTGTCTAGTTCAGCTGGGAGAGCATCGGCACGCGTTCGAATCTTGATGTCCAAAGATTTTTCTTCTAACATATTCTCATTGTGGTGTTCAACAGAAACAATATTATGTGGTTCCATGAATTAAATATGTAGCCTATGTTATATCTTAAATGCTTACAGTTACAGTGGAAACCCGGTCATAAATGACGAAACTATTGTGCCTTACTGTCCTGTTTATGACGTAAATGCCTTTCAGTGATGCCGATAAGGAAAGGGCAATCATAGGAGAGAGTTTCTCTTTGACGCCATGATTTGGACTCTGGCTGGCTCAGTTGGGAGATCGTCGGCACGAAGAACCGAAGGCCAAGGGTTAGAGTCCTGGTGTCAAGAGGATTTTGTCCGTAAAATATTGCAATTTTAATGCTTAACAGAAACCATATTCTGTGGTTCCATAAAGAAATATAAGTTATACATCTAACAAATACCTATTTACAAAATAACGGGGTCTGAAAATTTTTAAATAAAACCGCTGAAGTATGTATAATTATGTTTTCTGTAAAAGTGTAATATGTCTGTTATGTGTATTGAAAGTACAAATATTGAAAAATATATGACTATACTGTACTTACAGAGCTTTGCTTTTTCGGGTGGCGTTCAAATTCATATTTGTAAAAATTTTATATTATAATTTATAGAAATAAATTTATTATTTGTTTATATTCTAATGGTATAGGTAGCAAAAATGGAATAACAGTCTTCCAAACTTGAAATAATAAATGAATCAACGTAGGATTTCTCATGTGACATTTTGCGAAAAGTATGAAGTTTTCAGTGTGTATTGCTTACTGTGCAATATTATTTTGTATGTAATACATACCCGGTCAGGCGCCAAAAATGAAGTATAATGTGCCAATGTCTTTATGATTAGTTGGAAGATTTATACCTTAATGTCCCCTTAGAATGAAACCTCATATCTCATAAAACACGTACGTGACTTTTTCACTTAATAAAGCTTCCTAGCAATACCCTAGGTATCGTTTTTCCTCTCCAGAGGGCAGCACAAATATTATTATTATTATATTTGCTGACAAATGGTTGAGATACGTGTTTTTCTATCCAATAATAAATTAAAAATACTCTTGCTTCTCTTTTGAGATACGAGGTTTTCAGTCTAAGGGGACGTTATATTTTTACATATGGGGTTTCTTATTATCCTTTGTTGATTGGATATAATTAATTTAGGATTTTTTATTCTGGCTGGAGAGAATATTTTGGTGGACAAGGTATATTTTATATCAAGTTTTAAGTCTCGGAAGCTGTTTTTCTCTCTGCCAAATTATAAGAGGAAGGGGAAAGTCCAAAGCACAGGAAACATCAAAAAGGCCAGTGCCTAACAGAATGCGAGTGTATCCGAATGGAGAGTTAATTACTGCAGAACACAAAGTTTGCCACCTGTTCCTTGCCGACTTGATTTCACTAGCGAAATATTACCCCATAGCGACCCCTTAGCAGACGGAAATCAGTGCACCGAAGAACTTAGTACCAGACATTATCTACGGAGACCACAAGGAGATGGAGAAAAAGAAGGAATTGTGTTGAAAGTTTTTTTTAAACCTCCACCACCCCCATAGCCCTCGGCCATAGGCCATACTTGTCGGTGCATTTGTTCTTTTGATCCATTTTCCGTTCTTGTACATCCTAAATCAAGGTGGGATATGTGTGTTGAGCTTCTTCTGTCTGTCTTCTTGCCATCGAGTGTGAAATATTTTAGCATACGTTAACAAATTTGCAAGACCAATGACATGTAGAGACTCTTCATTCAGATTTTTGAAACCTCATCTTTTATGCAAGCCATGATTCGAGCACAATACTCGCGATCCTTATGTATTGACATAACAATGTTAATGTTGGTGTGGATCGTTCACAATACACATACAAAGCAGCATGGTATTCAAAACAGCTCTGGACGATATGCAGTTTGAGGCAATAGCAACTTGCCTTCAAATTCATTAAGCTCTTTTGTCAATTTTGCAATTTCAAGTACTAGTTAATTATGACTCAAATAGACGTTGGTGTCTGAGCATTAACCGTGACCATCGGTAATTGTGTGCTATTATAGTATCGCTTGATGGAGTTTCGGTCGAAATCTTCTTTTGCCTTACGTCATTAAATATCGGCATTATTTTTCACTTAAAGAGCAAAAAGAAAATATTTATGCGTATTTTATTCCTGTAAGGCTCAGGTGGTCGTGGGACGTATGAATGTCCCTTCAAGGGGAAAGATAAAACTCAAAAGATAGAAAAAATCTATAATGGCATTTATTAAGATACGAGCATGTTTCTGGAAAAAGCTTTGCTCGTTTCTTAATTTTTGTACGAGTATCTTAATTAACATTTAGGCAAGTTGTATACGACTGTTTTTGTTCGGCCATAATTAAATGTTTAAGTTTTAGAATTTTAGATTAATCAAACAAACGAAAATGGCCGACCTCGACAATCAGCTGTTAGTAAGTTCTCGTAGTTCTTATCTCCTGCGGTAGAAGGCAGCTGATGGCGTGTGGGCAAGTCGAAGTTTTTACTTGGTCATTTTCTTGAAACCAACGGAATTTTACAATACGAAATGAACTCAGTTTGGTATATTTTTAAAGTTAACACAAACAGAATTGGTTTTTATTTTATTTTTTTAAATTTATTTAATTATTTTTTTTATTTTTTATTTTTATTTTTTATTTTTATTTATTAACACAGATTGTTTATTACGCAGTTTCATTTGCTACTCTTAAGGTTTCACAATCGTTCCTTGTTCGATAATAATAGATACCACACCAGTGTTGTTTGAATGAAAATCTGTGTTTTAATGGATGTCATTAAGATAGCGGTAGCAACACTTAATAAGCGTATTGTAGTTGGTCAAACAACAAGAATTTTGTTGGATGACATAACTAATGACAAAGGCCAGGAAACATTATTTTGTATTATATTATGCGAACTTCATCAACTTGTCCAATGTATTCTTCAAAGCTCTCCCTATCGGACAGACTTTAACACTTGCTTCTCTTGAATGTTTTTATTTATTTTCTTCCGTAATTTTGTTAGTAAAATCACGTCGGTGAACTGGGAAGTTAATTCAACTAAATAATGAAATGAAAATAATTCAAATTATAGTGATAAGGGCTATAAATTTAGTGGCTAATGGTGGCATTAGGATGAAACTGTTGCATCATTGGACACAAAAATACAACCAACCTGCATCGTGATCGAACCCGCGAACTTGGAAAGAGAAAGCCAGTTTCTTAATGACTGCTCCAACCAGGCTAACGTTTAGTTATGAAAGATTGAAAGATTGCAGTTGAAATGTTTGCCACTTTAATTATTTACTTCTGTTTATATATATCGCCTCTAAATATGATGCTTACATGGATACTATTGCTTTCGTTCCGTATGTACTTACCGTATTTTACGGACTATAAGACGCTCCGGACTGTAAGACGCACCTTAATTTTAGGATGGAAATTTAAAGGCAAAGAAATCTAATTTGATTCTAAACGAAAAATTTTAAAGGAGATAATGTACTTCGTTGCATAAACAAATTATAACCTTGTACAATGGAATCAGTGTTAAAACCTGCATTGTACGAAAATCCCTTCTGTACAGGTGGAATCGCGTAAATTTTAACAATTGAACTGATTTCTCATGAAATACTGAAAATACCTTTACACCCTCAAACCGTCAGTTCAGCATACGGTTAGTGTACGGGACAAGGCTTTTTAGAGGCCATGCCCTTCATTTAAACCCCCCGGCGGAGACAACTCCTTTCGGATAAAAGAACTCAACATTACTTTCTTTTCACATTGTACACCTGGCTTCCAGCTACCCTTATTTTACGATTGTGACAATGCACTAATGTACAGTCTGTGCCATCTTGTTTATAAATATGGTGTTCCGTCAATATTTACCATTATTTTAATTTTTTTAGTACTTTCATGGCTCTGTTTTTAAGGTCCGTAAAATACCGTAAGTAGTGAGATGAAATGAGTCTGCTGTAAGAGACAAGGAGGGAGCAAATTGAAGCTACCACGGGTTTTCCTCTTATCCCGCATTCTAACCACTGAGCTTCACACATCAGCAGAACGTCAACTCAGCTTTCCTCCCTCCCCGTTATCAACACTGGTACACGCACATTTGAACAGCTTACACAATACTCCAAACCGACTGCTGACGTCCTCTCTGCTATACAGTACTAATTACAGGTATCTTTGATCGGGGTTAATTAAACTTGTTTTGTGGAAATGTAATTTTACGTAGAAGGTCAGTAATAATTGTGTTTCAGAATATTAACTAATTAGTAATTACTAAGGCTAGGATTATGATGACCTGTAAATTACCAAAAATGTCCTATAAGCAAGCCATTATGACCTAAGATCTTTCAAAGTGCTCTGAAATTATTAAAGAAAATGACCGAGAAATATATTTTACTCTCCAAATTAACTAAGTGGAAAACAGAGGATTTTAATTATTTATGTTAGGGTGGTAATTTTAATTAATAAATTTGCATTATTGAATTCAAATACCATTCAACATTAAAAACCGTATACCCTCTTCGGCCCCAAGATCAAATTAGGATAATTGTATTTATATTTTTGTGCTTAATGAGTTTCTATGGGTCGAAATATAACAAATCTGCGCAAAAAATGAGATGGGGGACTTTTGGGGGATCAAAATGAGATTTAGACAGGAAAAGATCTTACTCTGTGGATTAATGTGTGTTATTAATGACCAAAACAACACTGATATTCAAGAGATCAGGTTTTGATTTCTTTAGGGGGTTGTAGGGGTTTTAGAACCCACGATTGGACCTTCATTGATATTAGAAAGTGGAAAAGGATTAAATGAATTAGGTGTGCTGTAAACTGGAAGGTCGCGGGTTCGGTCCCGATTAGGTCATTGCAATTTTTCAATTGGCCTAATCCTTCTGGTGGCACTAAGGCCCTGGGATCGACTCAGCCTCTAACAGAAATGAGCACGAGGAGCAATCCTAGGGTAAAGGTGTGTAAGGACGACAACCTTACCACCTTCACACCCGAATGTCTAAAATCTAGGAACCTCAATCACCTGGAACCCTCAGGGCCTCCGTGGCCTATACAGGAATCACTTTACTTTACTTATTTGTATCATATATGATACCTCCGGTCTATAGGCCTATATGTTTTTAAGGTTTTTTTTATCAACCATCGATACATAGCAGAGATAAAAAAATATGAGCATTCAGCGCAGAATGTGTCAAATATGATACACCGGCCGTCATTGACTCGTTTGACTCGTTCATACAGCGAAAATGAAAAATCGAAACCCGAGGTATAATATTATATGGGACATCCGAGGGCTGACGATGATACTACAGTTTGTTAATTTTACTTTTTGAATATGTTTCTAAATGTTTTACATAAATTATGAACCATTTATTAAGAATTCCTTGAATGGTAGTTATCAAAGATCATCTCATCCGAAACAAAATCGCAAAACTGCTTCGCACTTTAGGGAGGGAAAAGTACTGGAATGAACATTCCTGATATGCTGCCGCTTACTCCATGTCGGATTTTAAAGCAGAAAATTAATAAAATTCATATTTAGAGCGATTTGCCCATACGAATGTCTCACGTTAGATTTTGTTTATTTATTCTTGTGTAATTTCATGATATAGAGATAGTAAAGGCTGTTTTGAATAATAAAAATGATTGAGTTGGAACAAGAACAAATGAACAGAATTTCAATTTCTTTATAGAAATAATTTAAAAGTATTTTCCATTTACAAAAAATGTAAGCGGAAGTGACAAAGATTTTAGGTTTGTGTATATTTTATATTTCATTGAAATACTTATGCAACATTTTAATCTTACTTGTAAAGTAAAGCAAGTGATCCCTGGAAGTTGAAGACACCGGATTTTGAGACATTCAGCACATTAAGGTGGTCAAGTCATCCTTAGTACATACCGGCCGCCTTTACCATAAGGAATGCTCCTAGTCATGTTAGAGGCTGAATCGACCTCAGGGTCAAAGTGACACCAGGATAATTAGGCCAATTGAAAAATCCAACGACCTCAACGGAGATCCAACCCGCAGTGCCTCAACCAACCACGCCACGGGGTGTCCCAATCTTACCGCAAAACCGTTCTTTCCTTGTTTATTTATTTGCTTACTTTATTTCAGAAGGAAACGAATTTACTTCCGTTGCATCACTTATATACACACATTTGAATATATTACGTTAGTTGCAGACCGCAGTAGGCTTGAAAAAAGGATAGGAATTGCTGTTGATAAATTTCATGTTATTTATCTCCTACGAGGGATTTGTACGTTGTGTATAAAATATTACCACCTATTCCCTCGTATAAAATCTTTTTGTTGAAAAATCAGCTCATAGCTTTGTCAAAATTAAAATTTATATTTGTCAATATTATAAAACATAGTTAAAATTTATGTCTGTCAATTTTGTGAAATAATTTTCGTGTATTGGACGATATATTTCGGCTATTCAGCCATCTTCAGGTCCTTTTCTTTCAGCAGGTGATCTTACACTGTTGGTTAATACACTGCAGTTGCAGTTGCAATGTATTAACCAACAGTGTAAGATCACCTGCTGAAAGAAAAGGACCTGAAGATGGCTGAATAGCCGAAATATATCGTCCAATACACGAAAATTATTTTACAAAATTGACAGACATAAATTTTAACTATGTTTTATAATATTGACAAATATAAATTTTAATTTTGACAAAGCTATGAGCTGATTTTTCAACAAAAAGATTTTATACGAGGGAATAGGTGGTAATATTTTATACACAACATAGGAATTGCTGTTTGCATAGGGTAACAAAAATTATTTCCCTTAATAAGGGAATTTACATAATTTCCTATTACTACTATTTATTTATAGCCAATAACGTCAATAACTGGCATTTACGTAACGTACCAAAGAGCTTAGGGCATTCTTGAGTACTTCGTGTGAAATAAACACATTATCACACATTGCCCAGACCATGACGTGAATGGATATTGTAATTGGGGAATGTTGATAAATATAGGAAAAAATCTATTTATTTCCTTTCGTGTTAAACAGAACATTTTGATACTCGTTTTCACAACACAAACTTCCAAAACGGTTCCTTTTATGAAAAACAGTATAGGCTACTGTAACTCTTACTTGTTTTCACAACACAAAACTTCCATGACATTTTAAAGTAAACGAAAAATAACGTTCGTTACGACATTGGCCAATGGAGCTTGGAAAGTGGTGAAATTGCTTGGAAAATGTTAACATCGTCCAACTATCTAAGACATTGTCGTTAATGACCTGTAAGATTAAAGAGACTATACAGGATACCACCAGATGCCACTGTCGTTCACTACCCTTTCGCACAAATAAATAATTAGGCTATATCAATTTCTTTAATTTTAACCACTACAGCCACTATTATGTCAGCCTATTATTCATTTACATTATTCAAAATAACATAACTATTTCGGCAATATAATTTGGTTCATAAATTAGATGATTTTTAACCCTCCACAATCATAAGCCATTACAATATAATGATAATAATATCTAGTAATAGTAGATTATACTAGTATCGCCTATGCTTTTTAATTTCGCTTTGAAATATACCATTAGGAAAGTTCAGGAAATCAAGGTATACCTAGAATTAAATGGCAGTCAACGACTTTTCTCTGTTGGGCAATGATATAAACACAATCGAGAGAAATGCAGAAAATCTTTTTGGTGCTTGCAGGAATGTTGCATTGGAAATTAAAACAGAAAAAAAACTAAGTATATGGTCATGAAATCTCAAAATAATGCACTACAAAATAAAAGAATTGCCGGTAAATCGTTCGAACAAGTGGAGAAATTCAAATATCTGGGAGCAATAATTACAAATACAAATAATGTTAAGGTCGAAGTTAAGTGTAGACTCAGATCAGGAAATGCCTGTTTTTATGCAGATCAGAAACTCTTTTCATCTTCTGTCCAGAAATCTAAAAATACAAATTATAAGAAAATTATCCTGCCGGTTGTATTATATGGATGTGAGACATGGTCACTTACTCTTCGGGAAGAACATAATCTGAGTGTGTTCGAAAACAGGGTGCTCAAGAAAATATGTAGGCGTAAGAGAGATTAAAATGGGAACTGGAGACAACTGCATAACGACGTTGCTTCATAACTTGTACTCTTCACCGGATATAGTAAGGATTATTAAATCACGGAGGATGAAATGGGCTGGACATGCTGCGCGCATGGGAGAGGAAAGACATGTATATCCCTAAAGTATTAACTGGGAGACCTAGACGTAGGTGGGAGGACAATATTAGGATAGATTTAAGGGAAGTACGATTTGCGAGGGATGATTGGATAAAATTAGCACAGAGTAGGGTTGAATGGTGGGCTCAGGTAAGCTCGGCTATGAAGCTTCGGGTTCCCTAAAATAGTTTCCACTTTCCTGTAGCTTGCTTGGGAATTGTCTATTGCCATTGAGTAAGTAAGTAAGTATCGCTCAAAACATTACTTACGTCCTACATTTCTCCCTCATTCATTCAAAGTCTGCAATTCCATATCAAACCGAAATATTATTCCAGATTAGTTCTTTATTTGGCTATTCTATAACGGTATAGCTTGAAAAGAGATAGTATAAATATTTTTCTATTTCAGGAATTGCAGAAGCTATGTTCATTTGTTTTTATTTGTCACTGTTCCAAAAATTTGTTGCCAACCAAAAGAGCCTGAATTCCTCTACATACGAAATTACCAAACGTATTTTGATTACTATTCTAAGTACAAGCAAACTGAAGTTATTTTCCTTTTAAAATTTACGGTGCAAAATAATATAAAACAATGTGCAATGTACAATGTACAAATCTCCAGCTCTCGTTTTGTTAATTTCGTGCGTGCCTGTTGAGTTCTCTATAACGGTCGTACATCGTAAATAACTATGAAATACTTTTCGCTAAACACTCTTTAAATTACTTTACATTTGGTTTATCGTTAAATGAAGGAAACACTTTCTCCACAGAAGTGTTTGTTTTCGATGAACAAACATGTGTAATGGACGTGTTCGATACTGTGATATTCTCGTAGCCTGTTGTAATCTCTTCAATTTCATGTAAAATGGAAATCAGCATAGCTTTCATTTTATGAATGATATTGTGAAACTGATAGGGGTTTTTTCCCTTACAATATCGATTAGTGACATTTTCAAGCCAAACACTCTGCGGTTCGCACATATGAAAAACAAATTCGATGCCATGTTGTTTGTATGTTAGCGACTCTCTTTTGCGATTCATTGGCTTTGATAAATTTATGAATGAAATATCGGTGATTTATTAATCTAATTGAATTCCCTTCAGATTCCAATGATAAAACAGCTAATATCCCCGTGTATTTGGAATGTTTAAGTATGCAAATCAGTAAAACACTGTTTTGCCACTTTCTTTTTTATATCACTGTGCGGACCAGACATAAACCTATTTTCCAAGGGTTAGCAATCAATATTAATGTATGAATGTTTCGAACAGCACTCAGAATACACCGAGTGAGGTGATTAAAACGATAGCCCGCGAACTCTCATTTAAGGAGTCCGGGTTCAAATCCCATGGGTGGTAAATTTTTTCATGGTTTTTAATTAGCAAAGAAAATTCTGGATTAGATATTTATTTATAATGGCCCGTGACTTCATTTGTGACATTTGAAAATTGTTTAAATAAAATATCCAGAATGTTAAAAGGACATAGCCTAATACTACGAAAAAAAACAGATGTAGGCTACGTCAGTAGTTACATGGTCTACTGGAAACCAACATATCCCAAGCACTCGATGAGATCTAAGTTACTATATACAAAGCTAAGAGTGAATAAATATGCTTAAAAAGCACTCAGAAAAAGGCGTTTTAACCTCAAAGCAACGCACAATAAAACTCAAGTGAACTCAATATACTTGCTTACTTACTGACTCAATGGCAATAGACAATTCCTCAGCAAGATAATGGAATATTATCTATTTCATGGAACCAGAAGGTTCATTGCCACGCTTACGTGTTAACCCTATTCTGTGTTAACTCCATCCAATCATCCCTCGCAAATCCTACTTCCCTTAAACCTATCCTAATATTGTCCTCCCTCCTAAGTCTACGTCTTCCCCTTCGGGTCTCCCAGTCAATACTTTTGGGATATGTCTTTCCTCCCCCATGTGCGCAACGTGTCCAGCCCATTTCATCCTCCGTGATTATGTACCCTTACTATATCTGGTGAAGAGTACAGGTCATGAAACTCGTCGTTATGCAGTCTTCTCCAGTCCCCATTTTCATCTCTCTTAGACCCAAATATTTTCCTAAGCATCCTGTTTTCGAATACTCTCAGAATACATTCTTCCCGACCAGTAAGCGGCCATGTCTCAGATCCGTATAATACAACCGGCAGGAAAATTACTTCCTGTAATCCCTGTGGCAGGATAGTAGTCTTATAAATATCTATTTTTAGATTTCTGGACAGAAGACGAGAAGATAAGAGTTTCTGAACTGCATAAAAACAAACATTTCCTGATTCTAGTCTAGAGTTAACTTCTGTCTTAATATTATTTGTGTCTGTACGTATTGCTCCCAGATATTTGAATTTTTCCACTTGTTCGAACGATTTACCAGCTATTCTAATATTTTGTAGAGCATTATTTTGACGTTTCATGATCATATACTTAGTTTTTTCCGTATTAATTTCATATCCAACATTCCTGCAGGCATCGAAAATACTTTCTGCATTTCTCTCGATTGTGTTTGTCTTCGCCCAATAAGCAAACATCATCTGCGTAAGCTGAAATCGGGTGACTGCCATTTAATTCTAGGCCTACCTTGTTTTCCTGAACTTTCCTAATGGCATATTCCAAAGCGAAATTAAAAAGTAAAGGTGATAGTGCATCTTGCTTCAATCCGCTTCTAATGGCAAACCTATCTGATATAAATGTCCTACCCTGACTCTACTATAGGTTTCATTTAGACACAATTTGGTCAAGCTAACTAACTTCTTTGGTTTCCCGAACTCATTGAGGATACTGTACAATTTGTATCGCCTAACAGAATCATATGGTTTTTTGAAATCTTTGTACAGCTGGTGAACAGACTTATTATATTCCCACTTTTCCCCCAAGATTTACAAAATATATGATCAATGGCTGATCTATTTCGCCTAAATCCACATTGGTGATCTCCAATGATTTCGTCCGCATATGGGGTTTATCTTATCAGTAGTACATTAGATAGAATTTTGTATATGCTGATAAGAGAGAAATTCCTCGATAGTTATTACATTCGGCCCTATCTCCCTTTTTATGGATCGGTATAGTGATAGATTCTTTCCATTCCTTTGGCATTTCCTCCCTTCTCCAAATCATAAGAATGAGTTTATGGATCTCTGAGTTTAATCTATCCCCGCCTGCCTTAATTAATTCTGCTGGAATTTGGTCAACGCCTGGAGATTTGTGTGTTTTTAGTTTACCTATAGCTGTTTCTACTTCTGAGTTGGTTCAGAAACCAATGGCTCTGCTGTGAATAGTTCACTTTCTACACTTTGGACATCTCCATGTATATTTAATAATTGATTAAAGAAAATTTTCCACCTAGTCAAAATATTGTTCGAAGTCGCGAGTATAGTGCCATTATTGAGTTATTGAATTAATTATTCTAGGTTGAAAACCTTTCTGGAACTCGTTTATTTCCTTGTAGAGATCCCTAACATTTTTGTCTTTACTATTTTCCTCTAATTCATTTACTTTGTCTCTGAGATAGTTTCTTTTCTTTGTTCTAGAGGTTTCTCGTTTATCATTGCTGAGATTTTCGACCGTAGTGTCATTCGGATTCTGCAATCAGTGTAGTTTTGCCTGCCTTCTTGCATTTACTAATTTCATGCAGTCGTAGTAAACTTAACACGAACGGGAATTGATTTTATTTTAAATACAAGTTGTTTATTACGGAGTTTGACTTGATCCTTTGATGGGATGAAGGTTGTTCAGTATGGGATATTAAGCGATGCCACAAGAGTGTTGTAATGAAATTCTGGATGTTAATAGATACCATTATGATACCATTACGTCACATGCAATAAACGTACTATAGTATGATCGATCAAAAACATAATGTTACCGATCCTGTACTGAAATGAAGTTCATTAAAATGATACTAAAATATCATTGACTGAAGCATAATAATATTAGCACAGGGTCCCGTTCAGAGTTGGGAATGACATGATGCTAATGTTCACAGAGATTTTGGTTACAAAACGAATATTGGGTCCTGGGTGGCGCCTGGGTGGCGCACCTAGTATCGCGCTGGCTTTCTGTGACCAAGCTTGTGGGTTCGATCTCGGCCCAGGTCGATGGAATTTATGTGTGTATAAATGTGACATGCCCATGTCAGTACTGGCATATAAAAGAAAAACTCCTGCGAGACAAAATTCCAGCACACCGGCGACGGTCACAGGCCTAAGTTGCAGTACACCCCCGTCGTTAAATAACCATATACCAACCAACAAATATTGGGATGGGCAGCTGCAAATACGTTTCGTAACAGTAATTCTATAAAAAAAAGCATTCTGTACCTCTTACAGCAGTTGGCAGTCTAGTTTATAAACACTCTGCGTAATGGTTATTCCTGAAAAAAAAAAAATTGCACACACATTTCGGTGAATACTTTTTTGTTTGTTTCATAAATACGAGGAGTGAGTATGAAATCCTACTGCAGCACAATTTGCCACGTATGGAATTAGGTTCCTCATTCTGTTTTAATACGTAGTTCGCATGTAGTCAATTCCTCGCATTACCGAGGCTGTATTATATACACTGTAAAAACATTAACCACTATTTGGTATAAAGTTTAGCCCGTTTTTAGTTGGATACAGCTGCCACGCTATTTGCATTCTGCACAGCATTACTGTACTTCTCACAGTCCCCGCGTCTCATTTTACAACTTACAGTATAACCGAATTCACTACCTTAGCAATGAAACTTCTCAAGTGTAGAAAAATAAATGAACTAACAAACGAGCTCACACCAATTTTTCAACCACACATTCTCTACTCCTATCCTTAAGGGGGGCAATGGGTAAACTTCTATTTTCTAATTTTTTAAACCTACACTTTATTTTGCGTACACATACTCGTAGTGTAACAGATAATGTTGTGAAGAAGTTTCATTTCTGTCAGTTTATTAGTTTTTCAGCTTACGAGAAATTAATACTGAAATATTTGCATAGGCCTATTTCAAAATGAAAACTTTTCACACAATTTTTGAAGTGAAACTTCTTTAGCCGCGGTAGGGGTAAATCCAGAGCTTGTGTCACGCTCAAAAATCGTCGCGAAATTAGTGTCACACTAAAAATCGTCACGAAATTAGTGAGGTGTGACGGAACGGACTGCACAGAAAACAATCAACTCAATGATAAGGCTTATCCAAAATTTAAAAATTCCAAAAATTAAAAAGTCGAAAATCCAAAATATAAAAATCCAAAATTAAATAATAAAAAATCCAAAATTTAAAAACCAAAAATAAAAAAATTCAAAGATCCAAAATAAAAAATTTTAAAATCCAAAAAATAAAAATTCAAAGATCTAAAATTTAAAAAATCCAGAATTCCAAATTAAAAAAATTAAAAGATCAAAAATTAAAAAATACAAAATACAAAATTAAAAAAAGTCCAAAAACCCAATATTAAAAATTCCAACAATCCAAAATTGAAAACATCCGAAAATTGAAACTCATTTCACTTCTGTCGCGTGGCGTTCCACGCACACTTTTTTTCAGTAAAGTATCTGAATGTGTTTAATAGGACCAATGACATATTTAGAAAAATGTCACGCATTGTTTTCGTAATTCTTTGCTTCAAATGGAGAACAAAATGCAATGTAAGTATTTAATTTAAGAAAAAAATTTTGTTCACGCACACATTTTATTTTATTTGTAAAAACTACTGACATAAAAAATCCCCTCAACTTACGCTATCTTTTTAGTCATACTTTGTAGAGCTTACAGTTAAAACTTCAGACCCTTTCGTTAAATCTGAAGAAACCCTTCAGTTCTGATTTATACAAATATAGTAGCGTGTATTTTATTTATTTGTTCATAGTTCGTGTCAAAAGTTATTGTGTTAGGTCGTTCAACTGTTAATAATTTGTTATTTTATATTCTCCATTGATTGGTATACTTAGTTGTTTGGCTACCCCTAAGTTGGGTAAGTTGTAGAAATTTATTTTAACAATCTTCCTCTACATCAGAGGCTGCCATATGACAAAGAATAGCATAACAATTAATAATTACAACAAAGAAGTATATAGTATACAATATAAATGTGTTATTGGGTTAACTTTAAAGAAGAAGAAGAAATAAGAAGTCTAGTGTTTCGAATACAGATGGTATCTGAGTATTCGTACAGAAAACTTTAAAGCCTGTAAGGCAATTTCTTTATAGAGCGATGTTGGAACTCCCAGATCTTGAAGTAGAGTGACACACTTTAGAGGGATAGTGCCTCTTGCACCCACCATTATGCCTCGTACTTCAATGTCTTCTAAATTATATTTTTCCTTATAAAAGGGCACTGTTGGTTCATATATTTCCTGTTTCTCTAAGTGCACTTCATGAGGTTGGTCGATATGAGTCTCAAATCTTATAGTAGGATCCAAGATGTATCCTTTACTATCACCTGGTTTCATGGCGATAATGTCGATTCTCCTACAGCTGCCATTGGTGGCAAGACCGTGAACCTCTTCAAAGACATTGAAGCCATTACTTCGGAGGGCACTGGCAATAGTCGATCTTATGGTGTGGTGTCTAGTATTGCGCAGTGCTTCGCTAAACGGACAAAAGCCAAGGACGTGAGGCAAAGTTTCAATCTCGTTGCATCTTCTGCAACGGTTTCCGTCCCGACTTCTACCCGGAACAGCACGCACTGCTGCTGTGTTGGCTAACATTTTAAGAGCCTCCTTCCATTCAGATGAAGACAGGCCAGAATGCTTTACTATCCATCTGTTGGCAGGAGGATATTCTTTATAGAGACAAACGCCTTTGCCTTTATGACTCAGACTGCACCAGTTTTTATATTCCTCATCCTGAAGAAAATGCCTGATTTTTTTGGTATCAAAAAATCCACGACGATCTTTCAGCAACTCAGATATAGAGACATTCAGTTTGTTCATGCATCTTGACAACTCATCATCAAGATTCCTTGTTTGTAAAATGTGTTCATTTTCTGACTTGATCAGGATGTTTATTCCATTTATTCCTTGAAGGAAAACTTCCCAGTTGGCTCGAAATAATCCAAGGCCCTTCATTTGCCTATTACTGTACAGCATTGAATCGGGAATATCCGTAGGAAGGCATAATATTTGTTTTAATGTAGATTTTATCATTTTGTCTGTGTCTAACAAAAATCTTTCAGGGAATTTTTCGGATGGAATGGATATAAAGCGATAGGTTAAAGATGGACAAATCACAGAGTTCAATACTTGGAACTTCTGGGTAGAATTTAACCAAGGACTAGACGACAGTGTATCCAACTTCTCCTGGAGGTCAGTCAATACTTTTTTACCATCCAGAACGATGTCATCGGAAAAATTTACCCCTAAATATTTTATACATTCATGGTCAGAAATGCAACGAATATTAATATCGGAGGAAAGCCTGAACTCTTCATTAACTATTTTACCACAGACTATATTTATCGCTACAGACTTTTGAAGATTGATATCTAAACCAATTTCTTTAAATCTCTGAAGCGCCATCCATGTTAGTTCTTTGGCAGACGACATTCCATTACCAATCAGAACAGTATCGTCAGCAAAACCTAGAATGGTTAGGGGTTCTAATCCATCATCTAGTCGATATCCATAATGATCTAAAATTTCCTTTTCACTTAGTTCGTGAAATATATGGTCTGTGGAAATATTATATAATGTCGGTGATAAGGGAGATCCTTGCATAACTCCACGAAGGAATTTTATTGGCTGCGTCTTCTTAAATCTGCTTTCCACTTGTGTAGTGTTATTTTCCTGTAGATTGCATATAAGATCAGATAGTTTATTCGGAGCCATTGATGATGCTAATGTTTTACGCAAATGACTGTGTCCTACATTGTCAAATGCTTTAGTGATGTCAAGGAAAACAATGGTGCAATCTTTCTTTAAAACTTTCGAAGAAAGCAGAATAGAACGGAGTAGTGATGTATTGATTGTCGTGCCTGGTGATTTGGTGAAACCCCTTTGATGTTCGCTAAATGATACGAAGCATCTGAGTCTGGCATCTAAAGCTCGTTCTATCACCCTTCTCAGGACACTGCATATGGATATTGGACGCCAGTTAGACAAGTCTGATTTATCGTCCTTTTTGTATATCAGAATGGTGCGAGCTCTTTTGAATAGTGTTGGAACCTGGCCAGATTTTAGCATTCTGGTAGCTATTTTTGCTATAATTTCAGCGGCGAGGTCATCCTTTATTACTCGAACTAGGACTCTATCGGGGCCTGGAGCTGTGTCTACTGCTATTCCGTGTATGGCTTGTACTATTTCTTCTTTGGAAATAATATCATCTTCTGTGTCATCTAGGACAGCACGCTCTGCTTCCGCTAAAGTGTCCCGGTACTCTTTCCTGACACAGTCATTGGGATTTGAAAAATAGTGAGAATAATAAGAAAATATTTCTTGAATATCAACTGTGCATTGCTGGTTGTTATCATTCATAACTTTTCTCACTGCTTTCCGCCTCTGATTGTAATATAAATATTGTATCTCCTCATATTTATATCTATTTCGCCTCTTTTCTCTATCTCTTTTAGTAGCCCGTTGAGGATTGCTATGGTGGTGGTAAGTTTGTTGAACTTTGATTTCCCGTTGTTGCTTTCTCGCCTCATAGTATTTTCTTGCTGGATGTTTTGGGCCTGGCAGAGAGTCAATAGAATTAGAGAGGAACAAAGCAAATTCTGTCACTGAACTGTCAAAGTCATTTTCATGTAGATTTTGGGCAAAACGATCATTCCATACTTTTAGATTATCTTTGTAATTATCTATTAGCTTTCCAGTTAAAGGCCTAGTACGGTCCTGTCTAACAGAATTATGATTTTGACATCGTTCTGATTTCGTCTTATCTGCTGCTTCAGATATCGTATAGTGGGTACTGGGCTGTCGATCCACTAATGTTTGTCGAAAATGCTCAGGATGAGCTCTGCTGATATGAGTACTAACACGGATAAATAGTTGACCACAATGAGGACAAGGAGTCCGATTTTTACCAACACTTTCAGATGAAGCCTGCTCTTGAGTAAGATCATAATTTAAATCATCTGTACTACATATATCATTCAGAAACTCTGTTGTGCTTTCTGTAGTGATACCATCATTAATACAGTCAGAGTCTCGGTTGAGGACACTAACAGACGAGTCTTGAGATAGTGAGTTATGATTTCTGGCTATGTGTATATTAATGCCACGTTTCGTAAATTGTCTATGGCAGATAGTACAAGTTATAGATTGAGTGTGTTCACCTGAAGATGTGGTTGGCTTCATATACTGACCGTTTGTATTAAGATTGTCTGGAATAGCTTCATTCCTACATGCAGATTCTCTTGGATTAACAGGACTACTTACTACATTATTAGAATCATCATCCAGAGAACTGGTTCGTTGAGGAATATGGGTTGGATCATCCGTATCTTCGTTAGAAGCATTTTGAGACTTACTATGCAATGTAAATCCATTTCCGTCAACATTGTAGCTATCAGCATAGCGACCTGCTATTGTCTGGCTTGCAGAGGAAGCGTGGGTCTTGGAGATGTGAATTGCTAGTCCTTTTTGTTTGAAGAATCCTTCACATAATGGACATTTAATTGTATTACTGTCCGAAGTGATGTCATTTTGAGAATTCACTTGCATTTCAGTAAAATAATAAATATGAAGACATTTGATGAAAAGTTTGTTTATAGCAACGAGCTTCACAACTGCTATAACACATATATTTAGACCTTTGTCTCAGTCAATAAGTCATTAACTCACCATGGAATATCCTCAAGCAAGACTTCAGTATTTAAAGAACAAAATGAAACATAGGTTAACTTAAAACAAGCTTTAATATTCAGTAAAAACTTTAAATCAAACAGAGCTAATGCTTTGGATGTAACCATCTGAGTCATGGCCTTCTATAGTATAAATAAATAAATATATAGGCTATATATTTATGTATGGAAAAATGTTTTTAAACCTTTGCATGATATTTAGATAAATGAAAAATGTGTATATGCAGCCTCGTGAAAAGTACTCAGTCTTTTAACTGATTTCATTTTTTAATTAACCCACTTTGAATATTACTTTTCTTTTTCTTAGGGATAATCTTCTTGAGACAATTTAATTTTATAAAAAAAATATTTAATTTTCATCACTAAGAATAAACAGTTTAACGAGTATAGCCTTTTTAATATTTTTTCTTATTAGAATAAACATACATTCCGTTTAAATATCGCGTAATTAGGGAGACTTAAAAGTGCCTGAGGGCACTGAAACTTAGCCAACATATACGTTAAAATAGGCCTACATGGTATTTTATTACAGAAAACAAATGATGCTAATTTAGACAAACAAATTGTGAATATTTCTCTTATTACCCCATCTGTCTTATTCATTCGTGTTTTGAGTTCAGATTCCTCTGTGTAATCAGTGTTGTCAATTCCGGTCTGGTCTCTGATTTATGGTGCAAAAAGGTACGGTATGTAATGGTTTCTCAGATTCATGCTAACAAGATCATCGGTTCGACTATTGATTATTCATAATGACTGCGGAAAAAAGTCTGCTTTAGAACTTTTTCAGTCTGTATGTGATATTTAATGTTTGTGTTAATTATGTATTCCTCGGATTTTTATGAAGTAGGGAGCTCTGCTAGGGGTGCACTCAGCCTCGTGATTCAAATTGAGGAGCAACTTGATAGAGAAGTAGCGGCTCCGGTCATGGAAACCACCATTAACGGCCGTGGGTGTCGGCATGCTGACCACATGCCCCCAATCCTGCCGTCTGTCTATGCATGGTAGATGACGCAGCGGTCGGGTGGTAGGCCTAGTCCCCTCTGGGATGTTAGCGCCACGGAGTTAGTTCGGAGTTAATTGTGTATTCCTTTGTATATAAGTAGAACAAGGAAAGTTTCAGGCATCACATTTAATAAGGAAAATAGATAACCGAGGCCTGACCAACTGGCGGCCCGCCGGATTTTGGAAGTTATTATTGCATCCCGCGAAACGAAGAAGAAAACTATGTAATTTTCTGAGGATATTGAAGAACTGGGTGAACTTCAAACCGATCTACTTCTTCAAAACAGAATAGGAAAACAGATTCATAGCTAGAATTTAATATCAGGGTGGACAGAATATTTTTCACGATGGGCTAGGGTCTTGTTATGGAACTTTATTAAATTTGAGTCTTAGGTGGAATATAAATCAACTGCAAAATACTATGCACAATTAATGTTAACTGGAAGCTATTTGTCCTGTAGCATTCATGTAGATGTACGTACTGAAGAGTATTTCGATTTAAAGCACAAGAGGTGTGCTTAAGCTTTACTTTAAAACAGTAGGCCTACATAACAATTCTAGTTCAGCTGAATCTTTACCTCCTTCAGAAGTTTGAATTTTCTGAGAACCCTTTCCATTTTCATGCCCTTTTTCTGCTCTTCTCAAATGCTAAATACACTAAATTAGTCATTCTTGAGTGAGTCATGGTATGTCTTTGAAGCGCGTTAGTTCTTTTAGGGCAAAGAAACTAGATTCAGAAGCTGCCATACTAGATGAAAAGTTGCTAACATGTTATAAGGAGGCCTATAACTATCTCAAATGCGTTTCTATTCTTGTCATTTGTATATCTGCCAAATAGAGACTTTTCAATACTTTTCTTATGTAAGAAGTTACATCAAACTAAATATACTTTATTTGCTGACCACACATTATTTCCGTGTGGTCACAACTCACAGGACTTTCAGGTATATGCAAAAATGATACATTCGTTAGATATGACACCATTGCACATTCAAGCTCATGGCTTTGATCTTAATACGAATAATACTCAACAATTACAGTTTTTTCTTTTGACTTTCTCCCGAATAAAACATGTCAAATTATAAGGTATTGTATTTAGATCTTACACCGAGTTAGGTTTTTGTTTATATATTTAAAGACGCGCCTGAGGAACCTTGTAAAGAATTATCTTAAACTGCGTAATATTTGTTATTTCTCAGATTAATGTTGTGTGGCATTCATATTTGGGGTAATGAAAGAAGCTATTCATATCTTAGTTGAAATTATTTTATTATGGTGCCCATTGCAGACCACTGTTTATTGGGGAAATAATTTTAAAAGTACTGGTACTGAACTTGTATGATTTTCATTTTGTATTTTAAATTAAAATAAACTTAAATAAATATAATATAAATTCTAATATACAATGCCTATATGAGAAAAAAATGGAATTTAATTTTTATAGAACTATAAACAGGAGCTTAATATTTGTCTACTAAATCCTTTTAAAATACTACCATCACTAATACAAAATAATTATGATTTCAGCCAATACATGTAAAACGAAATTTTACTTAACTCATCCCACTTATCTCATTAGGAAGTTCTTCAAAATGGAATTGACTGATGGGTCATGGGTCATGTAAAATAAGCATGATACTGTATTTATTTTGTACTTAATTTAATTATTGATTTGAAATTTACTTTTTCATTTGCATTTAATAAGAGAATGAAGTTGATTAATCGATTGATTTATTGGTGTGCTCAGTTCTGTTTCTGCAATGAAAGTTCTGGATATTACACTGGTCGAATGTTAGGCCAAGTCCCTTCATGGTATGTATCCTTACAGAACGAAAAATGTTCATATGAATACAACATGAAATAACGAAATTATAAAGGATCTTCTTTAATAAAATACTTATTTAATGTTACATACTCAGATACCAACCATTGCAGAGGGCGTCTGTTATGGGCACTACACGTCCAGTTGGTCAGCTATCCTATTATAGTAGACATATCGTAAACCTGTCTAAGAAGATAGCCTGGTATATTGCACACATGCCTTGATCTCACAAGTGAAAATGCCAGCAGCATTTGGAGACCGGGGGCCTCTGTCTGAAATTCTCCTTTATGAGGCAATTTCTCATATTGGTGACGTCAGCTGCGTGTAGCACGCTCATGCAGGAGTCTGAATGTGGGGTAATATAGTGTGAGGTAACTGTCACAACCACCCACAATACACATAATATTGCCAGCCACAGTACCATTCACATGTTGCTATTATTCATGACAAAAGTCATCTAGAGACATCCAAATTATTTATTCTAAAAATATTTATTTTTATTTTAAAACTCCAATGCCTAAAAATTTAATAAGGATGCCTACGTATGTTGCCTCATTTAGATCATCCATGTCCAAAATTTAACTTCTGTCGAGTGAACTCATTATGCACTTGTGACTAGTGCGGAGCGACAGGGTAGCATAATATGGTTTTGAATGGCTTCTGTTATATTTACGTTCCTGTCTCGTTTGAATATTAGGCGTATTATCTTCAATTTCTTAGGCCTGCCCTGTGGAACTCCAAGGGAGTATTGAGTGCACGTGTTTGTGAACAACGTATGCCCAGCTTTCTTGCGGAGGTTGTCTACGAAATTCCAAGTCTGAAGGGAGAAGCCAAACCATGAAACTAGTCGCCAATATTGTTAAATATAGCCTTTTGGGAATTGTGAAAAAATACCCTTTCCCCTTCTTTGCATAACAAATATCACAGCATATATCTTCTTTAAATGTAAAATTGTATGTAAAATGTATGTATGTAAAATTTAAGTAAATAAAGCCTTACACTCCAACTGAATTGTCCATCCATAAGAAACTGAATACGACCTTAATTTTGCATGGAACAAATTAATTTGTAACCAGTAATTATTAATTATTGTAATTGTTCAAGCAAATCTGAAAATATTTCACTATTGTAGGCTTTACCGGCTGTTATAATAATAACAGCAATAATAATAATAATAATAATAATAATAATAATAATAATAACAATAATAATAATGATAATAAAAATAATTTGTTATTTAATCTGGCAGAGTTAAGTACACGGAACCAGAGATAGAAAAAAGGAACAAATAAATACACCAAAATAGTTCTAAAAGTAAATAAGAATACACTAGACATATACATGTACACTAAGTTAATTAAGTCTATCTTAAATAGAATTAAAAATATTTTACCACAACGTGTAAGATTGAGTAAAGAAGTAACTTAACTTAGGCCACAATATACAAGAAACAATAAAAGTAGAAGCTTTACACCTAAAAATTAGCGTTTTTTTAGATATATAATCGTTTAACCTAATTTTAAATATTGGCAATGTTTATCAATGTTTTTGTTTTTATTAAATTTTAAACTTTTTTCTCTTTCTTTATGCATATTTTTTTACAATAAGTTATAAATAATCTATATAACCTATGTAATTATAAATTAATAAATTGCAAAGTGTATAGTGAATATAGAGGGCTCTGATAGGAATTCAGGACAGGGGCCAATAAGTATTAAGTATTTTAAATATTGGCAGTATACTACAGATTCTGATGCTGGAGTGAAGAAGATTCCAGGAACGTGTAGAAATTACAGTAAATGACCGAGAATAAATGGATGTTCTGTGGATATGTATAGAAAGCAGAGAATCATGTTGTGATCTGGTATTTAAGGAGTGATTTGAAGATAAATACTGAATACGATTAGCCAGGTAATGAAGAGTTGACGATTGGAGGGTTTGGAAAAGAAGAGTAGGAGAATGCGTTGACCGTATTTCACAAACACGGAGCCAAGATAATCTTAGAAGAGGTGTGACATGGCTCAGCCAGTCGGATATTACACACAAAGCGAATGCATGCATTATGCGTGCTCTGTAACTTTATAAACTTTATACACAACAGCCACACGAAACTGCATTGTATATTACTAAAGGAGCTAGAGCAACGATTGGGTAGAACAGCGTTTCTCAACCTTTTTGAACCCGAGGACCTCTAAAATGTCTAAAATATTTTACGGGCCCTTAAATTTACATCCCATTTTTAAAAGTAGCTATATGTAGCCCTATATTCTTAATATTTGGGGTATTAATTATAGGTCATTCTAACGAAGTAGATCTAAATACATTTTTTTAATTCGACGGAAACACAATTATTGAATTGGAAGTAAACTATTGACAGTACAATTATATTTTGAACAGACTCTAATATTTATTACCAATTTGATAATATAATTAGGAATTATAACACAGGTTTACCGGTATCAGACACTCGGGCACCTCCAACAATAAAACCCTTGTTAAAAGAGCGCCTCTAATAACAAATTCCGACAAAGTCTTATTTTTCAGGGTTTTGAATGAAAGAGGGAACCATAGACGTCAGTGCATCAGGTGTGGTTCGTAACTGCAAAAGGAAGAAAACTTGCAACAGGACCTGTATTTTCGAAGATTTTAAAAACTTTGACATCTAGAGTCCATGTTATGTGAAAAATTTTTACTTCTTTACTTGTTTTATGATATTATGTCTGCGGACCATCTGCACCATCTTCGCGGACCACCAGTGGTCCGCGGACCATAGGTTGAGAAACGCTGGGCTAGAACACATAGAAACAAAATCAATGAAAGTCGCTTTAGAAATTCAGATTATTTTCATAACTTCGGGATGATTCCGAACGCTTCCGTGTAAATACCGATTTGTTTGTTCGGGAATCTAAATTAATAAAAGTATTTGAAGTAGCAGTTTATCAAAATTGAATCTTTGTCGCCCGCATCAGAATTCTGGTTGCCAGTGGCGATGTGGCGACCGGAAATTCGCGCCCTGATCTACTATAACTTATGTAACTTATATTAACTAGTCTGCTAGTTGGCAGGAGCGTAACCCTTTAACCACTTTATTTTACATCTGTAAATTTATTACTGGAAGATTGAAAATATTACAGATAACAAATAAACATCCATTTCATTTTTCCACATGAAAAACGATCGCATTGGCAGGAATATTATTTATAGGATTACAATATTATTTATGCAGGATTGTCCGCATCTTCGCTCGCGTGAATTTCGTAATATGGCAAGTTATAAATAAACCTCCTCAGTAGCCTACTCCAATTCATATCTTTTACTAATTCTGTAAAATTACTGACAAATTTTATAAATGAGAAAAGGTAATCATAAGTTACTATAACGTTTCCGAAATACGTGTTCCATTCTTTATGTTGTAGAGTATTTGTGCTAAGGTTCAAGAAAAACCATAGTTTTATACCCCCTTTCACCCCCGTAGGGATTGATTTCCATAAAATAAGAAGTACGTGTTTAATAATTAATATTTTTCGAGTATTTAAGTCAATAAGACATTTAAATAATGTTTTACCGTATTATGAGGTATTTACAATATGAAATAAAACAAAGGCCAATGTTATATTTAGCCTATAGCTTTAGTGGTATCGGTTCGACGATAAAGAATCGGTCAAAACAAATAATTTTATATATGTGTGTGTGTATATATATATATATATATGTATATGTGTGTGTGTGTATATATATATATATGGAGTGTACCATGTCTATCAAGGTAAAATTAGAGAAAACCAAGAAAGAATCTCCGAAAACTGAGGAGATTCATATGTAATGTGACATAAAACAATATATTATTTTGGTATTTAGAGGTGGGGAAATTGGTTTCGTAGTTTTGACATACGTTGCTTACCTAAAATAAGAGTTCCAAAAATACGGCACCTTATTTTTAGCAAAAGATTGTGTTAGTACACTCCAGTACTCAGATGACGATGTTTACAATATATGACAGAAAGACTAGTTTAGGATTATTGAGCAAGGCGTTAGGGCCATATGAGAAATAGAATGCTCATTCACTTTGAAAATAATAAAATTTCCGGTTTGTGTTTATTTGTTTTGTTTTGTTTAGTTTAAATTAAGTAGAGGTAGATTATATAGAAACTGAGGTATGTCTTGCAAACAAGCAAGCTACCCTAATATTGTGAATGGATACAGCAATTGAGTAGAATGTGCACTGCTCTTGGAGGGCCAGTTCTCCAACCCTAGGTTAGATTGTATTTCGAATCAGTTATTAGGGGGTTAGCTTACAACCTTAAAATAATCGATTTTCAAAATAATTTTTAAATGTGCAGTGATTTTTAACATTCATGTTGGTGCAAACATTATTTAAATATCTCACTTATTTTTAAAGGTATGGTACGAGTTTAAAGGGAAGATGCTGCACTTGACTAGTACTACTACTAGTACTAGTAGACTAGTAGTTATCAGCCACCTGTGTAATTTAATGTTATATAGAGAAATGACCAATATCATACCTCTCTTCAATATTTAACATATTAAAATAATTAAGTGTTAAAATACTTATAAAATGCCACATAAATTTAAATATAATATACTTACTATATTATGTATTTAAAAACAAACTTAATGGCCGCCATTTAAGCTTTATAATAAAAGCATGGAAATATTAATAATTAAAGTGGGAAACTCTAAATTCTTTCGTTGTAAGTATGTGCCATTTTGAATAATTGATTTTAAGATTTTATTGCATGATAACAATTGTAAGACGATCTTAAATTTTTAAAAGAAAGTGGTTTCGGTATATTCATTTGCAATTTTATGTGACCAATATGCATTGGGAAACAATTTAATAAATGTTCAATTTTGCATTGCTTTGAGCTAAGCCTACCTCTTAATAATTTATAAGAAAAACTAATAAAACCTCCATACCAGTATTCAATTGGTATATCTTACTCCAAGTGATAGGGACCAAATCTGAAGTACTTCAGATATACTTAGGAGGGCGGGTGAAATGAAATGGAAAGCTCTTACAGTGACGTGTGCAGCTGTGTGAATATTAGCAGATTGATGTGCTGTGTTGCTTAGCGTACTCGCACGCCGGAGATCGATTCCCGGCGGAATACGAGTCTTCATGTCCGGTGCAAGCGCTGTCCCGATAAGCTACAAAAATACTGCACCCTCTAATACCTGCCCCATTTTCACAGATTCTAACACTATTGTGAAAGCATTTAAATCTCCGTTTATTCGACCGACCTGGGTAGTAGGTCAGACGGCTTTAGATCGCGGGTTCTGCTGTTCGATCTCCGGTTGTTGCCTTTTGATTTTGTGGTGGATGAAACACCAAAGTGTAGGTTTTCGCTGTGTATTTTGATTTCTTCTTTCATCTCACTTTTTCGCATAGATGTATTGCACATGTCTTTCTGCTCTTAGCTCGATAAGCTCCCCTAAATAAAATAAAGGCGTTAAATTTTACACTGAAATTCTTGTCGAATTTTCATCCGAGGTTTCACAATTCAAGAATATTGTTATTAAAAAGGCCACTTTCTCTTTTTCTTTCTGAGCGTCTGTGTATATGCGATTCCTTGAATAGCAAAAATGAACACAAAAAACAGTGTTAAAGGAATGTGATTTTTCAGTTAGGCCTATCTTCTGATCTAGAAAGTGAAAGGAAGCTCTTCTCCACTAATACGTCTTTACTTCAAGAAAAATAGGTTTTTGCAATTTTCAAAATACTAGCTCCAATTTACTTATAAAGTGCTGCACGTATACCCATAGGATTTGTTTCTAACATTTTTCGCACAAATCCTGAAGGGTGTATAAAACTAACAGTCTCGACCCCTCATTATTGAGATTAATTATTCCTCCTTCGTCCAGCACAACTAGGTCTTGCGTGTGATGTCTCCTGCCAGGTAATGAACGGTCTCAGAACTATTTTTTGATATAATTTTTTCTAATCATTGAAGATTTGAAATACATGTTAAATAAGAAAACAAATCCTAAAAGTTTCTTACTGTCGATGTAGTTCCCGTTGAGTTAGCGTCATCATCACGTGATCATCTTTTCGCCCATTTCATATTTTCTCCACATTTCCTAAACTCCGTGAAATAGTTTTGAATACAGTACGGGTATCATGCTTTTGTTTTGTTACTATTAGATAGTATGGGAGTTTTGAAATCTAATCATGATTACGATCAATAAACTAAAACCAAATCTTGTTTTCTCAGTTTCTTGTTTTGATTTTCACCTAGGCCGTTCGATGTTTAGGCCTATACATCAGCGTAAAGGTATTGTCAATTCTCTGGTATTTGAACTTTCTTGTTTGGCGATACTTTGTCCTCACACATGAAGTTGCACATCTCGCTTGTAAAGCCTTGTTCTCACACATAATGTTGCACTCGGAAACAGCATCTCAGGTGTTAGAGCTACTTCCTCTGTTCAGATTGTCGCCTGCCGATGTTGAAAGTCAAATTTAGAGGTGACCAGTACGCGAGAGTCTGAATAGACTAAGCTGTTCGTTCATCATAGAACCGGTTTTCAGGGCAAGCTTATGTGTGAGGACAAGGTTTCATCACCTAAAACGTTCAAATACAAGCGAACGAACTATATAGGCTATTGAATGTTCAAGTTGAAATTTTGAAAGATAAAATCCGTAATCAATTTGAAAAGACTAATAGTAATTAACCGTGCTATCGAACTGTTATTAAACAAGTTCTATTGATTTTAATCTTTAGAAATCTCAGCTTTAACTTTTAAATGCTGCGATGATGATGTAAAACTTGGAAAGGCCTGAGTGGAAATTAATAAGAACGTTGAGCTGTACGGCTAATTGTTGTAACTTATTTCAATTTCTTATGGACAAATGTTTTATCGGGCCACCTGACGTTTCAGCGCAAGCTTAAAATGTTTACATTTTAATGCAAATACTTCGGAACATATTGATCAACAGAGCCATCTAAACCTTAGGTCTACAGATTGTGACATTATATTTAAATTTTGAAAATTCAGGTTCCGTGTTCAATTATGTGATATATGCATGACCATTTCATTTCCATTTCTTAAATTTATGGCTGAATTGAAATGATGATAATTCATTATTGGAATATGTGTAACGGTAAACCGATGAAAAACTAACTACGGAGTAATGGAAATGCAACGCACTGATTAAAATTTTAGATGAATGTAGAATTATAGGATGAACATTCGCCTTCAATCGCCGATGAATCCATTCGGATTTTAAAAGCAAGGAAAACTCGTTCTTCCATCCGCTACGGTAGGCCTGGGTAGCAGCGCATTGAGTATGGGGCTGGCTTTCTGTCCTCAAAACTGCTGGTTCGGTCATGGCCCATGTCTGTAGATATACATGCATCTAAAAGAACTTCTGCGGGAGAAAATCCCGGCACACCGCTAAGGTTACAGGCCTAAATTGCTGTTCATCCTCGTCTTTAAGTCACTATATAACCCACCAACCACTCTCCTACATGACAAAGTAAACCTTATACCGTGTAAGGAATTAATTATTAAACAATAGCTGCTGTTTGCTATTAGTACATTATGCAACGAACCTACAATGACATTGATTAAGATACAAGTATGTTTATCAAACGAGTATCTTAATTACCATTATAGGCCAGTTGCATACGACTGTTTGTGTTTAAGTTTTGAGATTTTGGATTACTAAAAATTTCAGCTGATCGGGGAAATCAGCTGTTAGCAAGTTGCCGTAGTTCTTGTCTTCTAAGATAGATGGCAACTGATGGCGTACAGTCAAGTCGAAGCTTGTTCTTGGCAATTTTCTTGAAGCGAACATATTTTTACAAGGCGATATGAACTCAATTTAGTATAATATTAATATTAACATGAACATAATTGATTTTATTTTATATACAGGCTGTTTATTACCAAATTTCATTTATTGCTTTCAAGGTTTCAAGATTGTTCCGTGTTCGATAACAGTGGATACCACACCTGTGTTGTAATGAAAATCTGTAGCGAAATGGATACCATTATGATACCATTATGATACCGTTACATGTAAAAAGCTTATGGTCGGACAAAAAACTTATTATTATCAAGGTTATATTAATTCAGTATATGTAATTTAGTATATGTAACTGGAGGTAACATTTTATTTTGAATGGGATGCCTTATTCGTACCAGCTTGATGCACATTATCTAATCATATTGCCACAATCATTTGTTCCAGAAACGCAGAGTTGTAGTGGTAAGCTAAAAGCCTCTTGTGTGTCCTGTTCAAGACAAAAATTGCTGTCAAAGTCTCTACTACTCGCTCTTACCATTGCTGTACTTAGATTTTTCGTAACAGAAACTCTGTATTTCAAGCACAGACATTTTCTTCTTGCAAATATTGAATCATGAAAGAAGAGTGGAAAAAGCTACGTATAGAGTAGGCCTACACCATTCAATAAACATTTTCACAGCATTTTTTGTCTATCTATTTGTGTATAACTCAAGACTTGAAGTAAAAGGGATGCAAATGCCATTTCCATGAAATTACAGTTCATTCCGCGAGAATAGTAATTTGTTGTTTAAATATATTAGTAAACTTTTACTGACACATCTTCATATATAGTATGGTACCAATATAGATTACCTTATTCACACAGCTTTCAATTCAGCATGTATTGACTGTTTCCTACACAGAATTAAGAAAAGAAAGCGAGCTCATCTACCGGCAAGAAGAAAGGCAAATATTATTCTCCTATTATGTACGTAAACGCAAGTTTAGAAATGTGCTCATTATTTCAGAAAAGAGAGACTAAGGCTAAGTGTGATCACATGCTCGAAATACTTGAATCAAGAATATCATCACTTAATATCAGTAAAATCACTGATTTGTCAATTTTGGTAGATAAATACGTCATAAGTGCCTTCAAACAGTGAACTTCGCTTTTTGTGGTAATTAATATAATCAATATTTTGTTTAAAAAAATCTAAATGTAAGCTATCTGACGGCTTTAACAACAAAGTCAAACATAAATTTTTTTCTGCCATCAGAGGAACTAGAGCAGCGATTGGGTTAGACTCAGGGAACCAAAAACCAATCAAAGTCTTGTTAGAAATTCAAATTATATTGATAACTTCTGGATATTTCCGAATGCTTCCTAGTAAAACAACTATTCAGACATGTTGTTCATATCAGCATCTACTATAAAATTTTATTAAGTGCCAGTATGGTACTTTATGAGATTGTGTGGGGGACGAAAAAATGTCTGTCCGTCTGTCTGTCCGTCCGTGCGTCTGTACGCACCATAACTCAAATACGCTTCTTCGGATTTTCATGAAACTTGGAAAACACATTTATAATGTCCATGGAAAGAACCCTATTGATATTGAACCAAATCGGTTCACCGGTACCGGAGTAATGCCCAATTTAGTGCCTATTTTTATAGATTATGGCGCTTTTCTAATAGAAAGGCGCCATAACTCAAGTACGCTATATCGGATTTCCATTAAACTTGGTATACGAATTTATGACATCCATGAAAAGTTCCCTATTGAATTTGAACCTAATCTGTTGTCCGGTACCGGAGTAAAACCCAATTTGGTGTCTATTTTAAAGGCGCAATAACTCAAATGCTCTTTATCGGATTTTATGATACTTCGTATACGCATTTATAATGTCCATGGGAAGACGTCTATTGATATTCGACCAAATCGGTTGTCCAGTACCGGAATAATCCCAAATTTAGTGCCTTTTATGTTAGTATATGAGAAGTCATCCCAGGAATCTGAATATTGATATTCTGCCAGAGAATTGTTCAAAACATACCGAACCAACTGTTATTTCCAGATTCAAGCCGGTCAATAGCACTTAGTAATTTTTTCCCACATAGAGAAATACATTTTTAAAAATAAGTTATGTACATGTTGCCAAGATATTACTAAATTCTTGTACGCCATCAAAGAATTTTGTTGCTAAGAGATCGTTCTTCATTTTCGGCGTGGATCAAAATTAGTAGTGATTTGAGAAACATTTCTGTTTCTCAAAAGCATATAAAATGGAATCTCCGAAGACTTCAACTTCCGAAACCACACTCACTAGGCTTAGAATTCAGGTATTTATAGCCTGTGGTTTTTGTCCTGGTTTCTTTTATAACTTCGGCATGAGTAGGCTACTGTATTCTTGTGTGGGTTTGCACCTGTGTTGATGTGGGTATTTAAATAATTTTATTTGTAATCTTGGAAGCGTATTTCTTGCGTGAAACACCCAAATTAGAAGATAAAGCGTATAATTTTAATAAATATTATTGCTTCATTTAATATTAAAGAGCCCATTATATCCATGTAGGAGATAATGGTTTAAGAACTTCTGACTTTTATAGCCTATAACGTTATTTCAAACCGTATTTTGGAATGTTGCCTAATGGAATTAGTGCTTATGTAATTTTAGAACAACGTTTTTTATGAAGTTATAGGCCTAGCAGCGCGTCTCATGTTGTACTGTAGATACTGTAGATACAAGTCATTTATTGATAGTCTACAGCAGAGGTACACATAGTTCCTCGTATAGGCCTAACCCGCCGGCCGCGGAAGAGTTTGATCAGGTGCTTAGCGTAGAGAAAATGTTGATACGAGCGAACAAAGATAACATCAACCTGCATACATAAATGTAGTAGACCTGGTCCGGGATCGAACTCTCAATCTTGCGCACAGAAAGCCAGCACGATACTGACTGTACCAAAGCCGACTCACTTATTTGTAAACTGATGCAATCCAGAAGGAATAACTTCAACAAAGGAAGCCTTGTTCGGTTTATAACATCCTTGCAAACAAATATATTGAAAATCAGAGTCTGAGCACAAAGATATCTGCGTTTGAGACTATGAGAATGTTTGGAGAATCCATGTTATTACATCTGTTTCTTGGAGTATTGTAAATATAAATAAAATCGCTAAGAAGTTCACACAAAATTAACCTAAAATGGCGCAATGAAATAATGTGTGTTCACAGAATCGACTGCTCAGAGGGGAGGGAATCGTTGGGTCACGTGGTGCAGGCAAGGGCTGAAACTTGATGGCGGTCTATATGGTGATCAGCAAATAATTAGCTTTAATGAAATTAGATTAGACCATGTACCGTATTTTTATTGAATATCCAAAATTGGATTAAACCCTATTTCGCCCGAAGGTATATTAGGGTTAGAGATAATGAAAAAATGAGTGAACAATAATTATTTATGAAACAAGTGGCGAAAACGAGATTTTCTATGTTCGCGAAACGAGCCCGTAAGAGCGTGTGTAGCAATCCTACGAGCAAACTAAAACCATTTTACCATGTGTAACATACAATATGTTTTAGACAGACGTTAATATTTGTGAAATACAAATTTTATTGCGTGCCGTGCAGCGATATTGGGAACTTCCAGCCGTCCTGCCACCTAGTATGCACTTGTGCAGCAAGGCTTTGATTTTCTGGTGCATGGCTCCCAACATATTATGGGATGGAGTGGAGAACGCTTTCCAGCGATCAAGGATTACCAAAATATTTTTTCTTATCGAGGCTAGGGTTCACGGAATGACAGTGATGAAATTAACTGCTTTACTAGAAATTCTTATAGGATAGAAGAATAATTTCTTTAACATTTGTTAATTGTTTTTATTTGTGTTATTTTTTATGCATAAGTAACTTAATCGTTTTAGAACTTATTTTTGAAGCATTATGCCATAACAAGGTAAGTAAAAAACATTTGAAACTTTGTTCACGACTTATATTAATGACTAGCTTAAAAGACCCGGCGTCGCCCGGGTTTTGTATTTTGTAATTGGAAATTAGCTTATGAAGGATTTTCAATTTTAAATTCTAGGTCCTTATATAGGCATTTATAATTTGAAATAGGATGAACGACTTATTACACTCAAACTATTCCCTCAGAAAACGCTTGATATAGTTTTTTATGGCTCATAGAGGATCTAGAATGTTGCATCCCATCGCTTGTACAGTGCACAGCAAGCCTGGTAGAGGTTTAAATAAGAAGAAACAGAAATTCCTGTAACATAAAATTGTAATATCGAGGCGGGAAATTTCCCACTCTTATGTTACCATAAAGCATTATCACTTTCATACTTTTCTCTCCAAAAACCTGCGATATAGGCCTAATATAATAATATACACATTACCATACCTCGTTTTGTTTTCTCTATGTCCAGGGTAGAGAAAGTTATGTGATTCCATTATCTTAGTGGATTTCATTCTGTAATATTTATTTATAACATGAATTATTTTGATAACTTCTCTTATTTGTCAAAATTGCATTTCATTTGTTTTTTCCAAGCCCACCTGATACCATTTGGCAACAATATATTCTGTGATTTGGAATTGATAATTCTATGTAAAAAGGGATTAAGTATTTTCAAAAACATTTAATTTTTGGCATTTAGAATCAGAATTTTTCAAAATCCTTTCTTAGTGAGCACCTACATTATGAAACGAAGGTACTGTCAAAATTCCAAGTCTCTACCTGTTATAGTTTAGGCTGTACGTTGATTCCTGTCATTCAGTCAATCAGTCAGTCAGTCAGTCAGTCAGTCATTCATTCAGTCAGTCAGGACAAAGCCTTTTATATATAAAGAGATACTACAGAAACCTCTACATGCAGGCACAAATTTGGATTTACGCAATTGGCTATGCAATATATGAGTGTTCAAGGTAAGTGTATATGCATTGATTTTATTTAGGCGCGCAACATAACCAAGGTAAATTGACTTTCCTTCATATTGAAGATATCTTTATA
Organism: Ectobius pallidus; assembly: GCA_964059195.1. Taxonomy (NCBI): domain Eukaryota; kingdom Metazoa; phylum Arthropoda; class Insecta; order Blattodea; family Ectobiidae; genus Ectobius; species Ectobius pallidus. The sequence continues at coordinate 105,985,052 of CAXKWD010000004.1, forward strand.
TCTTCAGTTATCATTGATTTAAACTAAGGAAGTATATATTTCTGCGAGTCAATACCCTGGAGAGATTTCTCAATACTTGACATGAGTACTTTAAGAAGAGTTCGTTTTAATACATTTTAGAACTGTTTATTCGGGTTAATCTCAACGACATATTCCACCATCAATTTCACTCACCTAAAACTAAGTCACATATCACAGATTTATTGCTAGCACATTATTTGCTAATATTGACAAATATGATACCATATTACTCAATCATAAATATTATATCGGCCCTTTCACAGACATTCAAGAATTCTAAGAAGAGGTTAATTGCTATTTATGTATCGAGTAGGCAAAGCATAGCTTTAGCCAAAAACATGGGATGTAGACTTTTACAGCTTATTCCTTCGGTAGAACAATAACAAACTTTCAACAAAAAAATATTCATCGTCCTAGTTTCTTCTGCTTAAGCAACTTGTCTCTTTCCGATCTCCCTGGGGCGGGTCTTTTGAATATATTAGGTAATTCTCCCCTCTGTGTCTAGGTCCTCAATAACTTGCACGAAACTGTGTTCTTCGAGCTACGAGTTCTGCCCAACCATGTCTACATGATTATTAGGTGTTAGGTTATATAGAAGTTGAATTTCATCACTAAATGTGTCCTTCATTCCCTTTTCATTTATCTTGGTATTGTCTGAAAAATTTTCTCTGTAGGTCTACCTTGTTCTCGAATATTCTGAGTTTTTTGTTCTGAATTGTCGAAAAACGAATCCAGTTTCGCATCTACGGAGTATTACGCATAATATAATTGTTTTACATAACCCAAATTTCAGCTCATGATACAGCAGCGGAGGAGATAGCAGCTCATGATAGAGCAGCGGAGGAGATAGCAGTTCATGATAGAGCAGCGGAGGAGATAGCAGCTCATAATAGGGCAGCGGAGGAGATAGCAGCTCATGATAGAGCAGCGGAGGTGATAACAGCTCATCTTACAGAAGCGGAGGAGATAGCAGCTCATGATAGAGCAGCGGAGGAGATAGCAGCTCATGATAGAGCAGCGGAGGAGATAGCAGCTCATAATAGAGCAGCGGAGGAGATAGCAGCTCATGATCGAGCAGCGGAGGAGATAGCAGCTCATAATAGAGCAGCGGAGGAGATAGCAGCTCATAACAGAGCAGCGGAGGAGATAGCAGCTCATAATAGAGCAGCGGAGGTGATAACAGCTCATCTTACAGAAGCGGAGGAGATAGCAGCTCATGATAGAGCAGCGGAGGTGATAACAGCTCATCTTACAGCAGCGGAGGAGATAGCAGCTCATGATAGAGCAGCGGAGGAGATAGCAGCTCATGATAGAGCAGCGGAGGTGATAACAGCTCATATTACAGAAGCGGAGGAGATAGCAGCTCATAATAGAGCAGCGGAGGAGATAGCAGCGCATGATACAGCAGCGGAGGAGATAGCAGCTCATAATAGAGCAGCGGAGGAGATAGCAGCTCATGATACAGCAGCGGAGGAGATAGCAGCTCATAATAGGGCAGCGGAGGTGATAACAGCTCATCTTACAGAAGCGGAGGAGATAGCAGCTCATGATACAGCAGCGGAGGAGATAGCAGCTCATGATAGAGCAGCGGAGGTGATGAAAGTTCATCTTACAGAAGCGGAGGAGATAGCAGCTCATAATAGAGCAGCGGAGGAGATAGCAGCTCATGATACAGCAGCGGAGGAGATAGCAGCTCATAATAGGGCAGCGGAGGAGATAGCAGCTCATGATAGAGCAGCGGAGGTGATAACAGCTCATCTTACAGAAGCGGAGGAGATAGCAGCTCATAATAGGGCAGCGGAGGAGATAGCAGCTCATGATAGAGCAGCGGAGGTGATAACAGCTCATCTTACAGAAGCGGAGGAGATAGCAGCTCATAATAGGGCAGCGGAGGAGATAGCAGCTCATGATAGAGCAGCGGAGGTGATAACAGCTCATCTTACAGCAGCGGAGGAGATAGCAGCTCATGATAGAGCAGCGGAGGAGATAGCAGCTCATGATACAGCAGCGGAGGAGATAGCAGCTCATGATAGAGCAGCGGAGGTGATAACAGCTCATCTTACAGAAGCGGAGGAGATAGCAGCTCATAATAGGGCAGCGGAGGAGATAGCAGCTCATGATAGAGCAGCGGAGGTGATAACAGCTCATCTTACAGCAGCGGAGGTGATAACAGCTCATTTTACAGCAGCGGAGGTGATAACAGCTCATCCTACAGCAGCGGAGGAGATAGCAGCTCATAATAGAGCAGCGGAGGAGATAGCAGCTCATAATAGAGCAGCGGAGGAGATAGTAGCTCATAATAGAGCAGCGGAGGTGATAACAGCTCATCCTACAGCAGCGGAGGAGATAGCAGCTCATGATAGAGCAGCGGAGGTGATAACAGCTCATCTTACAGAAGCGGAGGAGATAGCAGCTCATGATAGAGCAGCGGAGGAGATAGCAGCTCATGATAGAGCAGCGGATGTGATAACAGCTCATCTTACAGAAGCGGAGGAGATAGCAGCTCATGATACAGCAGCGGAGGAGATAGCAGCTCATGATTGAGCAGCGGAGGTGATAACAGCTCATCTTACAGAAGCGGAGGAGATAGCAGCTCATAATAGAGCAGCGGAGGAGATAGCAGCTCATGATACAGCAGCGGAGGAGATAGCAGCTCATAATAGGGCAGCGGAGGAGATAGCAGCTCATGATAGAGCAGAGGAGGTGATAACAGCTCATCTTTCAGCAGCGGAGGAGATAGCAGCTCATAATAGGGCAGCGGAGGAGATAGCAGCTCATGAAAGAGCAGCGGAGGTGATAACAGCTCATCTTACAGAAGCGGAGGAGATAGCAGCGGAGGTGATAACAGCTCATCTTACAGAAGCGGAGGAGATAGCAGCTCATAATAGGGCAGCGGAGGAGATAGCAGCTCATGATAGAGCAGCGGAGGTGATAACAGCTCATCTTACAGAAGCGGAGGAGATAGCAGCTCATAATAGGGCAGCGGAGGAGATAGCAGCTCATGATAGAGCAGCGGAGGTGATAACAGCTCATCTTACAGCAGCGGAGGAGATAGCAGCTCATGATAGAGCAGCGGAGGAGATAGCAGCTCATGATACAGCAGCGGAGGAGATAGCAGCTCATAATAGAGCAGCAAAGGAGATAGCAGCTCATAATAGGGCAGCGGAGGAGATAGCAGCTCATGATAGAGCAGCGGAGGTGATAACAGCTCATCTTACAGAAGCGGAGGAGATAGCAGCTCATGATAGAGCAGCGGAGGAGATAGCAGCTCATGATAGAGCAGCGGATGTGATAACAGCTCATCTTACAGAAGCGGAGGAGATAGCAGCTCATGATACAGCAGCGGAGGAGATAGCAGCTCATGATAGAGCAGCGGAGGTGATAACAGCTCATCTTACAGAAGCGGAGGAGATAGCAGCTCATAATAGAGCAGCGGAGGAGATAGCAGCTCATGATACAGCTGCGGAGGAGATAGCAGCTCATAATAGGGCAGCGGAGGAGATAGCAGCTCATGATAGAGCAGCGGAGGTGATAACAGCTCATCTTTCAGCAGCGGAGGAGATAGCAGCTCATAATAGGTCAGCGGAGGAGATAGCAGCTCATGGTAGAGCAGCGGAGGTGATAACAGCTCATGATAGAGCAGCGAAGGTGAAACCAGCTCAGGATAGAGCAGGATGGAGTGGTTATAAGAATTTAATAAAAATGATATTGAGACAAATCTTCAGTTTTCATATACGGTTCCAACAACTAAGGCTCTTAATCAAAGAGTTTGCAAATTTTTGTAGAGTTTCTATCAACATTGTACACCTTAAAATAAAGAAGTAGATTCTTTTATTTTAGTGTAATGAATTAGCTTCGTTGTTAAACAGCTTTGTAGTTGACACCTAAATTACGGCAAAAGTCAAAATTTTCAACCATAATATTACTCTATATAAGCTTAATTTTTTATCGTTTGGAAGATGCTCTGCCTTTGCAATCCACTTCCAGAACAGAATCATCTTCAAAACGTCGGATAGAATAACTCTGTAAAAGTATATAATGCTGATCAGCAATCCTAGGAATGTTTGTAGGCTAAAAAAACAAATATGTATTTACATAGAAATCCTAGAACTGCTGATCAGCGTTTACAACAATGTCGTATCAATATTAAATCATTCTGCCAGTTTTGATTTCTATCTATATCCTAGAATAGTAATATTCATGGAATAATTTCGTATTACTATATACGCATACTTATTGGAGTAATTATAACAAGGTACAGAACAGTGCTATCAGAACATAAATTCATTAGCTCAGTCTTTAGGTAACCTCTGAGTATAACCTCGAATGTATAGTTATTTGACTGTCATCTTAGCATCTTCGCCATTTTAATATTCCCTCTATACATTCCGAGTATTCAGACATTAAGTCACCCCTTTTATTGCTACTAATTTGTATACGGTTCGTGGCCTACTGTGCCCTATGGAACATTACGTAAGAGGCAGTTATAAATAAACTTACAAGGTATAAAATAGTGGTGTTAAACGGGCTTGCACTACCATGTGTGACGAGAATAATGTTATTAATTAAGATGCATTTACAACGCTAGTTAGGTGATGTAATGCTTTGGATTGAAAATTAATAGACTCGGCACTCGATATCCCGGCAGTTCGGATTACTCGGCAACCAAGATGGGAAAAATAAAATCAAGTAAACTGATGTAAGCATGTGCCAGAATGGTTTTCTTTAATCAGTGATGATTGCAATTATAATATGCATAAAATAAGTTATTTTTGTAATCGATTTCCGAATTAACCTCCACACCGATTCATTAAGCAGGGCTTACGGAGAAACAAAGGTCTGAAGATTGATAAGCATTTGTGAAGGAATGTATGGAGAGTGTTATTTGTCAAACTTACCTGTATTGCAACTTCCAAAGCCGTATATGAACACTGTAAAACAATAGGCTGCCATGAGAACTGATTTGCATTTGATAAATTCTTTCTAATATATTACCATAAAACAGGCACTAAATTGGGCACTACTCCGGTACAGGTTAACCTCTATGGTCCCATGTCAATAGGCTTCTTCCCATGGACGTTTTAAAAGCGTATACCAAGTTTCATGAAAAACCGATAAAGCGTATTTAAGTTATTACGCGTGCAGACACACGGACGGACAGACAGACAAACAAACAGAGGGACAGACATTTTCCCGATCTGGAGGTTAACTCGGAAATCGATTACAACAATGAATAAACAAATGCATTCTGGCACTTGGTTACATCAGTTTGCCTGATTTTTTTTTGTTGGGATAGCTACTATAATAAACTTAAATAAGATAGTTTTTCTAAATTGAAACATTGCCACCCATCTCAGAATTATAGTCACTAATGTCGATCTGGCCACCGCAGATTTCGCGCACTGCTATAGAATCAGCATGCTATGGTCTACACAAAACAAAACTATGAGGAGCAATAACAGTAATAGTAACATCAAGACAACTATTAATATTTAAACAGCTGACACAGAGTTTGTCAAACGCTCTTTACACTATGTGACATTTTGAGTTAGTGGAACTTGTACAGTAACCGTATTGTCTGTTTACTGATTTGAAACGTGTGTTCATGTTCCTTTCATGCGTGTTGATGCAATTCAGTGTACTTTCAAGCTAGTGTTTCAACAAGGTGCAAGCACGCTGTAAGCCAAAGGGGGTCTTTTCGTTGCTCTTTATGCAAATTGTAAAATCTATATTTTACGACCTAATTTCAGAGACTGGTGTTCGCATCGAGGAAACTACCTGGCTTCTGCTGTTGTAGGAATGCAGATTATCGTAATCTCGATCTGTATTAAAAAGTAATTTTATGCTATGATGTAGTTCTGTTTGTATGATATTGCTGGAGGATATTTTAAACCTTTAAACACTATTTTATATTTAAAGGAACTTTGTACTCAACGCTTTACCATACTACATCAAATGATCAAGAGTAATCCTTTATATTCGTCGGTTCAGGCTTTCACGATTTAATACGGTCATTTACCAAAGTCTTCCTGAAAATGAGTTAAGAGAACAGCGCTATAATATTTTCTTTTAATGTACGAGGGTAAGCCAATAAGTATCAGCACTTTTTACTTAATCTTTTGTAGGTTGGTTGTACTGCTTTGTGCTCGCGCACATCGAGGGTGAAAGAATTTCAATCTAACAATTTACTCTGCAATGGTAAAATAATAGAAAAAATCACCTATATTTGCCTGCCACTTGATTTGACCCATCTCTATAGCTGCCCATTTATTTATAGGTATTTATAAATTTTCACATTATTTACCCACTATCACTATGCAACTGGAATTAGCACGGATCCTTGTTTCTCGAAAGCCTTGGAGATTTTGGAGATCCCTACGCTATAGGCCACTACTTCAGAATGTTTCAACAAAGGGATATGGTTCACAAAATGTAATCGTCCAATTTTAATAGCTTACTTTTAGGATGAAATATAACATGATTTTTAACTCTAACATTAAGTCCATGTAAATAACCCTCTCCGAAGTTGAAATACACATTTATCCACTTGAAGTTTTCAAATGAAATTGCTATTCCTGTTTGAATTCAATTAAAAAAAAACAGGAATATTTATGACTCCCATAGCATAAGATTTGCAACGATTCTTACTGCATTATAAACCAGTGTTTGTGCCATTCTCCACTAACGTAGGGAAAAAAAATCAACCGTGTATAAATAGTATGTCCATGCAAAGTCTTGAATGAATTCAACAAACTTTTCACCAGTTTAGTTGCAGTTTTTTTTCACACTATTTAAACGACTTGTACGCTCTAAAAGTCTTTTAGTGACGTCGTGAATAGTATTATAAAATCATGATCTACTATAATCGCGAGAAAATTTCAAGACATGTATTTCTGTTTTGAAACTGAAAATAAAATATATTTCCTTCCGTAACTAAACGGACCTGATTTAATATATGAGGGTGATTCAATAAGTATCCGCTTTTTGTTTAATCTTTTGTAGTTTGGCTGTGTTCGCTCACGTCGACATGATGTTCATTTTCTCCGATTGTGGAATGTTTGATCGTTATGATTCCACTGGTGTTGCGCTGTTGCACATTAAACATGGCTGCATTGCTCAGCGTTTGCACCAAAGAAGAACAGCGTCCAGTGATCCGTTTTTGTCGTCTGAAGGTGTACCAAGAGCCGAAATCCAACGAAGACTTTCCGCACATACGGGGGCAATGTTTTATTACGGTGAAGCATGTACGAATGAAGTGAAAAGTTCAAAGATGATCGGACAAGTGTGAAGGACGAGGAAAGAACAGGACATCCATCCACGTCCACTATTGACGCCAACATTGAGCAAGTGGGTATCATAATTCAGACAAACCGAAGAGTGACTGTCCGTGAAGTGGCAAGCCATTGCAAATTAGCCATGGCTCTGCACATTACTTTATTCACAATAGGCTTAGCTTTCATAAAGTCCGTGCAAGGTGGGTCCCAAAACAGCTCACTGAACAGCAAAAATACAATCGTGTGTCCATCTGCCAATGCTTACTGGATCATCATGCTAACAAAGGTGAAGCTTTCTTGAAAGGAATAGTCACTGGAGACGAAACGTGGATCCATCATTTTGATCCTGAAAGGGAATGCCAAAGCATGGAATGGAAACATCCTGCATCTCTAGTAAAAAAGAAATTCAAGAGCAAACACTCCGCAAGAAAAATGCTCACACTTTTCTGGGACTCACAAGGGCCAATACTGCAACATTACTTGGAGAAGGGCTCAACAATAAACAGTGCACGTTACAGTGAGATGCCGAGCAACGAGCTGAAGCCAGCAATTCGAACCAAACATTGAGGCCTATTGTCGAAAGGAATTGTTTTGTTGCATGACAATGCGAGTCCACATACTGCCGCCCACACTGCTCAAACTATTGCGAAACTGGGTTTTGAAGTGTTAGAGCGACCTGCATTCAGTCCCGATCTCGCCCCGTCAGATTTCCATCTTTTTGGCCCACTTAAAGATGTATTCAGGGGCCGTAAATTCACCACAAACAAAGAACTGAAGGGAGCGGTGCATACATGGATTGCTACTCAGCCGAAAAACTTTTTATATGAATGCACCAGGAAGCTTGTGCAACGATGGATCAAATGCATTGAGAAGCAAGGGGACTAAGTTGAAAATGAGGCAATTGAAAATTTTGTATTGTTTAAAAAAGATAGCGTGAATACTTATTGACTTACTCTCGTATGATAAAGTAAAGTGGCAACAAAGCTACTGAAATTTAGAGGAAGTTGATCTGTAAGTATTTTATATCTATTCCTATTGACATTTCGTTGTGGGTTCTAGTCTATTCCTTTGTGTCAATGTGGGATTATATACTTTCTCATAAGAACTCCTGAAACATAAGTTATCGGTCAAATTTTCATGAAGTGTAAGGACCCATTGGACTTGATAACTCTGAATTTGCCAGACCAACTAATTGATAAATTGTGGAGGGCAGGCCTGTCCTTCAATCTTTGTTTTTGTTTTAGAGTTCTTTTGTAATTCGTTCATATCGCAGTTCCTGCTTTCAGTACGTCCCTGTAAGTTCATTCGTGATTACCATTGAGTTCAATGACTACAAAACAATGTTTTACTAACTACTAATTTCCTCTATATACAAACCGGAGTATTTTGGCCATTTTATGGTTAATTGAACAACGCATTATTAAATAAAAATGTTGATAACGCCGCATCCCTTCGTGTCACTACTTTAGTTTCTAATTAGCAACTTCGCACGGAATTTGAACTTCAACCTTTTGAAGGAATGTGAGAAGGTGTTATAAGGGTCATTAGGAATGTTGTCCTTCAGCCCATGTGATGTGAAACCTCTCTTCTTCAGACACACCTATGTTGACCTGCAGGTACTTGTTTCATCTTAAGTGGATTAATTTCAGCTAATTTCTCTAGGGATCTTATTTAACATTGATTTTGGTGTAATAGAATCCTGAGAAATTAAGAGCTAAAGGGTTTCTACTAATTTTTGTAACTTGATAAAATATTTTAATTAGAATGCTTGGGCAATTTATTAATAAAACTTACGATATTGAAGGCAAACTTTCTCATAAATAAGGCGTTTCTACTAAGTGGAAAATGATTTGTGATACTCTAAACATTCTGGATATAAATAATACCTTAACCAAATGTAAGGATATAAACACAAAAATATATGGTTTCATCGATATTTAATTAGTTTTTATATAATTTAAAGAGCGAACTTAATATATCAATGCCAATTTACTCTTTCTTATTACGACCAATAAAGCGAAACATTTTTTAAAGTTATCAGTGACATTTCTGTATCTCAGTACCTTCCAGCAGGCTTATTATTGCTAGGATTGATCACACCTACAATGTTGATAATATAGTGCTATATTGACCTATATTTGTGTTTAAAAGCGGTAACTCCACCTTGTCAATATTAAATGTTGTAAAAAGTTAGAATATCAAATACAAATATATTCCGACGGGTTTGTGGCCATTTTCAGTTAATAATTTAGGCAAAACTAAAATATAGCCACGTCAAAACGTACTAGCCTATTTGGTGGCTAGTTATTTGCTGAAGGTGGCCACAAGTTGGTCGAAATATATTAGATATTTCAATTTAAATTTTATATTGACAAGGCGAGTTACCGTATTTTAAACCTGATCACACCTTCCTATTTACTGTTGTAAATGCATCCATTGATTTGTTGCAATAAACAAAATTTGATATGTCATATAATTCATCCCCAGAAGACCAAATACTAAGAATAAAAAAATAAAATCAAAATAAACTTCATGGCGCTACATCCATTTGAGAGTGTAGGCCTGCCATCCGACCGCTGCGTCATCTGCCGTAGGCAGAAGTCAGGAGTGGGGGCATGTGGTCAGCATGCCGACGCCCACGACCGTTATGGATGGCTTACTGAACCGTAGCCGCTACTTTATCAAGTAGCTCCTCAGTGTGTGTCACGAGGTTGAGTGTATCCGTTTCACACTTCATTACCTCAGAAAAATCTGAGAGATACCGTGGATCGAATCCAGACCCGTGGATCCGTAGTCAGCAAATCTTGCCGCTAGACTACGCAGGCAAGAGGACGAAATACGCTATCTTAATTTCGAAGACAGTGTCTTCACAATTGAAAATTCCAATAAAAAACTTGTCCTGGGCGGGAAGTCGAACTTCGGTTTTCAGCCTACCTTTTTCAGCTATCGTATAAGAACTACGAATTGTAATAGGGCCTATTACTAAAATACATGTAGGCCTATATAGCGGATATTATGTAACGTAATTGGCTATCACGATACAGTGGATATTGATGTTATGCAAGAACAAGTAAAATATTTTGTTGCCGTTTTATTACCGTCACATGAGTATCGAGAACTCTACTCGTATCGTTAGAGTTCTACTCTCAAATTATACGCAGGCACTGAAGATCGGGCTTTTAATTCTAAGGTATACTCCTTAGCGTACTAAAAATATTGTGGTTTAGAAGATATACCTCATATCTCAGTAAATAGCTATTTTTAGGTTTTAGTTTATAAATATACAGAAGAAGCAGGTCTACGTTTCTGGTGAAGTCTCATGAGCAAGCAATTGACATATTGATCTTTTTGGACTTTCGCGCTTTAACCAATAATAAATTCATGTAAGTAATTTATTGAAAGTTTACAGTAATTAAATTATGATAGAAACAGGATTTTAAACATTAACTATAAAATTCTTGAAGTGGAATTTTTCATAACAAATCATGTTTTAAAAGCGTCAAAGTATCCTCTGAAAATTGAAAAATATAGGCCTGTTCATCAAAACCATGGTTGGGAACTTCCAAAAGAAGGTTGAGACATGAGGTTATTTGGTGCAGTCACCCACAAATAGATATTTTTGACATAAAAGAAGTCATGTCTTAAAAATCCCTAATAGCATATCAAAATAGCCCTGGTTTAAGGTAAATTTAAAGGATAGGAAAAAATATACCAGAATAGAACTTAAGCAAAACTGGAAATTATGACCGTGGATAAGGAACAAATCAAGAAGAAAATTGTGTAACAGGAAACGAATATACCTAGAAGCTGAGGAGGTTAAAGGTAGAAGAAGGATAGATTCTAAATAAAAAAGAATGGAAAAGCAGACTGATTATTTTTTGAATACACCTATAAAGGGATAAAGAGAGAGCCTACAAAGACGAAAATAATGAAATTTGTAGTCTCGATGGGGATAGAATATGGATTATTCAGTGGAAAATATTGAAATTTATAGTCTCCATGAGGATAGAATTTGGATTATTCAGTATGCTGTCTCCTTTTCTTTTTTACCTTTATTCCCACGGAACCTTGGGGTATATCCCGGCCAGGATCAACTATCAGACTTTCGGCAACACTCTTTGAAATTATGAGGACGAAGTCATAAAAATACAGGATTGTATATTACGAGGCAACACGGATGAAGTAAAGAACAAAGAAAGCAACTAGAAATACACGTATCGGTGCGAATAAATAATGTGTAGGACTAGCACACTAAAGTAACGAGTTAAATACGTGACAATAAAAATAAATATCAGAAACTAAAAAGGAACTACTCCTTCAATGACGTCTCAATACCCTCCATACTTCTCAGTTTAGAGTTACTAGTGGATACATTTTATTTATGGTTAGCTATTGCTTTGCTATTTTCAATATAGCCCTGAATTCCAGACTTGATGTGGGTTTCCTTTAGTGTGATCCCGTGATTCCTTGGCATGACTCGTGTATTAAAATGATCTGTTCTCTCTTCATAAATAAATGTTACTCTTATCTTCAATAAAATGATTATTTAATACCTGAATCTCAACTTTTTTTTATTATTAATTTAGCTAGGCCTTTCGGTTTCACATAACCACCTTCAGCCTCTATCTTATTATCAAACAATTATCAAATATATATTTCATGAAATGGGTTTGCAAAGTAATATTTTCAGAACACAGAATATATGGCCTATGTGTGTGTGTGTGTGTATATATATATATATATATATATATATATATATATAATGGTGCATATTAGGAAGCATCAAATATTTCAAGGAAATTACACTTCATACACCTTATTTGTGAAATATATTACATATGACAATTATTATTTTGTTCAAAGTAAAGTGATAGCACCATGATATATTTTATTCCACGGGAGAGACTGGCATCTCTAGTGTACGGACACATCATATCATAGCATTGTAATATACTGTTATACGGATAGAGGAGATTGTAATTATGTTGTGAGTCAGCGCCAAGCAGAAGAGGTGAATAGCATTCTTATGTCAAAATAGTCACTATCCGAGGGAGAAATGCCAGAGAATACAAGGAGCTGATGGAACTTTCGGGGAATAACGTTTATCCGAATTTTAAGGGATCATGGAGGGTGTAGGCTGTGTTTGCTTTCATTCTTCCAACTACCGCAATACATTAGAGTGACTCGATGCTGTCGCGTATGGATGTTTATTTTATGTTTCCTTCATATCCTATATATAGTACCCATAATCTGCATTATATATACATTTCATACGCTGCCTTTTCATTGGCATATTTCAAAAAAATTAAATGGTCCCACATTACAAAATAAAAATAGCTGCCGTGACTTATGCCCTATCCCTTGTATATATCACAATTTTTTTTTTTTTTTTTTTAAATTAAGGAATCGCGCACAATGTGCATATATTAACCCACTTAGAATTTGTGACGTCTGTAGGGTGTATCATGTACAAGAAATCTACATATAAATGTCATTAACCTCTCATGTAAAAAGTGTAAGTTTCTTGTCAAGCAAAACGTTTATGTGAAAAAAAAAAAAGCCTGTAATTTGTAACTATTGCGCTTGTAATGTGTTACAGTGTCTAATGTTACAATAAGAGCTAGATCTTATAATAAAGGTGATGACACTAATATTGCAGAATTTTTACTTTAAATGGATGAAATATATGAGTCACAAATTAGATTCCAGTTTTTTTTGGTTGAACTATGCCCTCTTTCATTTAATATTTAATATTTAACATATAATATAATATAACCCCAAAGAGCAAAGCTCATGCGAGGGGTGACATACGTACATTGGTTCAAATGAAAAAATGATAACACATACTACAATTATCTTAAGGCTATAACAAATTCACTAGTGACAAACATACTACAAACCACAAAAAACTTGAAATATACTAACCAATTTTGAAATATGCATTTTTTTACGACTTCACAGAAATATATTATAACTATCCTACTGACTAAAGTACACTATTTTAATGCCTTTGGTTTAAAATTTCTAAGGTTATGTGGGAAAAGTTGATTATAAGTAACTAACATGGTATGAAATGGTGATAGTGTTAGATTACTGGAACGAGGGCAAAACGTTGAAGAGAAATGAATTAACATCGTTTTGCATCGCGGTTTTATTTATATGATAATTTGGTAGATGTTTCCGTGACATGTGTCAATCGGGCGCGTTTGCTTTCCATTAGCTCTTTCAATATTCCGGGCAGATAGCATCGTGCTTTGCATAAGGCAATTGTCACAGCAAGCCGCCGAGATAATTAGACGCAAACATTGTGCTCTGACTATTACGAATCGTGGCACTCGCAAGTCTGTTCGCTCTTTTCATTAGTTCAGATTTCCCATGCAATGCCACAGTCGATATAATCCTCCAATCGATGTTTTTGACCTGTGAATTTTACCTAACCAGGCTCGTATTATTACATCGAATATTAGAAAAAAAAAAATACTCCCAATTTTTATTGTTTTAGAACATTTCTGAAACGTTCATTATAATATGCAATGACTCTTTGCAAAAATATTAGCATACCAGTGATATAAATAACACGAATTTTTCATAACCTTTAACATTTAGTAAATAAATATAATACCATACAGCACAGAAAAGTGAAAAACTTAAGGATGCTCGTATAATTTTAAAGTATCCATTAATTATACATTTTGGCAGGGGGAAGGATCAAGATAGACAGTATGAGCTCAGCCATCCCATACAATTTTTGAATACTGTGAAACAAAAATCCTTTAGATAAAACAGATGCAAACTTTAAACTTTCTAATAACAATAATTAAAATCTTTACACAATTTTACAAGAGCATACCAGATGAATGCACAAGCTGGAGCCAGCAAGTCACTCAGTCCTGAGCCGTAAGAAAGAAGGTCTGCGGGGAGCTGCGAAGTATTATGAACGCATGACCCCCAGCATTCCTATGTCGCGGGTAAAAAAGAAAAGTAAAATAATCCGTATACAGGCATGGAGACACTTAAGGTTCCGGGAGGTTAAGGCCCCCAGCTTTTGAGACATTCGAAACGTGGAAGGTCAGTTGGTAGAGCATTGGCGCGAATAGCCAAAGGTCCTGGGTTCAAGTCCCAGTGCCGGAGGAATTTTTCTCCTATAATATTCTCAAGGTTTTCATCCTTACGCACCGATCGCATTTACCCTTAGGACTGTTCCTGATTCTCATTTATATTAGAGAGTGAGTCGACTTCAGGGCCATGGTGTCATCGGAAGGATTAAGCCAATGTAAACATCCTAGATTGCCGTCTATTCTGAAAACAGTGATGCATGGGCCGGGGAGACTCGTCTGGTACAGTACGTTTAATTTCGAGCGATAGCGTTTAGTATCAAAATGTAGACCTACTTAGCCATTTGTGAACTCTGATCACTTAGCTTAGCTCACGCTTCGACACTACATCTTGGTTTGACAAGAGCGGCAGGCCTAACCAGCTGGCCGATTCCATGCATGACAAGTGGGACCTGGTCCTGCTTTCAGTTGCATTTGGAGGCAAGTTGGTTGCACGCCCGGATTATTATAAAATTATACTACTTTACACAAATAGATTGTATGGAGATTGTGTTTTGTTGAGCAAATCTGATGATGGATTAGGATAAATTGAAATATAATTGGATAAGGTTACTTCTGTAAAAGTATAATTTTACGCAGTTTTCCCATTAAGTTAATAACGAGGGATTCGTGTGGGATTATGTCATTTTAATGACTTAACTGTTTATTTCTGTACAGGATTAATAATGATGGATGCATGAATATTGTTCGCTGGAGAGCTTTTAAAGTAATAATAATAGGCCTAGTTTATTTCTAATATTTGGTAGTAACCTAAAGGATTAGACCTACATTAGGTTTATGTCTTAATTTTTTCTACTAATTATTAGAAACGAAAATCATTGTTAATACGAGGGATGGGGCATGGGGCATACGTCATGGCAACTGTTTATTAAGTGTCAGTATTGTACTTTATGTCGGCCGCGGTGCCCGCCTCTAGATCCGCAGGGCGCGGGACCAAACCCGGCCGCGGTCGATGGATTTTTCAGGACGTAAAAATCCTGGGCACGGAGTCCTCCGGGAGGGACTTTAAGCTGGGGGTCCCGTGTCGTAGATTTACGGCACGTAAAAGAACTCCAGGCCTAAATTAGAGCCTCTGGACAAAATTTCTCGGCCCTTTCACGTCCAAGAAATACTTAGTTTCCAGAGGGGGGTTGCGAGGCGATGGGCTTACCACCTGTCCCTCTACCCTCTCTCGGAAAATAAGCATATCAACATTAGTATAGGTAATGAAACCTCCACTTGGAGGCCCCTTCGCCCCACCTGGGGATCATAGGGTACCAGATACAGATACAGATTGTACTTTATGAAATTGTGTGCGGGACGAGAAAATGTCCGTTCGTCTGTCCGTCTGTCCGTGTGTCTGTACGCGGGATAACTCAAATACGCGTTATCGGATTTTTTATGAAACTTGGTGTACGCATTTATAATATCCATGGCAAAAAGCCTATTTATTTTTGACCAAATCGGTTGACCAGTACCGGAGTAATGACTAATAAAATGTCACATGCTTTTTAGATGGGAAATCATGACTATACTACAATGCCGCTTTGCTAATCATTGTGGGCCTTGACTCTAATGCAATCAGATGTTTGTTTATTTCGTTGATCAAGTTGAAATTAGTACTACATGGATACTGTTATATACAGAAGATATATTACTGCGAAATAATTAGGCCTACGTACAAGCGGAGTTCTTTGCCAGTGCATTTTGTGAAATGTTCACATATTTTAAGAATTTCTTATATCAGTGTAGCCTATACGTGTATGAATTATTGTTAAGTATTAAACTTTAGACCTTTGGTCTTCCCTGCTTAATGAATCGATCTGGAGCTTAACTCGGAGATAGATTACAAAAATAACTTCTTTTTGCACTCCTTAGCTAGTAAGTGGTACTTACGAACGTTGTTTACATGGATCGTAAGTTGACATTCCCACACAGTCTTGTTGCTAAGGGCGGTTGCGATGCGGTTAAATTACTTACGGTCCTGCGCTACGTCATAATTCATTACGATACACTTCATAATACAAGTCTTTATGGACACGGCCCCCAGGACAAATATTCGGTTCCCATAACAACAAACACATGCGAATCACTTTCTGAAATAAACATCTCTCTTCAAGAATGTATATACATAATATTTTCAGGTAATATCACAATTAATATAATTAAATTGATATAAATAATCATCGTGCAAAAAATAGCATACAATACACGTGCCGTAAGCGCATTACGAATCTCGGAAAATTGAAAACACTCGGCGCAAGCGCCTCGTGTTTTCAAACTATTTCCTCGATCCGTAATCATGCCCTACGGCACTTGTATCGTAATATACTCTTTCTGCATATCATAGTTGCAGTTATCACTAACTAAACAAAAGCATTCTGGCACTTTGTTACCTCAGTTTACCTGATTTATTTACTTTTGGAAATGTGGGACCATTTTAAAATTTAGAAACATACAAATGAAGGGATAGGGCATGGAATGTATGTGTAATACAGGTTTTGGATACTTGATGTAGGATAATGAAGGAAACAAACACCCATAAACATTCCATACACGACTGCATCGTGCCACTCTAATGTATTGCGATTAAAATTGTTTTAACGTAGAATGTTAACCGAAAATGTGTAAGAAATAAGCCTACAGATTCTTGTTTCAATACATCGGAAGAATGTTTAGTTTTATTTATAATATTAAATTTCATGGATTCAGATAAAACTGTACAGAGAGCTGAAGCTGTTGTGCATTTATTTTTCTCGAACGTTACTCAGAATCTGAACACACAATGACTTGAGATGTTGGTCTAAGAAACGGGAAACCACAATCCACTTCTCACCCTTAATGACACCATTCATCTTATTCTGCTTGGAATGTAGCGATCTTTTGTTATATTCAAATTAAATTGCCTTGCCACGCTTCTGAGCACTTCTACGCTTGCATTTTGTTGTTTTATTCAACCCAATTCAGCAGAAGCGCATTCACTGCTTTTAATAAACAGTAAAGCAGCTGCTGAAATATTTCCCAGCATTAATTTTGTCAAGTAAAATATGAGCTGTTTAGAGAATGCATATGTTCTGTCTCTTGCACTATATGTAAGAAAATAACGAATTAACTCTCTCGCTTGCAACTGGGACTCGTATTCGGTATGTCCGATTTCTGTCTCCTTGAATGACCGATCTGCCTGGATTTCCTTGATCGCTAAAGCGTATATCGGTCGAAAATGTTATTATCTCAAAATTAAAGTATAATAAAATTTAAATACCGAGCGAGGTGGCCGAGATGGCAATGTCTTGGACACGCATTCGGGAGATCCCAGGTTCAAATCCCGGGGCCGGCCAATTTGATATGGGTTTTTTTCAGGGTTTCCCCAGTCGTAAAAGCAAATGCCGAATTGGATATTTACATGCCATGAATTATCCTCATCATTTCAACCAGTATCATATACATTAAAAATAATATCAGTTGAAATTTACTCCTTTAAATACACTGACAATAGAAACAATTGACAAGCAATAGTTCCATGGCCTACCCTACTGTACAGACACAGATCCCATTCCTGATATGGCCTCGAAGCTAAAAGGAGTATAACCACACTGAAATAAAAAAATAATAAATGAATATGTCAGGCATTAGCATTGGAAAGTGTGGGAAATCTAGTAACAGGTTTTTTTTAATAAAATAATTTAATCTTCAGCTCTAGTCTGTCATATCAGTGGTAGGGGAAGTGTGCTATTTATAATATTTTAATGCAAATATTCTTATCATCGAATTAATAATTTCTGAACTTAATTCCTTAATATTTCTTCTAAATAAGGGATTTAAAAAAAATGTATGCTACAGCCTACATAAAAACTTAAAGATTAACAATATTACACATTGCAATATGTATCAGTATCTTTTGGTATGAGAGCCTTGAGGCTAACATGAGGATCTTGAATCGTAAGTATTTTTTAAGAACTGTGTGGCTTAGGCCTACCACCTATCAACCTGAGACATATCACAGTTTGGAAAAATGCTGTCCTACATTATAGGATTGTTACATATATTTTGGTATAGTTGGACTATTCATCATGTATAAAAAAATTAGCCTGTTTTAATATATCCGATTGCCTGCGTAGTCTAGTGGTTTGGCTACGGATCAGCAGGGTTCGATCCCCGATACCTCCTCGGATTTTTCTGAGGTAGGGAGGTCTGGAACGGGGTGCACTCAGCCTCGTGATACTTGATAGAGAAGTAGCGGCCTTGGGTGTCAGAGCATGCTGTCTAGATGCTCCCAAACCTGCTATTTGCCTACGGTAGATGACGCAGCGGTTGGATGGTAGGCTTAGTTCCTCCAAGAATGTAGCGCCAAGGAGTTTAGTTTTGGAGTTTAATATCTCTGTCCTTTTTACTAACTGCAAGAATGCTAATATTTTTGTTTATTGCGTTTATGAAAAGAATAATTAAAAGTCAATTTCGTTTAGATTTGAACTTGTCGAAATTACATATGGAATTGATATTCATTAAAATCCTGCAAATTTCTACTTGGTAGCTGCTGAACCCTGCAGCTGTGATTTACAGTTTTCAATGTATGATATGAACAATTAAAAATCAATTACCACATGAACTCGTAAACCACTAAACTACCTAAACCGAATACAATTTACAGTGGACTGTAATTACCTTATTTCTGTTAGAGCAGAGCTCAAATTCGTCCACAAATTGGCACTTTTTAAAAACTACGTACCAATGCAATTTTAAAGTGCGCATAAAATGAAGAAAATACTTCAAAATTATAATTTTTCAATAATATTAAGCGACATACACACGATTTCAAAGGACTTAATCATATAGGAATGTCTAAACCGTTATTTACATTGTAGAGTAGAGTCACCTTGTATTGTTTACAAATTTAAATGATTATAAGTGTATTTAGTAGGCGGACACCGGAAAGTGCAGAGCAGTTGCTCATTTTCTGCTTGACTCTTTAAGAATATAACAATATAATACAATAAATTACGGTATGAACACAAATAATAACAGAATACTCATAACTTAATTTTCAGTTTTCTCTCAAGAGGCTATGTCTATTCTTAGCTTTCTTTGTGCGTTATTTTATTTTTGTGTTGCCCTGGGTTTGTATTTTACCAGGCCTGTTACTTCGAAGTGAACTTATAGAGGATTTTCGATTTTCAAATTCTAGATCCTTATAGCTATTTAGAGTTTGAGACGAGGAAGAACAACTAATCTCACTCAGATTATTTCCTCAGAAAACGCTGGATATATATTTTCTATCGCTCGCAAAGGACGGACACATTTCACCTACAGACTATGACTAGTGGGGGTTGAGGTAAGAAAAAACAGAAAATCCCTGCATAAAATTTTACAATCTTTAGGGAACATTTTTTTTCCAACTCTCAACCTTCCCATACAACCGTTTTGGGGCTGGAATAAAAATAAAATACAAAATAAAAAATTTAAAATACAGAATACAAAAATATTGCTCCCTCAAAACCCGGGACATAATAATTTACTGCACTCGTTGGCCTAAAAAGGTTTCAACTTATTCAGTCTCTTTGCAAAGATTTGCAAGATTTTTAAATATAATTTTGAGGGATGAAAACGGTGATGGGTAGTTTGACCGAATGTGAAGTACTGTAGCCTACCTTAATCTGGTAGATTCGAACTTAAAGTACATAAAATGTGGTTAAAAGCGGTCAAAGCGTAACATATTATTCAAAGGAAACTTGTTTATAAGGAATAGGGGATGAAAACAATGTTAAAGTTGCCTATATTTTATGCCTAGACTATGCGAAAAATTTGGTAAATAGCGACCAAAACATTGAGAAGACATAATATGAAATGGAAGAGGAAGGGGCGTTTTTTCATCTTCAAATGTTGAAGTATATTTTTCTTCTGGTTAAAAAAGGCATGTGGGCACAATTTGATAAATATTGTTCAAAGCATGTAGATATAAATAAAACAGATACATACACATGAGGGTACCAAGAAAACAGATCAACGAAATCTCTTTGCAATTCGTAACATTATAAAGAATTATTAACGTTACATATTTAAGTAAAATAGATGGAAATCATGGAAGAATTTATTGAACGATACGATCAAAGAGATTGTTCTTGACATTGTTTTATTTTGTTTTGACGTTCGTTTATATTGTTCACAACTGGTTATGATGGCTTCTTGTTTTAATCTCCCACTTTTCTTGACGATATTGAGAATGGCGCCATCACACGAGGAAAATCATTTCCAGATTATCTCTGAAAATCGAACTTACGTATGAGAAAAGTGACCTTTGAAATATTTTTACTTTATTTCAATTAGCGACCTCTGATGTCTCATGCTTGGAACGATAGGAATCTCACACGAAAGCACACGAGCAATGCTGACTTGGGTGTTAACTAAAATTATTTTTCTTGTGTTTGATTTGAATAAATTTGAAATTGAATAAAAAATGTATCCTGTTGCTATTGTTAAGGTTTGAATTGAAATTGTGGTACAATTCTGTGTTCTCTTTTTGTTCCAGGTAAAGTGATGGAAAATCTAATATTATTAGATAGAAGCATGTTGTGAGTACTAACATACTATTATGTTTTGAGGTAATCTATTTTCTTTGTGCAAATAAAAATTTCGGGAAAAAAAGGACAATATTAATTTAATATTGTGTGAGGCAAACAGGGGTACATGGTTATTTACTATGAATTGAAAATACGGAACAAATAGATGAATGGGAAACATCGAAATCAGATAGGAACTGTAGATAGATATGTACATTAGGCTTTGTGCGTACAAAGAATAAATTAAAAATCAAATAAATACTTGTAGTAAAAAAATTACCTTCACTATTTTTGTAATTCATAAAATATTTCTTAGAATAGAGTTTGATGCTGTATACTGTTGGGAGCTGACGAGATGATCCGTGATTTGGTGGTGGCATGCAGGGGGAAGACGGTGTTGTGCTATAACTGCAAGTGTAGGGGAGCGCTCCTATTGGCTGCAGATAAGAGCCCCATAGTCATGCCAGGGATCATCTCGTCAGCTCCCAACTGTATGTCGGTATCAGAAAATTATATGTGTGCTTGATTATTGACATGCAAACTACATTTCCGCTAAAAAAAAATATGTATATATATTCGCTTTTTTAACATAACCCAAGTGCTTTATAGTAGGGTTAATCTTTAGCTGAAGTATTCATAATAGAGATTTTCGAAATTTTTTCCATATAACTATTTCTGTGTAGGCCTACTGTATATTTAATATATGCTGTCAGCTTGACTTCATTTTTACAAGGCTCGTTCAGATAGTAAAGAACGATTTGACATAACTAAATAATAACGAAAGATATCAACACAAAACTTTATTTACAAAGATACAATACCTTAATCTATTTCTCAACGTAATCGCCATTGCTGTCAAGGCATTTATTGCAACGTGGTACCAGTTTTTCAATGCAGGAGTTATACCCTTCTACCGCCAAAGACCTGAGCCAGAATTTCACTGCCGCTTTGAGTTATTCATCGGTTGGAACTCTTTTCCACCCAAAAGTTCTTTAGTTTCGGAAACAAGTGAAAATCGCTGGGTGCCAGGTCAGGGCTGTAAGGAGGACGTCCAAATATTTCCCACTTAAAACGTTGAAGTTGTGCCTGTGTTGGAGCAGCCGAATGAGGCCGAACGTTCTCGTGAATCAAAAACACCTTTTCAGACTTTCCACGTCTCTTGTTTTGGAGAGCGCGTCATAGTCGAAGAATTGCACAATATGCCCCTGCGTTTATTCCTTGTCTTCTTGGCAGAAACTCCAGGCGCAGGTCTTTGGCGGTAGAAGATAAACGTGGTAACACGTTACAATAAATGCACAGCTATGGCGATTATGTTGAGAAATGAGTAAGGTAGAGTAGGATTACTTCCACAAAGTCTCTGGCCTTGAAGACTAACCCAGCCAGCGAGCTTCTCGTTACGTCTCGTTACCATCTTGCGCGTATGATCAGTGAGCTACTGTTGAGCACAGAGTGAAGATAATGCAGCATGTCGCCAGTCGTAGAAAATACTATAATAGTTGAGTGGAGGGATAATGCCGCAGCGAGAGAGACAGACAACACGTGGAGTGGGATAGAGGAGCTGAGCCAATCAGGGTGCAGCTACCTCCCCTAGACAGGAACTCTAGGAACGGCGAGACTCGCTCCTAAGGTATATACGTAAAAACCAAGAGACTTTGTGGAAGTAATCCTACTCTACTGCATCTCTGTAAAGAAAGCTTTGTGTTAATATCTTTCGTTATTATTTAGTTATGCCAAACCATTCTTTATTTTCTGGACGACCCTCGTATATATTTTATTTTTCTTTCCAGATTAAACTCTTTTAAAATCGGTTAATTTCTGTTTAATTTTGCAAGTGCATATCCTGTAAGTTAGTTGTTTGTGAAAAAGAATTGAAATTGTTCCATTAAGTTCGCACTAATTGCATTTAGCAACGCTTATTTATGCAAAATACAAACAAAGTCTGAATTCGAATGATGTAACGATAGAATGAGGTTAAATGAGGTATACATGCATACAGCATATAATGTAAAGCATGGCATTTGTTTGACCCGCAAGACTCGAAATCTGCAAATGGAAATCACATAGTTATATTCTTTATTGCAGGGGAAAGTTTAAACCGAAAGCCTGTAATTATATTCAGTGTATAATTTAGCACCCCAATGTGTGCAACGTACTGTTTACATGCACGACAATATTAACAGCTGTAGATAGAAATGGGAACTCGTCATTCTGAGAGCGAGAGTAGTAGTGTAAGGTTAGTGTTTACAGCAAACTGCTATAAAATTAAGGTGTTAAACTGACTTCAGTTTATGTCATTGAAACGCCAGGGTTATATTACAAAGACTTAACTTCTAACGTTCATCCCAGCTTTTGAGCTCAAGAAGTTAATCAAATGACCTGTAAGTGGCGAAGGTGGTTATCACATAAAACACGACACTCCAATGCAAGATTCAGTATTGATTTACCCAGCTTCCAGACTGCTATGGTACAGTCCTCTGTATTAAGTTTATAGTCAGGATATGGAAGTATAACTATAAACTTCACTAAGGAAGTTATAGATTGCCTAACTAACCAAGGTAAAGAACCTAGTAAACTGCATGTTGAATAGGAAAATACATTCTTGCAGTTTGCTATACACCGATACTTTATCATGGGTTATTATTAGGGCCCAAATTCTTAGGTTTTAAAATATTTTGTTCCTTGCTAGCTAAATGTAATATTTTAACATAATTATGCGTTTCACTGTCAAGGAAGTCACATAGTCCAATTTTTTTTTTTTAAATTTTTAATTCAGCTGTGTTTATACTCCTTTTAGCTGCGAGGCCATATCAAGAGTTCGGGATATGTGTCTGTACAGTAGGACAGGCCATGGAACTATTGATTGTCAATTGTTTCTATTATGGATGTATTATTATGGAGTAAATTGCAACTGATGTTAATTCAAATGGTTATGATACAAGATGAAATGGTGAGGTTGATTCATGGTATGTAAATATCCAATTCGGCATTTGCCTTTACGACTGGGGAAACCCTGAAAAAAAAACAGGTCAAATTGGCCGGCCACGGGATTTGAACCTGGGACCTCCCGAATGCGAGTCCAAGACGTTACCAACCCGGCCACCTCGCACGGTTTTCCAATCTTATAAAACCTAAAACTGGCTAAATAAGATGTTAAAAACTAAAATTGGCCGAAACTGCTTTTCAAGTGAAACACATCACAATAACAATAATAGGCCTAATGGTAATAATCAATCCAATTTATTATTATTCTACTAAAAAATATTTTTTTAAATGTCTGCCTACATTTTGCATTTTGCTCATTGATGTCAATATATCGCTTGGCAAGATAAAATATTGTATTGAATGTTGTAATTTTGTCATTATGTGCCCCATTGTCTCGGTAAAGGAAATCGTTAATGAACTGAAACCGTTCTTGTTGAGGTTATGTGGTGAAATTGAAAATGATAGGGGCAATTATAAAGTGATTGTGTTGTATAAATTATAAACTGTTGGAAATAGGCAAAAACTGTTTTTATAGTTTTGAGGTTCAGAGCCATGAGAATTGTAAGTAGAAATAAAATGAATTAATATACGGTAGTTGTTTCAATCTGTTTATTGTAGTTATTAAATTGTCTGAAATTGGTAAAAAAACTAAAATAAAAATATTTTAATATGTTTAAAAAACTAAAACAGGGTTATAAAACTTAAAAATCCGGGCCCTAGACATTACTCGTGAGTGGAGCTAAGAATTTGATGTAGCTTTATTTGAAAAATATGTACATATGCAGTGAAAACTTATGGAAAAAGTTAGAAAATAATTACGTTTATAAAAAAATATATACATATATATAATTTATTTAATATTATTTATTTATTATATTTAGACATTTCAGAGCCTAATTTGTATATTAATATAAGCAATCAAGTAAAATCATGAGTGGGCTCAAAGCTTAGAATCCATGAGGACAATTTTAGTAGAAGTGCTGGTACCGGTATTCATGAATGACAATCATAACAAGAAGACAAAGGTCCCACATTTTACATAGACCATTAATCTTATATCTCTGCTGTTATACAGAATTTTTAGATGACGAATTTATAGGCCTACGTCAGTAGCATGGGAAAGGTTAAGAGTCAATCATTCATTAGTTTTTTCAGTACAGTACAGAATTTGTCTGAGTCCTCTGGGATTATTGATTGAGGTCTGTCAGAAAGAACGTTTCTTGTAGCTAGAAATTGGCCCTTTAACCTTTAACGAGGGAAAATTTTAGGGAAACATTTTCTGAGGAAATTCCCTCGGGAGGATTAATAATGTCTCGATTAGAATTTGATACACATTACGATATGTTGAATATCTTGTAAATAGTCTATTAGTATGAACGGACTATTAACTTGCATTTAACTAGATTCAGTAAAGCCTGCCGTGAACTAGAGTCGTCCTTGTGCAGTGATGTGCGAGAAAATTGTCACGTTTTAACAAAGATACTGCAGTTAACTTAATTGGAATATTTTGTAAAACTCAATGTGGTTTCTTTCCTTGTTGCGATCATCTCAGTAAACAGCCATCAGTCATTTTAACCCACCTATTGTGGCAAGTGACAATAAAAATTGAGTTTCGCAAATTAACCAAGCAATTTAGCCTACACATATAAATATAAAAATGGTTTTAAATATGTAATTTCATGTAATATCACAAGAATATTTAAAATGCCTATAGATATGTAAAAAAAAAAATATGAAAAGGAAACTAGGCTAATCCGTATTAACTTCAAGATCTGATATTCTATAACTCCCTCCGAATCTGGTGTTCTCATTGAGCCAAACCTGTTCTTTTTACGGTTTTACTTCGAACCAATCATATTCACGATTCAGCTTATGTAGAATCCATACTCCACTCATTCGGCAATCTGAATCAACTAAACGATTTCCCGTTCACCGTACTCTTGCCGTTCTGATTCTATATCCTAATCGCTGTTGACTTAGTGACCGATGTTGACTTTACCGATGACCTAATTTTGACTACTGATGTAATTTATTATTTAATTCTTGTTCTAGGTAGGATGATCTATTTCAACATAATATTTACCCAGCCATTGAAGACATTAGGACATGGCATAATAGGTCTACAATCAGAACTTGAATGCTCGAGTTTAATTTTGGTATTATCGAGTAGTTCTCTGCATGGATCAATCATAACTACAAAGCAATCTACTCTTGCTTGTTTTAGGCATAGCTACATAAAATTAGTCTTTTATTGTAATATTTAATTACGTTGTACAGTATGAATGAATGAATTCATGGATGAATGAATGAATGAGCTACATGTGTCCCATTCGTTGTACAGTATAATCCCGCGTATATAATTATTTATTATAATTCCAGTTCTTGTAACACACTCTAAAGTGGTAGTTTTCTTACTACTTCTTCCAGATTACTAAGGCCTGGAAGTTAATGCTGTCAGAAGACGAAATATGCATGCAAATATGTGCAAAATTATGTAAAATATGCTACGAAATCAAGGAATTAGGAAATTTTAATAATTTATAATTCTCTTGTTAGCTGAATTACATTTATAAACTTATAAAAAATCGTATAAGTTGTATAAATTAAATAACAAAACTTCTAAAAAACAAGGTCATTGCAGCAAATTTTAGAAAATTGAAAACATTTTCAAGCACAAACAAATTATGCTAGGAAACAATGAAAATTTTCATTGTTTTATTCGAAATTCTGAACAAATAACTTAAGAATATTCTTTGGCACTTTTAATGCTAATTATTTATTTATTTATTTTCTATTTTTATTTTTATTTTTTAATTTAATTTCAATCGTTCAGCATTACATTGCTATGTCAGATTGATGATAACCATTGGAGATTTGTAACAGTAGGCTTATTAGTATTCTCGCTATAGAGGTGAGTCAATGTTTGACCCCTCACTCAAAATTACGCAATGCTAATTATGATCTGCAGTTTGGATACGTCATGTTTCACGTAATTATTTTTAACTATATCATGACTCTGTGCAGAAACCCGATTCCTACCCATTAATTACCACCACTGCACTCTCTTGAAACGGTTTAGAAATTATTTGCTGACTTTCTTGTTATAGATAAGGAAACAAATTGGTTAAGTCCTTAGCATTTAATTGTATATGTGGAACTGTAGTGGGATTACGTATTAATAGATGATTAAAGATGTCATTATTTGGTACAATTGGCATCTTTCTGAGAGTGGAGCAGCAGGAAAACTAGACAATGTACAGACGTTATTGTTGTATCTTTTATTGAAACAAGTGTACCAACTCAATAAATCGGGATATTGAAACTAATCTTCGCAGGCACATTAACAAAAGTATGACGGATTTATTTTTTAATTCTAAAAAAAAAGGGCTCTTCTTCCAGCTACCTCCTCAATTGTTGTACAATCGGGTCTCAAAACATTCACTTAGTCAAATATGATGAAAATGTTTTAATTAACAGACATGTGTACAATATTTAAAATCTGTCAGAGATATGCCGTTAAAAATGTGACAAGCTAATGAAATATGCACAATTATTTTAATAACAAGCAAATATGCTGCATATCGCAAAACTAACAAAATATGTAGCAACATGCAAAATAATTTTTTCTTTGTTATTTTTTATGTCTTGTACACATTTTAACATTAGCATTTAATATAGTGCTGAATTAAAAATGTGATATTTCATAAACTTCCGGGCTCTACTGATTACTATTGTCTGTGGATGTATAATTTCTATTACTGACTGTAGCTCCCTTTCTTACCCCCGGCGGTGCGATATCCACACTTCTGCCGAAAAGATCACACAATAAGAAGCACGGCATCAGAATGGACATTGGAGATTTGATAGCGTTACATTCATTAAGAAAGTAAACAACAATCTTTATGAAACAGCTGTACAATTAGCAGGCGACAGCTGTGAGCGATGCCATTTTCGATTGTTGTTCCATTAATGTGAATATGCAGTCAGTGTAGGCTTTGATTCACGCTGATTGCTCTTGCTCTTGGAACTAAACTGGACTATGAATCATACAAAATACCTTACCCTCTCTCCTCTCTTTGCGGTATTATTTTAAGTTATTTTAAGTTAAGTTATTGCCAATAACTGCATTTATATAATATACAATAGCATAATGTAGGCGAGGTTATTTTGGGGGGGGGCTTGTTTACATCTATCCTACTTCCTTACCCTCAGTATTCTGCTGTGACGTGATCCAAGATCAGCGATCAGCCTGTACAGTAGAGAATTCGTTGCGTGGCTAGTGATTGCAAGTGTGTCCCAAATAGACGATTATGTCCAAATAAATGAGATGTAATTTCCATGAAGCTTGGGAGAGGGAACATTCTGTTGTTTAGAAAAATGATAAAGCTCATTCTCTAAAAGCTAGTTTACATGTTGACACTAGCTTTCATAACTACTTTTATGAAAGTGATTTCGTACATTGATTAAAAACACAATTTCGATTCGGCCATTAAACAGCACGAAAACATTATTTTGTAGAACATAACTTGTTTAGAAATTGAAATAATAGAAATGTACATTGATTAAAAACACAATTTCGATTCGGTGCAAGACAGTTCGTGTGCTTTTATTCTGTTCTGCTGTTATCTTACCTGAATGAAGTTCTATGTCTAATATGCACCATTGGTAGCCCTGGTTACAACATGGTAATTCGAATCGATTCATGGATGTTTGATTCATAGTAGGCCGTGATCTCGCAGCTGTTAGTTATATTTTTATACAACAAAGCGCGGAAGTAATTATTATTTGTATAATCCGTTACATTTTTATTCATGAAATAGTCTTAATAAATACAACTCTCGTGGGATTACCTATAGTCCAGTCAATGAATGCCGAAAAGGGGCGTGTGGAGGACATGGAAGGGGGGAGAATTTTTTCTTCAGGAATGTGTTGGGGGTAGTCCCCACTCCTAGCCCTTCCGCTTCAGGGGTGGAAGGGGGTGGAAAAGGCACTTTTGTTTGGTTTTTTGCTTATAACTTGAAAAAGGTGAGTCATAGTGAAAATCTATTCATATACTAAATTAAAGCTGATAAAATTCCCTACAAATTTGTTTATATGCATTGTTGTCGTATCTAAAACTTTTTTCGAGATACAAGCTCTTGAATATCGCCGATTTTCCGAAAATTTAAATTTACCTCATGTTTTTTGTTAAATTTGTCCTCCTAACTCCTCAGCCTTTCGGTTTACAGCAAAGTTGTCAGGAAAAGAGTTGTAGAGCATTAAATTGTCTTTAAATACGGATATAGATATTTAATGTATCTTCAACAAGACAAAAGTTACGGTAATTTGAAATTCTGGGGTCAATTTTGTGATTTCTCAAGAAAATTGCACAATGTTATTTCCCAATTCAACAAATACAGATATATATATATATATATATATAAACATGTATACATAAGTATACATATATATATACATATTATATATTTTAATAAAGTTCCGCCTTAACCCTTAACATAAAACTTAACTTATCTGGATCCACTCAAAATCAGCTTTTATAAGATAGACACAAATATAAAATATTGTTGTCAAATAAAGGTCACAATTATGTAGAAGATATTTCTTAATTATATATAAAAATTATGAAGAGTATAAGTAATCAGTATACTAAGGTTAAGGCTAAAAATACTATTTATTTGAACAATTCACTTATTAATTTAAAATATTAAAAAAATATATATTTTTTTTATTAAATGAGAAATTTCCTCAAAACAGAGGTTTGTCTCCAACCAAACAAATACAACAGTCAAGCACTATCACAGAACTCATCCTGACACACAAAATATGATACCACCATTCAGAACTCTACACTGCTCACTACATTTCGCCACTTATCCCTGTCTTGTACATCTTCCTCCACTAAACCAAATCTTTCCATTGACATGTGTACAGTAGTAGATCGTCCTCTTCCTCTTCTTCTCTTACTTTCCCATTCCTGTACGATTCTAGGTATTCTGTCTTCTCCCATTCTACGTACATGCCCATACCATCGAAGTCGTTTCCTTAAAAAAAATATATATATATATATATATATTTGAAATCCATAATTTAATTGGGTTAAAAGATAAATGCTTTGTTCAAAAAAGTGTGTCAAGAGAATGATTCCATACTTTCACGCCTCTGGCCATTTTTCCTACGCGAAATCCTGTCATCTTTATGTTCAGGATATGATGAATCTTCCATCAAGATTGTCACAAGACGAACACCAGCAGTCCGTTAATGGTGGTGCCTTCACGATACGACGGTCTGATCGCTTTTGGTCAGGTGTTTGGTCGGATATGACAATAGAGACCAACTTGATGCGAAGCTTCAAAGCCCGCGGTGGCATAACGGGTGGCCGGGGTGTCACAGATAGCGTAATCAGCAAGTGGGATTGTGGGAATGAGTGCAACTCATGACGTCTGCACTTCACTGGAAGAGTTCAGTGGAGTTCTCTTCACTTCGAGTGAACAGCATATAGATTTAGGGGGAGCACGCATAACCAAAACCATGGCTGATATTGCTAAACTCTCAACGTGGCTAGAAAATCATCCTCCCTTTCCTGAAACCAGTGATATCATGTCGATAGCTACAGGAGTGGTGGGAGATGATAAAGTCAACTGCTATGCTGCTGCAACTTGTGGTAGGCAAGCAATGAATAAAATGGTAAAATTGCCATTTTCAGATATCAAGTTGTCATGCAAAGACAAGGCACTCCCTATTTCCTCTGTTACTTCATCCATCAATATCCATGACGAAAATGTTTCAGTAGACCCTTTCCTACTCTTCCAAAGGATTTCCATTAGCAAAAAAGTGATGAAGACTTGAAGGATTATTTACGATATGAATTGGCTCCATTTCCCTTAGCCCTCTTCAATGAAGGTGGCATGAGAAAAACCAACAAATCTGTCCTGTACAAACTGTTTGAATCAACTGACGAGACCGTACATTTACCAAACTTTGATGTAGTTATTGATGGAGGATTTCTCATACATAAAGTAATCTGGCAAAAAGGATCCTCAGTCTCCGCAATTTGTGATGGATACGTCAAATTCGTCAAGACCCACTACCCCGGGAGGAGATGCACTGTAGTGTTCGATGGATACAGCAACTCACCAAGCAACACTAAGGCGGCCGAACAAGGAAGACGCTACCGAATGAGAAAGTCGGTAGATATTAATTTAAATCTGCACACCGAAATAACAGTGAATGAAGAACTGTTCCTCTCCAATCCGCACAATAAAGACAGACTGATCAACCTACTGAGGTCTAAACTTGAGGAAAACGGCATCGCAACCCATCGAGCATCAGACGATGCTGATGTACTGATTGCAAGTACAGCTGTTGAACAATCAACTAGAGAAACAACTAATGTGGCTGTCATTGGGGAAGATGTTGATCTCGCATTGCTACTTACTGCAAATACCCCACCCGATCACAATATTTTACTTATGAAACCAGAGAGAGGAAAAGTTGTAACCAATGTTTACTCCACCCGCCAAATGCAGCAGCTTGGTCTGAAACAAATTCTGTTCCTGCATGCTTTTACTGGCTGCGATTCAACGTCAGCAACATTCCGAAAGAGTAAACTTGGTGTTGTCAAACTCTACCAAAAGCACCGAGATATTCGCAGAGCAGCCGAAGTATTTTACAACCCTTCCTCCTCACAAGTTCAAATTGAAGCTGGACGAACGTGCATGCTAAGATGGTATGGCGCCCCAGCAAAGGAGTGCTCCGTTAACACCTACCGTTACCATTCATTTCTAAAATTGATGACCAATGTAAAACCTGATCTCTCGTCACTTCCACCAAGCGAGGGGGCAACGAAAGAACACGCCTTTCGGACATACCACCAAGTGCAGCTCTGGTTAGGAAACCAATTACCCCCAGAGTTATGGGGTTGGGAACGCAAGGGAAATCATCTTGCTCCAGTGCCAACCAAAGACCCAGCAGCACCACAAGAAATTTTAAGCAAGATTTTTTGTAAATGCACCAAGGATTGTAGCAGTCTTAAATGCGGCTGCAAGAAAGTTTTGTTAAACTGTTCCCCTTTAGGCCAAAACTGCCAGGGGAACTGTTTGAACAAGGCACCTTTAATGGACGAAGACGACGATGAGGAAGAAATGGAGCCCATCCAAACATCCCCTGCAGACGCTGAATCCGATATCAAAAATGTGATGGAAGATAACGGAGATTCTCAGCTCCTGCTACATTCAATTGTGGAGATGCAGCCAGAAGCCGGACTTTCTCGTCCCAAGAGAGCAAGGACAACATTAGTGTCTTGAATATACTGTATTTCTTTAATATTCGTAGCAAATGCACATTGATTTATTTGTTTAATATATGCAATTTTTGTGTATTACTGTTCGTTACTATACAATCACCTTCTTCAACGATTTTCAAATTTTATACTTTTAAAATCTGGAATTTCTTTCTAGTATTCTTTTTTCGGAATTAAACCATTTAAAAATTGTTAGAACTGTATAATTTGCCCATTCCTAATTATCATTACGAACTTTTGGTAGAATTTAGACCTATCTCTACAGAGATGAAAGTGGTTTCTTGGATCCAGCGTGTTAAAACACACACATATGTTAATATATATAGTATGTATAGTGTGTATATATATGTATGTATATATGTATATATATATATATATGTATATAACTTACGTGTATATACATATCTTGAATTAGGAAATAAATGTAAAATTTTCTTGAAAATCACAAAAGTTACCCCAAAATTTCAAATTACCATAACTTTTGTATTGTTGAAGATAAATTAAATATCTATATACCCATTTAAAGAAACTTTAATGCTCTACAACTATTTTCCTGACGATTTTTCTGTGAAACGAAAGGCTGAGGAGTTAGAAGGACAAATTTAACAAAAAACATGAGGTAAAATAAAGTTTTCGGAAAATTGGCGATTTTCAAGAGCTTATATCTCGAAAACAGTTGTAGATACGACAACAATGCATATAAACAAACTTGTAGAAAATTGTATCAGCTTTAATTTAGTATATAAAAAGATTTTCACTTGGACTCACCTTTTTCAAGTTATAAGCAAATAACCCAAAAAAGTGCCTTTTCCACCCCCTTCCACCCCTGAAGCGGCAGGGCTAGGGGTGGGGACATTTAGTATGTTTACGTCCTAACTACCCCCCAACACATTCCTGAAGAAAAAATCTCCCCCTTCCATGTCCTCTACAACCCCTTCGTTGACTGGACTACTATGGTAAAATTGATCCTCAGATTCGAATATTTTATTATTTCATGTTGTGTATTTTCTAGGATCAGAACAGGAAAAGATCTTGACGGATAGATTTAAACATCTAAGAGGAAGATCTAACCGAGAACATCTATTAAGCAAAATCTAGAGCGGTCAAATTATTGCATTTCACAACACGCATCGGAGACGCTTTGACCTTCACAGGAGGAAAATTTATTAAGGAATGCTTAATTTTACCGTGTAAAGATTTTGCTCCTATACTTGGTCCAAGATTAGTACGGAGCAGAAGTAAACAACAGACTTGCATTGACTAACTCTGTCCTGTCGTTTCATTGGTTAATCGCACCAGCGCATATTTCATAATAGTGCGGCAAGCTCAGTTAGATGTTTAGTTCCATTCCGCGCACATCGTACAATTATTTATATCTTATATAATTGTGAAAACATAAGTTTTGATAAGTGAGTTGTTTGCTTTCGTATTTTTATCATAGGCTTACATGTTTTACAACATAATATACCTAAACTAAACTAACTCCGTGGCTACATCCGTGGCTACATCCCTGAAGGGACAAGGCCTACCACACGACCGCTGCGTCATCTACCATAGGCAGATGACAGGATTGGGGAGCATGTGGTCAGCATGCCGACACCCACGGTCGTTAATGGTGGTTTCCATGACCGGAGCCGCTACTTCTCTATCAAGTAGCTCCTCAATTTCAAACATGATTTCATTTGTTTTTGCCTTGGGAAATTTGTTGATTCTGAAGAAAAACAAGTGACATAAGTTACTAAGTACAAGACATATTTTATAATATAATTAATTAATTCGTTGTATTTTTCATTTACATAATGGGTGATGAAGTACACCACATAGGCCTATTGTAAGTAAGAGTAATAAGCATAGCTACTAATAATTTGTATTATAGAAGAAAATTGCGAGCAAAGGCCTTCAGAACTTACGTCACCAATAAAGAAACATGCGAGAGAAAGGTTTGTCTAGCGACGAGAAGACACAGATTGTAAATATATACAAAACATTAAAAGAAAAATCCTGAAGTATCTGTGCAAGATGTAGGAGTGAAAGTGGCGTCGTCCGTGGGATGGTTTCAGTATCCTAGAAAAATACAGATCTACAGGAGGTGTCAAGTCATCGATCAAAATTAAACTAAAATCAAAGAAAAAAAATCACTTGGCAGAATTGGGAATCGAACCCGGGACCCTTGGTGCTTAATATAAAAAAAGAAAGTTCAATTGACTTTACTGTATGTAATCGACTAAACAGTCTCAAAAACGAACTCTTGTGAATTTTGCTTTGTACTTTCACAATTGGTTGTTTACGTTTGTTCCGTACATATCTTGGATCAAATATAGTTTGGTGGACCGTTTCGAAGAAATAAGTATATGCTACTGAAGCCAAACTTTGATGTTGATTAATGCATAATCAATACTAGAGCTCGAGAAAAATAAATAGTAAATAAGCAAGAAAATTAGCATAAAAATGTATGAAATAAGATCCAAAATAACAAAAACAAATTACATGAAAATCAAATGATCAGTTCCTTATATTAGTTATGTAGGAATGTTATCTTATTCACGGCTGTGAATGCAGAACGCAGATTTTCTTGTGTGAAGCTCCTGCATCTGTCAATTAGAACGATTTGCAAAGTGAAACGTCGTAGGATAACAATGGCGCATGTGAAAAGCAACATACTTCATCTTCGATAAATTCCTCTATAATACATGTTTCTTCACCGCAAACGTTTTTAGAAACGTAAAAGGATGTTTTATAAGTCGAATTTTTCAGTAATTCTATTAGGCGACAAAAGAAAGGAAACCGGTGAAAACTACGTCTAAAAGAGAGTGAAGAACTTTTAAATGTGACAGTTTTGAGTAAAGTGTGCTACTTTTATTCAGAATCATAAAATAAGCAAGAAAAATAGTTCTTATCAAAGAATAAGTAAAACAAGCACTATCAAATAAAGTTAAAATTGCTTGTCTGTTTATGATTAAGAGTCTGAAAGTAGATATGCATTTTGGTTAGAATTCCAGCCTCTTATCTTTACATATATGTTTCGTATATGGAATGTCAACATTATTTTTGAAGGCCTACAACCCTAGACGCAGGCAAGGCAATGCATGACGCCATCCTATTGATATAAACAACTATATAACCAAAGTATGTAGAGTAAGTTTTGTCCCCATTTCCTTCACTCACAGTCGCCCATGCCTGGAATAGTAGATTTAGGATACTTCTTACTGAATCCAACCC
The DNA here is from genome assembly GCA_964059195.1 of Ectobius pallidus. Taxonomy (NCBI): domain Eukaryota; kingdom Metazoa; phylum Arthropoda; class Insecta; order Blattodea; family Ectobiidae; genus Ectobius; species Ectobius pallidus. The sequence continues at coordinate 106,020,495 of CAXKWD010000004.1, forward strand.
AGTAGGCCTACATACCACGGCATTGACGAAACTAGAACTATCTATTAGGGCGTGCCAATGTAAAACCTAATGAGCAGAGTGGAAGGAAAAGAAGAAAGAAATACCGACTTCTTCCTTTGCTTTATTACAATAGTAGGCGTCCTTACGCAGTTTCACTACAAACGATCTATTCTCTTGTAACGTAATTGATTTCACTTCACAATACAGCATATAAACCACTACTGACTTTTACATCAGTCTTGACACTGGAGTTTGGGATGAATCATTGTACTGAATGGACAAATCATGATTCAGTTAAAGAAATGAATAGATTCCTTTGTGAATCAATAATGAAAGCCGTTCAAGAAATGAATCGAAAGTCTTCTCAATCCTTGGACGCGCTGATTCCGTGATCGGTTTTGCCTTCTCAGTATTCTGAATCAGTTTTCTCCTTTCTATTATTACAGCAAGAATGCTGGGGAAAGGAGGGTTTAACACAAACCAACCGCTTTGGTATTTGAGGCAACTGTTTACAAGGTTACCTTTTTTAATAGACAAAAAATCAATAATGACGGCAAGAATGTTATTTTCTGGAAGTTAAACTTGGCTTCTCTTTTGAGGGAGTGTCAGTGTTGCCATACGTACGACTATTTCATAGATTTGTACGACGTACGACGCAACCATGTGTCGTATGCCTATTCATACGACTATTTTTAATATTAGCAATTTATACTACCATTTTGTGTTTATTTTTTTAGCAATCTACTGCAGAATTTCAATTTGGATAAACATGAAGTTTTTTTTTCGTAGTTTATTTTGTATGTCACTAAATGAATGGCGGAATGTTAAAATAGCCATTGTCAAATAAAACTAAGTCCATTTATTTATTACAGGCTTTCTCGGGCCAGTGCCGCACCTTGCTTAAGTTGTATTGTTGTATTGTTATTGCTACTTCTCTCATTCTTTTCCAAACATTTTATATTTTAGCCACACGTGTGCAAAACGAAGCAATCCTAACCTCTAAAGAAATTATACCGATAAAGAGCAGCTGGCCCTATTGTTTTTTATTTTATTTTGACCAAACATAATAATCATATCATTGTTATTATTCATAGTAGGTATGTGTTGACACGTGCATATGAATAGTAGCTGAATATTTTTCTTTAAATAATATTTAGAAATTTTACTTTCTTATGGATTGTAATTTATTAATATTTTATTATTATTATCATTAGCATTATCATCAGGTGTACGACGATTTTAAATAGCGTACGACTATTTTCAATTGTTGGTACGACTGTTTTACTTTTCTGATCTGGCAACCCTGGGGAGTGTAGAGTCTGCTAACCTATGAGCTATAGCGATAGCCATTGACTCTTCCCTCCACGCGCATTTCCAACTGTTAGTCTTCTTTAAGATTTCATTTTAAATTATTTTAATATTTTAATATTTTTGTTCAGAAAGGAGAATCATATCTCCTAGTTCAGCCTATGTCCCACCGAAAGATCTTGTCCTCATCTTTCGTTGGTAGACAAGTTTGGGGAGTAATTAGTAACTTAATTCCCTATTCTGTTAATTACGGTTTCCTGGCCTGGGGCCGTATTTTTCAATCAAATATCTAGGATCACTTAATTAACGAACGGGATCAGAAATGTTTTAACCACGATGCAATTCACACTCGGAATGAAACACATGTGCCTCCCGTAATGGTTCGTATTGGGTTAATGGAGTGTTCACAAGCGTTATTGCGAAACTGAAACGGTACTGCTTTTTGAAAACCCTGTATATCATCCCCAAAATTGTCTTCTAGTTCCCTTTTGTAGGTAACATATTAGAGCTTTACAATCTGCTAAAATGTTTTTGTTTGTAACAAATAACTGTGCCTTGTTAATCTGTACCATTCATAAGATAGAAATCCTCCATTCTCCCATAGAATTTCTATTTTCCCTCTTTTTTGGGCTACTATCTGCAAAAGCATGAAGCATAAAGATTAATGGCGTATACTGTTTAATGCATTAATGGAATAACACAAGGATAGATAATGTAGCTTTAATAATGTACACAGTTAATTAATTTATGTCGCTTTAGCACTGAATGGAAACAGTGAACGGAGAACACAATAAAACAAGTGAAGCCACTAAGCCCAGCATTATACGACTAATCACGGTTCCACGCATATATATTAACTGGTAACATGAAATACTACTACTCATCACGCAGCTGTATTACCTGTAAATCAATACGCTCACTAATCCGACAGCCCGTTCGAGACTATCACGAGCAGGAAAAATTACAGAGAATTTAAGGAAATAATTATACTGGGTCTGACATTAAGGTACTCCATTCGTGTAAAATGTAAATAAATATTAACTCAAAAATACATGATAAAACCAGTGGCGTAACGGTAGAAGGTTAGGCCCCCCTGCAAAGTTTAATTTGGGCCCCCTAACAAAACTATTTCCTATTGAAGCATATGTGTTGATAATCTGATAGGGCCTCGGAGTATTAGGAGTATTAAAATTGCCTGTATTATTACAGGTAGACAATATTATTTATTATTATTTTATTATGATTAATAGTAGTAATAATGGGGTTCGCCGTGGCGCAGTTGGTTGAGGGTGTGCTACAAACCGAAAGATCCTGGTTTCGTTTCATGAAGTCGTTGGGATTTTCCAATTGACCTAATCCTTCTGGTGGCACTATGGACGTAAGGTTGGGTCGGCCTCTAACAGAGAAATAGCCTATGCCAGGACTCAGGGGTAAAAGCGACCAATGCGTAAGGCTGGAAACCTTACCACCTTAATGTGCCAAATGTCTAAACATCTGGATCCTCAACCTCCTGGAACCTTAACTTTATTACAATAGTAGGCGTCCTTACGCAGTTTCACTACAAAAGATCCATTCTCTTTTAACGTAATTGATTTCACTTCACAATACAGCATATAAATCACTGCTTACTTTTACAACAGTCTTGACTCTAGATAGAGATGGGCGATGAACGCACAGGCACGCTATAGTAAGAGCTCAATAGGCTTACTCAGTCCGCTCACAGTTGACATAAACCTGCATGGCGTAGTCAGTGAAAGTTGAAAAGACTTTCTTTTACTTTTTTACATGTTTCCCTCCTATTGTGACAGCTCTTTTCTCCGGTTTTCATTTTTGGTTCCCTAAGTTCCCTAGGTTCGCGGGGTCTATGGGGCCTTCAGTTACGCACTGGATAAAATTTTCATCTCGTTCCCGAAATTATTTCCTCTTTTAATGAACTTATATAGGCCTCGCAATGTCTGTAGCGAGAGAAGAAGCTTGATTACACCAAGCAGGATATGAAGGGACTCGTGATGAGGGACCAACTCTATGTAGGGCCTCTTCCTACCTCAACATTAATATATCGGACAACGGACAGAAAGATTCGGAACTAACTTAAGCTGGCATTTTTGGGGGGGGGGGAATTGCGAGAAAAAATCGACACTCATATTGGCCGGCTACTGGATTTAAACTCGGAGCCTTCCCATTATGAGTCCACGACGACACTGCGTCACTTGGGGGGATAAAAACTTAAATGTTTTTATTTCACTGCACACTGAAAAAAATGATAATAAAAATACGAAATGTCATTACAGCATTAATTGTAGCATTCAACATAATGACATACACGGTAGAAATTAGAATTCAAGAGCTACGATGTCGCATATATTCTTGCGAGACGTATGGAAATAGCGCAGTAGCTGGATAATCGTACTGCACGCAACTGTTTCTGAGGGGCAGGCAAAATATGGTACAGAAACAACAGCTGATGAATTATGAAATGTAACAAAAATAATCTGCGCAGAAATGATTTATACAGTAGAATGGATAGGTATTGTCAGAGATACGCTGGAAATTATTCTACACTTAATTTAAATTTAATTACATAATTTGTAGACAGTTTTATGCAATAGAACTCGTATGGTCTTCTTAAGTGAAGGTACAGAATTCTACCGAGAGCTAGTGGTTCACGCAGGAACTCCCAAGTTGAAGTCGCCAGTTTATTCCCTACCTGACTTTCACCAATTGACTGCTACTGACCCATTCAATAAGTCGTCGTGGCAGAAAATGACTCAGTTCCTCTAACTTGAGATGTCACCGTCACATATCGCTTTTCACACTCACCGATGAATGATCTGCTCCACACTTCACATAGACTGACATACACTGAACCATTCACATTCAACAAGTCCTTAAAAAATCACACTTCTAACATTTCGCTTTCTGGTCTCATGCGCATTTTCAGTAAATTCTGAGCAAACGTGCAGGCCCTACACCTGACACATTTCTTCGTGAACAAATTCGAATAGAATTTTACCAGCTGAAGGAGCTCACCAGTTGTAAGTATTAATAAAAATGTACAAAATTAAAATCAGTTTATGTACTTAATTATTTGTGTACTTATATTCTTGTGTAATAATATATAAAAGGGGTCTATATATAAAAATATGTCACCACGACATGGCGCATCCTCAAGGTTGCGGATAGAGGGTACGGTCTCCAGATATGGAGGGTAGCTGCGAATATGTTGAATAAGCAGTCGAGGACAGAAGACATGAGGTGGTCCTCCAGCTTGGGGGTTTGGCGTGAGGTTTACAACCTCTCCCAGTAAAATGTATTGTTAAGTAACGCTGCCTGATTTATGGATCTTATCAGTCCCTCGTTCGGATCTCCGGATAGGGACTACACTGAGGGAGTCTAAAAATCGTAAGAACTACAGATTGGGAACTTGGAACGTTATGAGCTTATATAGGCCTGGGGTGCTTAAATCGGTAACTATAGAATTAGAGAAATACAGGTTAGATGTAATAGCAGTACAGAAAGTTAGGTGGGAGGGTGAAGGTTCAATGCAGACTGACGCGTATACCTTTTTCTACGGGAAAGGCAATGATAACTCAATTAGGGACTGGGTTCTTCATACATAGGAGAATTAGTTCAGCCATTAAGAAAGGAGACTTTAATAAAGTCTTTCTTATGTTATTATAAGAGGACGGTGGTGTGACATCATAGTTATGAATGTCCATGCACCAACAGATGATAACCAATATGACGACAAGGGCAGTTTTTATGAGGAAATAGAACAAACACTTGATCAGTTTCCGGCATATCACATGAAAATTATTTGCTGTAGATTTCCTAGAAACAGAAATTTATATGCAATCTTTGCAAACCAAGAAACTGTATTCTTTTTCAAACTGGATTTTGACAACGTTCACAAACCATACTCGATTTTCTGTCTTTGTGTATGGGACACATGTAGCATTTGTTAGGTTTTGTAGCACTTAAACCTGATCACTGTTTCAGCTCAAAGAACCTTATAGATGAATCGTTGTATTATTGTTAAACTGTAAGTCACATAGCATCATTGATCCCCTAGTAACTACCCTTCGGTTGATCAATTGACTGTTTTCCTCAAAATTTGGAATTATTGTCTGTTTGGCGAGATGTGAAAATAACCTTTTCTTTTTCAAGAAGGCATTAAATTTCTGGCTGCTGAACTTTGAAAATGAGGAGAAAGGTTGAACAGGCAACATCAAACATTTTGAAGAATACAACTAGTGGCCATTGCTTTGTTTGGCGTTTGGTGGCGCAATTGCTGTAATTGATGTAATTTATAGGATAACAGTTAGCCATTTCTTGAGAGATTCCCAATTCATTGAAGTATTTTTATCCAGTTTTTCGGGGGTTCATAATATCTGGAATATCAGTCATGTTTTGTTTAGGGTTCCCACTAGAGTTAATCGTTTCTATATCAGTTCCTGATAATTGCTAGTTTATCTATTTCAAGACGTGCTGACATAGTTCTTTTACATCAAATCTAATTATCGCCTAATTTCTCCAAACCTGTTGATTGAGCAGGATCGATAGTGATGATTCCATTCAGAAATAATTCCCGGACTGCCACATCAGAATTCTTAACTACACCAGCCAAATTTGTATTCGAACAAGAGCTTACAGTTCTGCCGCGGTGACACCTCTTTGTATTTTTATTTTTTCGCTACTAACGTCTACCTTTTTTATGCAGTACAGAAATTCTTCCCAAATATATTTTGCAAAAACAATCAGAAAGCACTTTTTACGTTACTTGTATTTAGCCTTCTGGTTGGTCCGTCATTAAATTTTATCACATATCTTGCTAGGATTCTTGACGATACTTGAGTCTCAGCTTTCCATTCTATCTCAGATTTTGCGAGTTTTTTTTATTCATAATCGGCTGATAATGAGTTTATGTTCGTATTGGCTGTCCAGATCTTCCACTTGCAATTTGAAACTGGGACTTCAGCCTCATCATCACAAGATGCACTTGAACTCACAGTACAAACCTGGAAGTTCTGGTCATTAGGAAAATTATAAATACATCTTCACTTTCTCCATTAGACAAGATATAATTATGATATTCAATATTTGGAATATTTCTGCATCACTTATTCTCTTTGCCATTGTCATATTTGAACAAGAACTGAAAATAAATAAATGAATAAATACATATATAAATATCTTACTGCAAAATTGCTATCAACAGTATTTTTACAATGATATTCAAATAATAATAATAATAATAATAATAATAATAATAAGAATAACAATAATAAAAATAATAACAATCATAAATAACGCTTACAAACACTGAATTATTTTTTGTTTCGGGTCAACGCAGAAACTTCCATAATTCTGATGCCAAGTCAATATTGAAATTATTAAAATAAAAATATTCCTATAAAGATGTTGTTCAAGGGATGGTACCAATCCGGCATTCTCCTACAAGTGGGGAAACCCTGAAAGTTAGCACTCAGATTGGGGACATTTTTTTTTTGAGTGCCTAGCAATGAAGCCAAAAACTCCGGTCAAACCAAATTTTGGTGACCATTTGTGCTGTGTGTTCCTATAGTGCCCTTGTCTGCATCCATGTGGGATGATTGAGGTTATGTCGTTTTGGGCTGTGTGCTTGTACAAGTGTCTTTATTTTGAGTTAGTGTTTGCCTTGCGCTGATCGGCTTTTAGTGCTGTGTTGGGTAGTGTGCTGCGTGTGTTTATGTTAGGATCTAAGTTGTTGTGCTGTGTTATTGTGTGAGGGGATTTTGGTCCAGCCCGGCATTTGCCTGTGAGCAGGGGAAACCTCTCTAAAACCCTGCTCGGGCTGGGTGGAGGGTTTGCCCAATGGGGCTTGCCCTTCACATGGTGTTTAATTTCCGTCTTCGTCTTGTTTCTCGAGGAGCGCTTGCTTGGCGAAGGCTTTTAGCGCTGGGAAGGAATTTTTTAGAGTCCAGAACTTGAGATCAGGTGCCCAGACTTCGTTTGCATTTCTAGCAGCTTCGTGTAAAAGTAGTCTGGCGTCTGTGTACCGGGGGCAGGTGTAGAGCATGTGGTACATGGTATCCTGCTCGCTGTCTTCACATGCACAAAGATCATCTTCGGCAAGATTGAAGCGTATGAGATTGGCAGCAAAGTTCCCGTGACCTGTTAGGATTTGCGTAACATAGTGGTCGGGTTTGATCCAGATCATTTTGAGTCTGCTTTGGACGTTTGGGAAGAAGTCCCTTGTGATTTTCCCTTGAGGGGATTCCGTCCAGTTTTGTTGCCAGATGCAAGTGAGCGCGTTGAAAAGTTGTTTATAGAGCTGGTGTTTATCAAATGTTTCGAACTCATTTTGTTCTAATTGTAGGTTGTCCAAATGGATGGGGATTTGTCGTCGAATCTTATACCTCAGTGATCGTTCCTGTAGGAGGAGTTCGACCGGAAGGACACCGGCTATTACATGCAGAGCATTGTGAGACGTGGTAGCGTAGGCCTTCGTGGCTCGGAGGAGTGATGATCTTTGGGCTGATCGGAGTTTCCGAATGTGGTGCGCGTTGATCTTAGGTGCCCAGGCATTGGCAGCGTAGGTTACTATCGGGACAAAAACGGCATTATATAGAATTCTATAGTTGGTGAAGCGGTAGCCCCGTTCATGGCCAGACAGTCTGGCTAGAGCTTGAGTTAGGTTGTTTGCTGTTGCGGCTATTTTTTGTACGTGTGCGGTGACTTTGTATCCTTCCTGGAGGGTTATGCCTAAATATCGTACTTCTCTGGTGTAAGGGAGCCGGGAATGCCCCATGCGTACCCTAGGGGGGTGTGTAGTTAATTTGCCTTTGAGTAGCATGGTCTGTGTTTTAGTTCCAGAAATTTTGAGTTTTGCATCTTTCGACCATAGGTCGAGAATGTTTAGCGCCCTGTTTGATTTAGCCTCGAGTTCTGCTCTGGACTTTCCTTCAACTATCAGTGCAGCGTCGTCGGCATAGGCTATTACTTCGGCATCATCAGTCTGGTCTATTCGTCTTAAGGCTTCATCAAACACCAGGTTCCATAACTTGGGTCCCAGTACTGAGCCCTGGGGGCACCCTTTGGTTACGGCCTTTGTGTGCGTATGCAGTCTGTCGCGTAGCGTGATTTGTCTGGCTCGGAAGTAGTCACGTATTACGGCGTAAGCGTCTTGTGGGCAGTTTATCCGACGCAGTCTTTCCAAGGCGTGTGGCCACCAGACATTGTCAAAAGCTCCTTCAATGTCTATAAAAATTGCTAACACGTACTTTGAGTTAGATGTTTCTACTCTTTGTCGGAGCAGTGAAGCTGCGTCTTCTGTGCATTTTCCTGGTCTGAAGCCGAACTGCCTAGGAGAGTACGAGTCTTCTAGAAGTTGGTTAATTTTGAAGAGGAGAAGTTGTTCGAAAACTTTTCCCATGACTGGGAGAAGACAAATTGGGCGGTACGATTTGGCCAGTGTTGGATCTTTATTGGGATTTTTAAGGATGGTGATCAGAAGCCCTCGTTTCCAAGAGTTGGGAAATTTACCTAGGCTGAGGCACGCATTGTAGATGAGAAGGAGATGCTCGTGGAGGACGGGCCCTCCTTTCTTGACAAATTCTGGGTGTATTTCATCGATGCCCGGAGCTTTGCGATTTTTACATCGGTCGAGAGCGATGTGAAGATCGACGATGTCAAAAGGGTCAGTTAGATGGCCGTTTTCAAATGGGCGCCTAGCAGCGCGTCGGAGAATTTCGTGATGGAGAGTGTCGTCAACAATCGAATCGTCGGGGATTAGTGTTTCGGTCATTGTGGTGGCCACAGCATACCACGTGTCGGCAATTGTGCCATCCGGGGCTCGGAGACTGCTAATGACGGGGCGCGAGTGAAGTTTATTTGTTTGGAGTTTGTAAGCTAGCCCCCACGAGTTGAGGGCGCTTTGTTCCGAGACGAAGTTCTGCCAGGACTCTACTTTGGCTAGGTAAATAGCTTGTTTGTACTCTCGCCTGGATTGTGAATACTCTGCGTAGAGTCTGCCTCTATTCTGAGGGTTACGGGTAGTAGACTTCTGAAATTTCCGCCTCTTGGCATTCGTGGCGCGTCTTAGGTTGTCTAGTTCGTCATTCCACCAGGCGACTGGTTTCGTTCTTGGGAGTGTTGCAGGTATGCTCTTCCTTGCCGCATAGGCAAGGGCGGAGGTGACCTGTTCAACCCGCGATATTAGCTGCGGTGTTGTGGTCAGAGGAGTTTGTAGTGGTTCAAGGCGCTCTGCTAATTTTGTTTGAAATTTGGGCCAGTCTGCATGTTTGAAATTATATTTTCGGGTTGTTCGGATTGGGTTATTTGCTGCCGCGCTGATGATTGTTTCGAGGACATTGTGTGAGCTGGTACCTATATCAGGTTTTACTCTCCAGTCAATGTCGTGTCCAATCATATCGTTGGAGATTATGGAGATGTCTATGAGTGAAGTGCCATGACAGGATTGGAAGGTTGGTACTTGGTTGTTCCCATTGAGGACATACCAATCCTGCTCCGCTGTGAGCTCCTCTATCAGGTTACCATTGTAATCGGTTACTTGGGTTCCCCATAGGGGGGATTTTCCATTTGCGTCCATGCATACCACTATTTTGGTTTGGGTTCTGCCTATTTCTCTTAATGTGTTAATCACTTGATCAGGGGGTTCCCTTGGCTGAAGGTAAGCACTGACTAGTGTGAACTCGCCGATTACGGTGGCTATTCTGGCGCAGGTTACATGTGGGGTGCAAAGGTGCGTGAGCTTAAGGCATTCGATGTTTGGGTTTAGATTTATAATACCGGTCCACGGGTACTCACCGCGTGCGTTTCCTGTAATAACCTGGTGCTTGCAGCTGAATCCTGTAATCTTATTGCCTTGGTATCCATAGGGTGGGATTGCCCCAGCCTATGTGGCTGTCTATCGATAGCACTGGGATTAGATTTGTACTTATTCAAGCAGCGCTATTACCGAAGCCGAATGTTAATTTCTTGGTCCCGGGCAAGAGGTGAGCAGACGACAGTCAAGCAGATTTGCCAAACCATTCGAATTTCTGATTACTGAATTAGGACGTTTGATGTTTGATGAAAATGATGATGTTTGATGAAAATGGAAATGGGACCCACACGCAGGTTTAGAAGCCGCATGAATTTTCTCGTATGTTTGCCGCCAGTTGATTTTTAAAATGAATTATAGTTATTTCTTTGAGGAGATAAAGGGGAGAGTAAGAAAGCGGAGGGTATTGCTATGCAATTTAGGAAACTGAAGAACTCTATGAAAACCTCGCAAATTCCTGACTTCGTCAATCAAGAGGCTACAACCTCTGAGACACTAGATCGACATGCAGATCCTTAACCTTTAATCCTAACCAATAAACCATGCAGGCCGTCGCATTTTGGAGTAAACTCGTAATGAACAATATTAAGAACATGTCTATATTGACTGCTCAAACGTTTTGTTATTAGTTGTCATCACTTAGTTGAAGTCTGACTTCAAAAAGGAGATATGAGGTTGGAGATTAAGAGATAATAGGAAAATAAAAGGTGAAATAGAAGGGAATTTAATCCAAGTTTAGTATAACGATTTTCAAAGAAGTTGATTGAAATATTGACAGTTGCGGGCATTGCTCTGGATTGGATTATTGACATTTTGTGAAGCACCATACATCTTCTTAGAGTATGTTGACAGACGATTTATAGAACAATACAAACACTATTAGGAAGTTTAATGAGATAAAGGAGTAAGTACACACTATTAGGAACTATTTAGTCTATCTATCACGTGATACTATGTGTACAAAGTGTCGAACTCAATTTATCGCCGTCGCGCGGACTTAAGGTGAAAAGGGACCCGAGTTTGAATCTCAGTGAGACTAGAGCCGTAATCATGGTGGACGAGTGGAGATTTTTTAGGGGTTTTCTCGGGATTCTCTGTTTGTCGAATTTAATCGCGCCAATAAGCTCGCTCTCATCCAAAATATGGTCCTGCTGGTTACCACAGGTTTAAGTATTGTGTCTAGTCATGTGACAGACAGGGCTTGCAAGCGAATCTTCATAAAATCCCGAGCATCTTGTCTAGCATTTGCTGGGTGCTGCGAATTCTATTTTGCGAGGACCAGAAAATAACAGTTAAAAAACATAGAACTGTTTCATGCTGTTATTACGGCGTCCGAAGTAATTTTTTGGTGAAATGTAAGATCTATTACTAAAAAGAAGAAAAATAAAACCATTACACTTATTAAATAATATAAAACTGAGATAATAATTATTCAATAATTTACAAAGAAAATACTAGTACAAAGAGTAGAAGAAAACTTTTCAAATTTACAAATCTTCTCTATCTAAAGTACACTATGCCGTGCATATCTCACTTCTATTAAATCGTTGTAAAACTCAGTCTTCTAGTAATATTTTGAGAATTTTAGAAGGGAAATAAAACAGATCGAGCAAATAAAAGTTTCGTTACGAATGTCAGTACATAGATGGAATACATCAACATGTCTGAAGTAATTTCTGAGTTACACTGGAATAAATTCCATCTGTACTTGTAAACGAACTTCGACTTCAATGATAGACATTTTGCGATTGCTAGAAGTTTTCACGCATGCACGCGATGGAAATTGTATTCTGGTTTTTCTATTAATATAAATAAAAATGTCTCTGCCAATCTCACAAGACATCAGTAACCATTGTCAATTTCTGTGATACAATGGATTTTTAACATAACAATTTATAACAGCCTTATAAATATTATCTAAAACCTATGCCAGAAAAAGTTTGATACGACCAATCCTTACTGCAAGGGGTGACCAAAATCAGAACGCAGAACAATTTTTTCTTATGTACACGGTAACTGCTGTAATTGTGCATAAATTACTTCCACACTGATACACAATATATAGATATAAAAAATCTGAGTCCATTTCGTTAATGGGCAAAATTAGACTAAGGGCTCGAAATGGGGAAGTTTTTTGTCCTTTCTTTCTTTCTTTTCATTTTAAATATTGAAAAATCGGTATAATTAGTTTAACACGAAAACATCAAATCCGTTTAAAGCTACCACACTTCCTAAGAGTAGGATATTCGTTAGCACATATAATTTAACAATATTTATCGCTTGCTATGGAACTAATATATATATTAATAATGCATTTTAATAGTATTTTCAAATATGTGGAAATTTATTTGTGGAATATTAATTAATTAGATTATATATGTATATATATGTAAAAACGGCCAAAATGTATTTGTGTGGGCTTTACTAATGAGCCTTCACTTATAAAGTCCTTTTGTTATTAATAAATAAATAAATAAATAATAGACGATTTAATACACAACAGTTCAAACATTCTGCATTCTGATTCATGTTTAATAGACTTCAGAACACACCATTATCCATGGAAGATTGCACCATGGAAGAAATAAACACCTGGCAGAAGCTAATGGTTAACTTACAACCATATACTCATCACCGTTCTATTACATAACATAACAATAAATATAACCCATGAATTAGACATGAAAATAAATAATATTTGTGTAGTACTCACATTGTTCAACACACAAACAAAGACACCTACCAGGGACGTAGCCGTGATCCGCCCCCCAAAATAATAGTAAAAAACTTACTACTTAGGTAAATATTTAAGTTTTAAAATAGGCTTGTCATGTGTAAAAATTATACAGTACATTGAGTACATTGAGCTTTTCGTTCACGAAGATTTTTTGTCTTTTGATATTATATTTTTTTAAAAATTAAGATAATTTTATTAATATTTTTGATGTCAAAATGTATCATTAGTTAAGCCCATTACCCAAAGTTATTTTTTAAAATTTGTTATTTCGCCAAATTAATTTGTTGGTTTTAATTTATAAACTTCATTAAACCTTTTTTTTATCATTTCGTATAAGACTATTTTAGATAAATAAATACTTCGAAGGAGTTAAACAATTGTAAAATTAAGGCTCAAAATTTATTTTGAATACCCTTTTTTCAAAATATTATTTTGAAATAATAAAAAGTGTGGTAGGCCGATGTGCTTTTAAAAAAGCTATTTTGTTTGTAACTAATAAAAGACGTTGTATAAAAATTTGAAGGCTTCATTAAAAAAAAATCGGTGCAGTACCCCCCAGACTCCCCGGCGGGCCCTTTCCGAACCAAATCCTGGGTATGACTCTGACCACGGCGCACTTGCTCTGACACATAACATTCAGAATACATAATAAAATCATTACAGAATAAACCCAGATTCTTTATACAGAAAGAGACAAATACAGGTATAACATGCCAAGATAAGTTAAACTTCACCGTATGACTCAAGTTTTACGTCCAAAGAAGAGTTCGAAATTTATTTGAAATTACAGTATACAGAAAGTATCTGAGACCCCAAAGAAAACACAGGTTCTGCTTCTGCCTATATGTACTTCCTAGTACACATAGTATCAGGTCAGAGAAGAGTCAGGGTGGGCTCAACCCACCCTAAGTTCATATCCTGCCCACCCTCAAACTTTCATTTCGGCAATGCTTTTAATAAAGCCATCTTTTTCAGTTCAGTTCATGCGTTTCCCGTTGGCATTTCAAGTTTAGATGAAAGTTGCAAAGAACTTCTTACATAGAAAAACATTGAAAAGTCTCTGTACCTCGAAGAGATAAAAGTTACAGGAATAGGAACGCCTTTGATGATTATTATAACATATTTGGAGCAGTAAAAACGCTTGCACATAGTACTGCAGTTTCGGAATATAGTTTCTCTGTAATAAGAATTATCAGGCTTCAAAGACACTCAAGAATGGCTAACTCAATGTATTTAGCATTTAAGAATAGCAGAAAAAAAAGCACATGAAAATGGAAAAGGTTATTAGAAAATTCAGCCTTTTGAATGAGGGATGGATTTTCGGATGTAGGTGTATTGCTTTCTGTGCTTTCAGACAATATATTTAATAGTAGTATTCTCCAGTACCTCATGAGTGCTACAAGATAAACTACTTTCAGTTAACATTAATTGTAGGCTACATGGTATTTCGCGGTTAATGAGTTTTATTCCGCATCAGGCTCAAATTAATATTCTTCCAAAACATAACCCTTGCCCATCCTGAGAAACATTTCGCTCACCTTATCTTGAATTGTGGCTACATAGGTCAGCTCTCAGCTATACAAGTTTATTTTACATTTTCTGAGTGTCTATCAAGTTAGTGGTGCAATGGGATTTAATCCATCCGATTACACCAAACAAACCAATAACTTGCTAGTTTGACATAAAGTGTATATTGTGACCGTGTGGTGTTATATATACAAGCAGCTCAGTTTGTCTTACCCTATGAACTCAATAATCCGCTGTTTAATCGTTTCAGATGAGAGACCAATAATCCATGAACTGTGGTGGAAGCACTATGCTATTTATAACAGTGCATGCTTGCAAAAACCTGGATTCTGTCATACATGTTAGGCTCAATAGAATAGGTTTTGTAAGTTTAAAGGTATATAGGACAGATATCTTTCAATACCATATAATTTCAGATAAAACAGGGTACCTAGGAAAATGTTCTGAAAACGGGGTGGAGAAAACTCCATAATGACGAGTTACACAATCTGTACACTGCACCGAATGTAGTAAGGAGGATGAAATGGGCTGGACATGTTGCGCGCATGGGAAAGGGAAGACATCTAAAAAATATTGTCCTTGAGACCCGAAGAGAAAAGACCACTTAGAAGACTTAGACGTAAATGGAAGGACAATATTAGAATAGATTTAAGGGATTTAGGATTTGCGAGGGATGGCTGTTACAGAACAGGGTTGAATGGCGGGCTCATGTAAGCGTGGCAATGAGCTTCTGGGTTTTATAAAGTAGATAATATTCCTCTAGCTTTCTTAGGTATTGTCTACTAACATTGAGTTAGCGAGTGAGACTGGAACTACGAATTTTAAGCAGATTCAACAAGTATTCGATCAAAGCAATCAAAGCAACCTTCTGTTGTGAGTCACTGTATAAGTTATCTAAATTAGTTTAATGTTGAGTATATAGGCTATTGTTTATTTGGCTTTTACGGTCATAAATATTTTACTTTTAATTGTAATTTATCCTTGCATCGTACATTTATACACCCCTGGTGTTACAAATAATTTTACCGTAGGCTGTACTTCATAAAAATTGAACTTTATTATTTAACATTAAAGTTTGTTACTTTTTTTTATCAATACATTTCATGCTTAAATCACATACACAGTCTTGCTGCAAGTGCCTTAACTTACACATTCAAATGTACAGACCGCACGGTTGTACTATTTTTATTCAAATTCTGTGTTATTTTGTTTTCTCATTTCATTTTGACTATATATATAACAAATTTCCCTATTTCCTACAATGTTTTTTACATTTTTCGGTGATTTTAATTTCTTATTTGCTACGCTACGTTCATTTCTAAGATCTTAAATTAAAAATGAATGTCTGGTAGTTGGTTTGGTTTCCGAGCATTTTAAAACGTTGTGTTTGGGATCTTCTCTATTTAGACATAAAGGATATCGTCCTTTAATGTAGTACACCAATAACCCTTTTTCCTCAGTATTGCTAAGTGATTCTATCTTTGAATATCATTGAAACTTCTGTTAATGTGGTCGTAAAGTGAACTTGGAAAATTGAAAGGTGGCTACATAAATCTTTGAATTATTTGGAAGTGCACATGACTCACTAGAATCCCCTACGATGATGCATTTTACTGTACTCTTTGGTGTCTGATGTTAGCCATTTTTAAGCCACTTTTTTGTGCGGATACACATCACCAATTCTAAAATACACACAAATACACATAAATGGGCCCATCCAGTCACATACACGAAACCACACACGCACGAAGACATAAGATTATTCTGTAAAACCACATTTCTGGGAGACTTTAAACAGACAGTTACATTAATCTTTTATGGGATACGTCGCACTACTCTAGAAGAAAATGGATTTACCATCTCCGCTTCCATTCGTTTTTGTTTTTTTGTAAGAGCAGTTCAGATACATGAAAGAAAATAAATATAGCATCTCACATCAATAAAGTATAAACAGTGTCAAAATAAGTAATGGCCCCGAAGCAAGTAAAAGAAAGACTTTGAATTGACTTGGCGTTATGTCTGTGAACTTGGGACGGTTTGGTTCTTAGTGTTTTGTGGCGCCCATATTTATCTTTCATGGATATTTAAATCTATAAAGGAAATACTTTTATAGGCTTCACTGTTCCTGTTAAATCTAAAGAGAATAGAAATTGCTTGAAATTGATGACACTTTATGAATGTGCACATTACTTATTATAAAAAGAAATTTAAATAAAGATCTTGATCGTATATATGAGATCATAAATTGTTGCTACATATTAATAACACAGAAACCCTACAATAAAAAAAGTTTGATTGAGGAACAAAGGAAGAACGTGATTCCGGTAACGTAACTTTTCTTTTAGCATTAGCTGTAAATGAAAAGAATATGGATTACATACTGTACATTAAACTAAATACAATATATTTGATTTAAAATACGTACGTTTTCAGTTAATGCTGTACTATATAACATAAGGCCTTCTTTTCCCCTCAAAGACTTTTCCATTCGTTCATAAAATTCGCAATAGGAACATGCTAATACCACGTGTTTGAAGTTTATACGAATCATCTCAATTTGTGAATATGTTACTTTATTTCAAAGATTTAGTTTTATTGTAATGTAGGATAAAAAAAAAAACAATTTTATTTACACTCCTTTGAGCAGCGAGGCCACATCAGGAGTTCAGGTTCTGTGTGTATAGCAGTAGGCCATGCAGCTATTGATGTGTTATGGCGTCTGTTAAGTTTCAAATGACATTAGTTTTAATGCATTTGATACAAGATGAAATAGCGGATGATATTTTACGGTAAGTAAATATCCAATTCTGCATTTGCCTTTACGAGTGGGGAGTCCAAAACGCAACCATCTCGGTCATCTCTCTCGGTAATGTAGAATTAATTATAGAGGAAACTTAGATAAAAGTTGTAAAAAAAGAAATAATTTACGCAAGGAAAAATTTAAAACTAACATAAACCCTAATGATTAAAAAAAGACACTTTGCTAATATTGTTGATTAAAGTAGCCTATTACCTTAAGGAGATATTCACGCACGGAATTAGCCTATAGACTGCTATTTTAATCAACTGTTATGAATGGTGTGATTATTTTGTCAGCATCCACGTATTAATTAATTATGAATAATGTCATTGTGTAGACATTTTAAATTAATATTAATGCAGTAATCGAGGGCTATAAAAGAATGAAAAGTCATTGAAAAATATGGAACTTGCTTATATTTTCAGTCTAGCTTCGTGTTGTGTTTTCCTATTCATAGCCTTCATTTGGAAATCTCATAAACCTCATATACATTATGAGTATTGGAATTATCCCGTGTTCCGTTTCTGTTATTAGCTTTTTAACGATTAAAATACGTTGTATACGAAGCAATATATATCATGTAGTTATGATCACACGGTAGACCTGGATTGGGATTTATTGCCTGGATTCCGCAGAATTTGACATTCATTTCCATGTTCAACATCCACCGATGAAGTAAATTATTCCATACTTCGTCGAAAATTCAATAAGAATCAATAAGTAAAATATGTAAATAGATAAATTGTAAATATATTTAAAAATATAATACTTTGAACAAGTTTATAACTATTACCTGGCCATGTTTTGAAGGGGAATTTATAACATGTTTATTACTTGCAGTTCATCTCACATTAAAACCGAAAACACTCCACTTTTATTTTTTATGTAAATACGTATGTGCGGAAACCTAATCTATTTCGCCAGAAATTGAAAAACTTCAGAGCGAAATGTTTGTGCTTAGTAGAGTCATGGAAATAAAACCCGTTGAGAAAAAAATATTTATTGTAATTAATCTGCTCTCCTTGGAGAGTGACCACAAGAATCTGGAATTTAGTCAAGAATAGTTTAACGTCGAAGAAAGAACTGCCTATTGCAGTCGTTAACATGATGCGACTTCCGAAAAAAAAAAACTTTCATAAGAAATATCTTTAATTCCGAAAAATATTGTGAATAAGATACTTACAACGCATTTAATAACAATACTACAGTTTTCTTTCTTTAAACGAGAACATATTTCCTGAAGACTTCCATTGTTATATGTTACCCATACGTATGCCAGTATTATATATAATTGCTTATGTATAGGGCCCGGATTTCAATGACTTTGCATCTTTTTTTCTGATAATACTAAGGCGATGCTTTATTGAAAGTAAGCATAACGCATGCAAACAGGAATGAAATGAAATGAATTTTATAGGTAACTTTTTCTGAATTTTTATAATATTCTAAAAAATAGGGCATTTTTTCATTGTTTAGGTGCAATTTCTGTGAAATTTTATAGGAGAAAACAAACGATTTCGTGATTATTAGCTTCTTTTAATGCATTACTCCAATAATAATGACAACATTGAATTTAAATAATATTGGCAATAGTCTGGTTTACGCTTAAGGATTTTACTTTCTAATTTTGTGGCAATACTTCTCCACCTTACATTAATACTGTTTGAACTTAGACTGATATCATTTCTATTGACAACTTTTGTGAGGATGCGGGCAAGATCACTGGCCTGCTATAGCATAGCGTAAGCTGCGTCTCCATTGATATACATTTAACACCAACGTGTCAATATTAACAAGTTGATATTGACATGTATATTGCAATTTCGTGTTCCAATTGACTTGACATGCAAACCCAGCGTGTTGCACTCAACATTTTCAGATGTTAATTTGTTTTCCGGAGAAAATGGACAACATGTCAAGTCAATTGACTATTCGGTCAATATCGGGTTTGTTTCGGGAATTTCCGGGAAACGAAAAGCGATCGCCAGCTTAATCGGCTTTGGTTCGGGAATTTCCGGGTGAACAAAAAGCAGTCGACAGCTTCCTCAATATTCCCGGCATCCATTTTGTATTATTTGAGTATTTGGTATATCAGTGTACTCAATAGTATTGCATCTACTTTTAAAATTATTTTTTATGGCATACTCCATCGTTGAAAAATATAATACTTATTTTGAAAAGATCAAGAGATGTGTACAAAATTAGTATTTAAGAAAGTCATAGACAGTTAACAAGAAGATAATAACGAGTATATAAAACCACTCTCATTTTGTAATGTTGGCTGCCCTCTTCAGAGGAGTTTTATTTTTGAATGTTATTCATTTCTGTTCGTAACCGCGCCAACACATGTTAACCTATAACATTGTAGTGGAGACAGTTGTTAATTGGCAAACCACTTGACTTGTATACATAAACGAGTTGATGATAAACATTTAGCATATGTTAACTGCAACATGTTGGTGTTAAATGTATATCAATGGAGACGCAGCTTTACTGTAACATTCATTTTGCATCTGTAGTTCAGTTTTTCATAAGAAGTGTGTCATTTTTAATCAATGTTAAGGTCGTCATGTAATATTTTTCAGAAAAGTAGTTTAGGTCATTAAAATCCGAGCCCTACTTATGTACATTGTAAGGTTATAATCCAATTATTGAAGATATTGTATATCAATTTATCTTGCTTGGGTTATGCCAGCCCGAGGAGCTTTCTTGAGTGAGCCGCCCTGATTACATGAGACCTTTGCCCATATTGGGATGATTATGGGTTAATACTAATTCTGATTATTGAAATAAATACACATCTGAGTGGAGATGTAAAACAACGATACTCTGCTAGCGGCGAATTCTGATTAGGCATATTTTCTTAGTTAAACGCCAGTTAGACGGCCCCTCATCAAACCATTATTTCATAATATAAATAATTTTTTATTCAAAATGGGTTTGTTTGTTTTTTTCTGTCTTATGATTATTTACCGACAGTTTTACTATAGCCTACTGCTATTTAGTTTGTCCCGCAGGAGTTTCGGCTACACATAGCGCCACATTTATCCACAAATAAATACCAAAACTGCAAATGTCTTACACATATTGGCAAATATTATATTAAATAACTTTTACTGAATTAAACTTACTTTGTTTTCTTAAATAAAAATTACTCAGAAATTGAGATTAGAGTTACCTAACGTTCAAACTATTTATGCTGAAATTAAAATTACTTTACTTGAATTTGAAATTATTTTTGCACAAATTCAAACCTTTTTGATGAAATTGAAACTTTTTGCCTGAAATTGAAATTCCTTGTCTGAAATTTAAATATTGTTTTTTTTAGTCGAGGTTGAAAAGATGCGGCGAGGCTTAAAGCGTTGAATTGGTTACATGCCTGCACTATTTTTGTTCAAAACATATAAAAAATATATCTTCTGTGCTACGTGCTACAACGTACAAGCTGGGGCTGGTAGAATGCCAATAGTGTATACACTACAAGGGCACAGAGTAGAGCTCTTGTAAAACATGAAATCGGTTACGGTCTAGTTTTAGTCCTCCAAGGAGCCATCCGGTTATGTGGTAATTATCACTTGGGCTGTAATTGGAAGCTCTACATTGCCTGGAGACGATTTGATAGTAGATAGCGTCTGGAACAATAATTGCAGGGGTCAGCCGGCTTGTACGTGATTCAATACGAACTCCTTGCTCTGTGAAATGGAGGCTAATCTGTTTAAGGGAGTCACGCCTGGTCTCCTGGGGGGACGAGCCTTCTCCTTGCTACTCCTTTTAACGACCAGCTTTGCATGCATTGACATACGACATCCCACACCGAGACCTCCTGATCTGATATGTCTTCTCCGTATGTTTAAAATCAGTGGTGAATATATTTCCTATTTCGAAGTTAGAGAGAAAGACAGTCGATTTAAAATCAGGTTTCTAAAGTTCAATCTTATTCTTCCTGGAGAAAGAATAATCACCTGAACAATACGTCAAAACTATGGGTGGGTAGGGTATCGACTGCGTGCGAAAGGGTCAATTTTTCCCCAACTGCGCGTAAGGTACTGAATTGTAAACAGCCCAACTGCGCGCGAGCCTACTACAAATACGTCAAATGCTTGTGAGTCTTTCTCACTTAAGTAACACCAGTAAATACTGTTAGTCATTTGTTTCGAGAATAGTTGTTGCTATAGGTTATAGGGATGGTTATAGTTCTGGCTATAGGGATGATAATACTGTTGTTCCGAGTGTATATAAAACGATGTATGGCATCCTCGACGTACTCAACGTGTATGTTTCTATAGAGAGCAATGTAATCAAACGCTTCTCTGCAAGTTATGAAAAGTCAAAGGGGACAAAGTTTGGTTATTATAGATGGATATAAATTTCTCAGAGATGGAGAAACACAGCGAGGAGTATCGTGGAGGTGCACTGTTAAAACATGTAAGTCCCGTATTTATTTAAATGATACTGCTACTCACATTTTACTCAGTAATGAAGTAAGTTATAATCACGAAACAGTTCAGAATTTGGATAGGCAAGTCATCGCCAATAGTATAAAGCGCAAAGCTGTTACTAAATTGTCTGAAAGACCATTAAAGTTGATTCGCAAAGAAGTTGCCTGTGAAAGAGTTGACATTTCAGTGGGAAGGAAAATGCAGGAATAATCGCCGCGCGCAGTTGACCTATACCCAAAACTTACCGTCGCAGGCAGTTGTCCTATACGCAAAACGGACCTCCGCGCGCAGTCGGGCACTTTAAAACAGTTAGAAATTTATCTTGCGCGCAGTCGGGGTCCTCCGGAAACTATTAACTTATACTTAACTGTCAACACATGGTGAACAATTATGAATTTATTTTGTATACAATTTCTTAATGCTAAGGTATATTCTTTTGTAAATTTTATCATAAATAGCGCCTATTATGTTAAACCACATATTGGGCTATACAGATTGGAATATGGCAAAGGCCTATATTCCACTTCGTGGATACGTCAATACGAAATTCTCCAGTGGGTAGGCTTACATTAGTGCGTCATCGATTCACGACGACACGTTGATGCATGTATCCGTGCTAATGGGGGACACTTTGAGAATTTATTCTAAGATAGACTTTTATCTTACATGTTATCTTGCATATAATAATGTACCGTTTCTTCTGTTTTTCCCACAATTCTGGTGATTAGTGTTGTGAAGTGAGTTGTAATGTGCCAATAGATCCATGTTGACATTCTGCACATACAAAAAATTTAGCTTGTGCACCATCCAATGTAAACAGAGTTGTAGAAAAGGGGGTCTAACAAGAAAAAGTGGTTCCGGGCCCATTTTTGTGTAACATAAGTTATATTATAAACATGTGAAGAATGCAGTTCTAAGTTTGGCACCATTTTTGGTATAGACCTACTCGTAGTCTATCTTGTAATATTTTAACATTTACTAACATTTTGTAATATGTGTAACTTTTTCTTTCTTTAAAACACAAGCACAGCAGGAGTTACATATATACTTTCTAATTGAGTGAACTGAAAAAAAAACTAAGCGAAGGTTAAAAACCTAATAATTAAGGGGCGGATTTATATGACATATGTTTTTCCCCTCTGCATTATTTTAGGTTTCCGACTAATTTAAACCTATTCCAAGCATCCTGGTGAAAATGGAACGGCTTTTATTGTGCATATAACTGCATATTTAGGAAATTTTCAACTATTGTAGCATATTTAGTATGAATATGCATATTTAGGTCATATTTTTGGCATATTTGTGTGCATATTAAAGAAATTTTGAAGTTTCATGTTTTGTAAATTTTGCTTTATAATGATACTTTTTGAGAATTTACAGATATTTTATAATTAACATTATATTTTAATAAAATGAATTGTAATGAAACTTAAACAAATATATACACAACGTGTAAGTGGTAAAGTCATATTTTAAATTTTATTGGTCATATTTTAATGTTTTTAGGTCATAAATGCAGGCATATGTATCCTATTTTTAGGTCATAGAAATTCGCCCCTACTAATAATAAAATAACGAAGCTAATTGACTTATATACTATCCACACTAATTACAAGTTAATACACCAGATGGAATGGGTGACCAGATGTTCCGGTTTTGATTATACTGCCCCAGTGTCCCAAGAAAGTTCTTCGAGACACCTAAATGTCCCGGTTTTTTTTGGAAACTGTTACTTTTGTTAATTACAAATTACATTGGATTACGTTATTATTTTGCTGTTTTCACCAGTTAATGATTTTACATGCAACAAGAGTGAAAATTTCCTACCAGATATTCCGTTGCAAGCGTAGAGATTCTTACGATAATTTATTTGCTACTGCCATGGATTAAGTTGGCATCTGGCCAAAAGTGATATCGTTACTGTCGGTTCGTGCTATTATTCCTCAATGCTGACTTGTGCTGGCCATTTTTATTTTGAGTCTTTTATTACTTAATATTTGTTAAGTTTTGCAGTGAGTGTAGTTTGTCTTCAATTTACACTAAAGATGCAAAGAAAATTGCGTACAGCGATGCAGTGAAGATATATTTCCCTTTATAAAAGAAAATAATAACAAATCAGGAGTGTCTAAAGCAAATTAATAGTTCTGAAAAGTGCAAAAAGAAATTTCCTCACTTTGAGTACCGGTAATTAATATCCATATTTTATCTTTTATTATTATTATTATTATTATTATTATTATTATTATTATTATTATTATTATTATTATTATTATTATTATTATTATTTATATTATTATTATTATTATTATTATTCTAACTGTAACGATTTTAATGCTTCATTTGTAAATAATAAGTGGAGATAAATAACAGACTGAAAAAAGTATGAATGTTGTGTTTCGTAGGATGTATCGATTTTTTGTTTTACAATCTGTTTTATAATCTACTTTACAATCTGGTATCGTGAATATACTCTTGATGCACCCTACTCCTCCGCAAGTTTATCACAATACCCTTCTCTACACATTTACTAGTGTATATGATCTTGAGTGGAATATGATCTTTCAAAATGTAGAATTGGTTTATCATATTTGATAATGAAATTCAATTATTTTAGAAATATTTTAGGGTCTATATGATTTATCCCCTTAGTTCAGGGAACCTCATTCGTACCTGTGAGAATGGGCACTCATAGGCCGCATATCACTGTACAGATGACGGCAAGAGGCATAAGTCCTCACAAGAATTGAAGATGGAAATCTTAGGTGCCGAAAGCATCTTAATAAATACGTGATTCATCTGACTCCAAGATTTGAAGAGCGAAAATTTGCCAACGGCTTCATAAACAAGGGACTCTTTGTAAAACTGTCTTATTAGCATTGCTTTTAATGTTTTTGTGTGTTTAATGTATTTTATTTATGAAAGCTTCTGTATGAAATGTGAACTGGGCCGAGACAAAACTAAGATAACTAGAAAGAGATAAACAATTTTCGCTCATAGATAGGTGTAACTCGATCATATAATTATGTTACAGTATAAACTAGATTGTTGACATCAATCCTAGTTCATATATCATTCATCTAATTCTTGTGGACTGTTTTATTTAATGTATTTTTATGGTTTTGTAAATGATTCGATAAGAGTTCATAGTTAAAATCTTCAAATAAGAACAAACCTTAATTTACTATTGCTAATAGGACTGGTATTAATTACATCAGATGAGGGTTGAAGCGCAGTACATCATTAGCTTGAGTAAATTTGCAGACTCTCGCCATTAAATCGTAAATCTTTGATG
Organism: Ectobius pallidus; assembly: GCA_964059195.1. NCBI lineage: Eukaryota > Metazoa > Arthropoda > Insecta > Blattodea > Ectobiidae > Ectobius > Ectobius pallidus. The sequence continues at coordinate 106,045,422 of CAXKWD010000004.1, forward strand.
GGTCCAGATCACCATAAAGGCCTCTTGGGACAGCTCCTTTTCCGTTTTACAGAATTCTCTATTCCAGCACCGGTACTTGTAAGTGAACTAAGTGAGCTCTGCTTATGATAATTTGTTTTATTTAATTTTTTTACTTATTTATTGTCCAGCACAATTCACAAAGGAACTGCATAATATTGTTGTGGAATTAATGGTCCAAAATATTTTTGTGAACTGTGCCATGCATTATAATTGCTCTATTGTGAACGATATTGCGAGCAGATTTGTTCGGTAGTGAAAGATCTCACTTTCCGAAATTCAACAATTCACTAAATTCCCTATACAGCTTAGTTTTAATTTATTGGCGTGAAGTTCGATAGATCCTTACATGACTTATTTTATCTGCTTTTGTGTTACGTAAATTAATTAGCAATACCGCTGGTTGTTTAGCTATCATCCTTCACATCTATTTTCTATCACTCATTTTTCATTGCTGTCTTCTCCATAGTTCTCATTGTTTAGTAGATTTTGAATGGATGAGACGCTCTTTGACCTCGCTTTAACACGGGTGCTTGGCACTTGCACACGGAGAACAGAATTAGGGCTGCCGCTACTTGATATAAAATCTATTCATTCTCCCGCCAGTACCAGGTTCATAACCTTTAAGTTATAGATTACGTTACAATTTTAGTTTAATAATACCGTAAACCCGGAATCGGACAATAGGAATTCTTTTAGGAAATGTGCCTTACGTAGTTGGTATCCTAGATTGGTATTGGGCCTAATTGGCATTTCCGTTTAAGTTTCTTTGAAACTGTGACAAAAACATTAACAAATTTAGCAATACAAAGAAATATATTATTTCATTTTCTTAAAGTTGTAGTAATATACTGTGTTTAACTTTCATTATTTACTCGATCAAAGTAGAAGAGATGGCATTTTTGGTGTAGGTATTTTAAAACCATATTTTAGGTACAAAAAACATTTTATTTATTGCGTTATTTCTAGTTTGCAATGAGAATCTAAAAATAAATATAACATTTCTCATTGCATCAAGTTTAATTATTTTAAATTCATTTGTATAAAGATAATTTTACAATTTTTTCCTTCATTTTTCTCTTTGCAAATTCATCTACAGTTTCTAATAAGTTGGTATTCAAAGTTATATCCTTTTCAGTGCACATTAAAGCTAACGAGTTCAACACATTATTGAGGAGGGATGATGTCTAACATTTTAAATTCTGGTTAAAACTGAAAACGTAATTTCCATAGTACAGTTAGTTACTGGTAAAGTAAAAATCATCCTGCAAACTGCATGTCATCTCTGTTTCAGCGCTCTAAAAGTCTTGAGATATAATACTGTAGTTTGTTATCTAATACAAATATTATTTTTTTATTTTAATATTATAAAATTATTTCCCCCTAAAAATTGCCTCCCTGGACAAATGTCCAGACTGCCCATATGTAAATCAGTTCGATTTTCTTCCAATTTGGCATGTAAGGATTTTTAATTTTTTATTCATTTCAAGGTGATTAGATTTTTTGGACGTGAGGTATACTGTTCACAGAATTACTCTTTACTTCATATGCTGCATTTTTTAGGTTTCTTATTAGTCACTCCTCATCTTCCACATCGCTGGTACACTTTTTTAAAACTATGAAATCTAGCAAAGATTCTTTACTCGGTGATATTTATGACATATCTTCGGAAGAACTGAAGGGGTTGCACAGTCGCAATCAATACCAAAACCAGAAAACGGTTGTGTAACTTTCATTGGTGCATTTAAACTTGATTTATCAAAACAGTTGCACAACTGGTCAGTCTCCGCTATAAAAAGTAATCAAAATGGTTTGTACAACATCGCATTTTGCTCAACGTGATTGATTATGTACGGACGCTTTACACGCTGGTGAAAATTGTCCCATTCACATTGAAAATTAACTTAAGATCATGAAATATAATGCACGTCATTGAGCATTCGCAACAAAACTGAAACGTTGGTAACAACCAATCACAAACGAGACCGTGAAAAGCACATAAAATGGCTGTCAGAGATGAAATAGAAGTCGCCCTTCATGTGTTCATTAAGCACGTGTGTAGAATTGAAACCAGACAGTCATACATAGTTATAAGTTAGGTCTAAATTATAAACACAAAATGAACAGTCTATATGGGTTGTATTTATGACTGTAGTTCATTTTTTGGGAAGTGAATGACCATATATTTTCCGTGCCGCATCTTTGAATAATGGGTTGCTTTTATCATCCATTGACGCCACCTCTTAATTACTTCTAGTGCCTTCTGCTACCATCTGGAATTCAATTGAGCAGAGAGTATGATTGGTTGTTTCTTTATGATTCGCATAAACTTAACGTGACAGCTTGGAGTTTTCAAGTTTCTAAGTAAACGTTTAATTATACGTTCTATTTAAAATTTACTTGATTGCGAATGGCCCCATTGAAAACATGGTCACGAACTTTTAAGTTTACGGTTAATTTTCGATGTGAATGGGACATAAGTACGGAACCGTTAAATTTAAACATGGCCGAGAAATCAAATGATTCCGTTGAAATCTCACTTACCCAAAAATAGTCTACGTTCATGGGCGGGGGGGGGGGGCGCCGCCCCCTAGCTCTCAGGGAAAGCTTTTTACGTTTTACTTTTAAGACAATTATTTAAGTCACTAGTGATATAAAAAGTTTGCAGAAGTTTTACCAAATCGACAATATTGAAGCAGAATCTACAATGGATTAGGAAAGTGGGTCCAGGGGGTCCGGACCCCTAAAACACAAAACCTAAAATTATGTTTTTGTATTTAAAAAATAAATTAAACTCGTTTCGTTGATGTGTCAAATATGATATAGCAATTATTTTGTTTTCATAACATAATGAATAGGTATTATTTCCATTGTTCCATGTGTCATTTAACTTTTCTTATAAATAATAATAAGTATTATAACTTAGGTAACTATTGCTTGTTTACGTTGGCATGTCTTAGAGTGCGGTAAACAAATTTGCTAACTAGTTTTTCAGTGCTAAAATGTGATTTTCGTTAGTTCAGTATTTAAAAATTGTCCGGGGGTGGATCTCCAACTTAAATAACAATTTCTTGTTTACGTTGGCATATGGTAAACAAATTTTCTAACTAGTTTTTCAGTGCTGAAATAGCGTAAAATGTGATTTTCATTAGTTCAATAATTAAACATTTTCCTGGGGTGGACCCCCGACCCCCTTTCTTGGGGGTCTTCCTCACCCCCAAAACCCCCATAACTTTCGACCCTCCCCTAAATTATTTTCTGGCTTCTTCATTTTTTGCACTTATTATATTATTAATATAATGTTACAAAGTGGCCCAAGAAGTTAAAGCGACAAAAAATTAATTAATTAAAAAAAATTGCCACCCCAGAAAATATCGTATGGGCGCCCTTGTCTACGTTGATGGTCAAAAAGTAATATCATGAAATCCTTAAACGAAATGAATATTTATAGGCATCTTTTCTCTGTGAATTATTAATCTATATATCTGATGGAGGAGCTGTAATGGCTGCATTGAGTGAGATTCAATTATGTGTGCTCGGCGGCGGAAGTTAGCATTGGGTCGCGGCTCGGTTCGGCATTCCAATCACGCTTAGCACTGCGTTCTCATGTCGTGCCTGCCTTGTCAACTTTCACCTTTTCATTCTCTCTCACAAGACAGCTCTGGAATTATATCCCTCCGAGAATTTCTCCATTTTTCCCATCAATTATTTCGATTCTGCACGGAAAATCAACTGATCTTCCGGACTTCAAGGGGTTAAGACTGGATTTTTATCTTCTACATTTTACAGCGGTTATATCATAGGCCTCATACATTTTTTGACATGGTCTTTAGAGTGAACCTGAGATAGTCCTGCAAATTTTTAGAGCGAATTGGTTGAAGCGGATTTCAAGACGTACGTTTCTTGGGGTCTACTAACAAATCTTGAGAAACAAGTCCTCCGCTGTGGCGTAGGGGATGCGTTCATTCCTCTCACGCAGTAGTCCCGGGTTAGATTCGTAGTCGGGTCAGGCATGTACCAGTGATTACTTCCCTCACTATGCCTTGCCTAACTGCTCCATTAGCCTCTCGCGAGTAGAGCTGGGATTACCCGGAAAAAAGTGGGGCGAATGTCGGCCAACTTTAGGCCCTTGTGGTCCCCGGATATCACCTTCATCCCATTCGCACCTTGTACGGAATGATTGTGTATGTGTGACTGGAGTGTCTCATCATGTTGTTTTGGAGGTGAACCGGCATTTGGCTGATCACTCATCCGGAAGGTCCTCCATGTTTAATGTTTAATGTTTAATGTTTGTAAGCCAGTCAACGAACATGAAGTGTATAGACATGGTCAGTGACAGATTTAAAACGAGTTCGACTTAGATAAAACAGTTCAACAAGAAATTTGTTAGCTATTTTGATGCACATGTATTCAAAGTTTTTCATTGTTAAGGAGAGCCTGCACCTGTGGTAGTCTAATGAATTCTGTTGCCTAGTTTCATAAGAATGTAGGTCACTTCTAAAACTAAATGAATTTATATTATCTTTAACATATAATAGACACTCAAGAATATACAGAGAAGGAGCCGTCAATATTTTCATATTAATAAATAAAGGTATGCAATGTTCATTCAAAGATGAATTCGTGATAATTCTAATGGCCTTCTTCTGGAGTACAAAAACCTTATTAAAATGAGAACTATTACCCCAGAGGGTGAGTCCGTAAGCAAGAATGCTGTGGAAATAGGCGAAATAAGCTGTTCTGATATAGTTCTTCGGCACAATAGATCTTAGTCTTATGAGAAGGAAGAGCACTCGGGATAATTTATGACAAATATGGATAATGTGTGGCTCCCAGGTAAGTCTGGAATCGACTAAAATACCAAGCATATTGAAACTCTTACTCTCATGAAGTTTCTTGAGAGTGAAAATTAAAGATTCAGTTTTAGTATCATTAAGAAGAAAGCCATTAGCATTAAACCAATTTTTGGCAACAGTTAAATTCGAATGAGCATCCTCTTTAAGATTTTGAATATCATTGCCTACATTTAAAAGGGTGGCATCGTCAGCATACAGGATAGTTTCTGAATTTAAATTACAAGCTAAATCATTTGTAGCTACTAAGAAAAGAATAGGGCCCAAGACGGAGCCCTGGGGTACTCCAAATTTTACATTAAGCAGGTTAGATATTTTGCCTTCAACTTTGACACACTGCTTGCGCCCAGATAAATAAGAAGACAGGGTCGACAGTTCATTCTCCCTAATACCTAAATGATGTAGTTTCTGAATTAATAAAGCATGTTCAACGCAGTCGAACGCCTTACTTAGATCGCAAAACAATGCGTGAAGAGATTTACAGTCTTCAAATGTATCTAATACCCTTCTTACAAGACATCTGACCGCACCAGTGGTATTGTGGCCAAATCTGAAACCATATTGGTCGAAGTAATACAAGTTTTTAGATTCTAAGTAGTGACATATTTGTTTTTTCATTACTAACTCGAAAACTTTAGAGAATACAGGTACAATGGAGATTGGCCTATAATTGGACAGATCTTGCTTGTTTCCTTTCTTAAAGATAGGCATGACTTTGGAAATTTTTAGAGAGTCCGGAAATATGCCACTAGTCAGTGTAGAGTTAATACAGACAGTAATAGGCTCAATAATATAATTGATAATTTCTTTCAGAAAATTATTAGACATATCATAGTAATCTTTGGAATCTGAATTCTTCAAGTTATTAACAACTTGAATGACATCATGCATAGTAACCAAATTCCACCTAAAAATAGAATTGCCTGTGGAATAGTTCATAAGAAGTTCCTGAGATGATACATTTGGCTTACAAATATTCTGTTCTATTTTAGAGGGCTGGTCAATAAAGAAGTTATTAAATTCATCAGCAGGTATACTGATATCATTAGCTTTCGAAGTACAATTAGATTTAATTAAGGACCATACTGCTTTACTCTTATTTATAGACGTTTCAATATATGACATATTTGCTTCTAATTTCGCTTCTTTTATAGCAGCTATATATCTGCTATTGAGATTACGCAGATGAGTTAATAGATTCGAATTTTTACTGACTAACTATTGTACGAAGTGCCATTATTTTGCTTTTTAGGGCGGCTAGATCCATATTATACCACCTAGTTTGAAAACTATGCGTCATATGTTTGTTTTTGAGTATCTTAATACTCTGTAATGGAAAGTATAAACAAAATAGATTATAGAACCATTCAAAAAAATAGTCGAACAATGTGGCATAGTAATTATTCTTGTTAGTTAAAATTAGCTCCCAATTACAGTTTGATAAGGTATGCTTAAAAATATCCATGTTGTACATTTTCCTAATGGAGATATTAATATGTGCTTGAGTGGGTTCACTTTTTATGTTAGTATTAAATGTACTTATAATGGCATCATGATCAGAAAATCCAAAGTCACAGACCTTATTATTATACAGGGCGATCCATATAAAACTGAACAGTTTTAAAGACTTATAATTTCCCTCTGGAAAGTAATAAAAGATTGAAATTTGGTTTTATGATCTCAGTGGCTTTGGGAGAATCGATATTGGTAATAATGTTTGTACTCCTACCATCCATGCATTGTTGCCTTACGACTATTGTTGTTTATTAGTAATTAGTTTTCAGTCTCTAGTTTTGCAGTCAGAAACGAAAATGCAGTTCTCAATTCAGCAGCGTGTTTTTCTTGTGAAAACATATTGGTGTACGAAGTCATTGATTGAAACTCAACGGGCATTTAGAAGACAATTCAATGTGCGCAATATTCCAACAAGGGCAACAATTTTATCCATGGTGAGGAAGCTGGAGACAACTGGCTCTCTCCTCAGCGAAACTGGGAAAAAAAGATCTGTGATGAGTCAAGAGTGTGTTAATGATGTTCGAGAACGTTTTGTGAACTCACCAAAGAAATCATTGCGCCGGTTGAGCCAGGAGACAGGCTACTCATATGGTACATGTCAGAGAGCTGCAAAGAAAGCAGGCCTACGAGCATACAGAGTGCATGTAGTGCATCAGTTAAAAGAACCAGACGCGGAAAAGCGAATGCGTTATTGCCAATGGTTTCAGGCTCTTCTTATTGCAACCCCAGACATTCTCTCCATAACCTGGTTTACAGATGAAGCATGGTTTCACCTCTCAGGCTACATCAACACTCAAAACAGCAGGTATTGGGCTGCTGAGAACCCGAATATTATCCACGAAGCTCCATTGCATCCGGAAAAGGTTGGGGTCTGGTGTGCGGTGTCAGCTACCAGAATTGTTGGTCCCATTTTCTACGACACCAAGGTAAACACTGCGGTTTATGGTCGCATCTTCAATACATTCGTGGAACAACTGGACGACATCGAATTAACAGAAGGTTATTTCCAGCAAGATGGCGCAACATGCCATACGTCTGGTGATTCCATGAAACTTATAGCCAGCTTCTTCGGTGATCGTCTTGTCTCAAACAATCTGTGGCCTCCCAGATCGCCAGACCTGACATCTCCAGATTTCTTCTTGTGGGGCTACCTTAAGGACAGGGTGTACAAGAATAGACCGCGGTCACTTGCTGAACTCCGTGAAGCAATAAGGAATGAAATCAGTAACATTAACGAGGATACGCTTCGGAAAAGTCTCAGAATATGGTGCGACGAGTACAGTTGTGTATGGATGCAGGTGGAGGACATTTTCAACATTTACTCTGAGGAATCTCCCAAAGGTACTCTGTAATTCAGCACAGTTGCATATGTATGCTATTATTAGTTTAAAAGTTATAAGCCTTTAAAAGTGTTCAGTTTTATATGGATCGCCCTACAAGTCCGCCTTCAAAGTAGTAAACAAGTGGTCAAGACAGGCATTGTCTCTGGTTGGTTGATTTACAGTACGAAAACAGCCATATGATAAAAATAGATTACACAGATTATTACTATTGGCAGAATTAAGTAAAAAATCAATATTAAAGTCTCCAAATATGAGCAGCTCATAATTATAGCTTATCAAATGATGTAATACATTGTCAAGTCTATCCATAAATATGGTGAAATCACCACATGGTGATCTGTATATAGTTAAAATTATCATTTTGAAGGAGTGTAATAGAATCCCCGTTACCTCGAAGTTGATTTCATCACAATATATCGATAGATCCAATGGCTCAAACTGTATGCAATTTTTTACGTAAATAATAGTTCCACCGTGAATATGAGTAACTCTGGAGAAACAGTTCCCGAGTACGTATCCAATAGGGTTGTACAAGGTAGCCTCATATGTATTTAGCCAATGTTCAGAAAAGCATAAAACTTTAAAGTCATGGGATACAAGGACTGCATTAAAAGATCAATTTTGTTTGTTATGCATTGAATATTCATATAAAGTATCATCAATAATAAGCATTTCAGGCCACTACTGATGTCACAAGGTTTAGTGTCTGCAATCGTGGCAGTGTTATGAGGTGTTAACCTTCGTTTATCGGTTTTCGTCTTTGGTATAAAAAACGACGGATGCATGCATTTTCCGGCCATAGGCCAGGATCCATTAATAATTCCATGTTATTATGAAATACATCCACCTTAAAAGAGGAGTAAAGATCAGGCTGTCTTGAGTTCAGTTGCTCACACTTAACTTCAGGGAATTTAGATCTCAAGAAATTAGTTACTTGTTCACTGGTTGTCTTGGGTGCTAACCTATAACATGTAATGACACTGTTTTCGGCACACCTTGAAGTTTTGATGTTCCGGCTTCGTGATCAATGTTAGTACCAGTAACTGTTGTGCGTTTGAGTTTGCGGGCAACGACTGTAGACCAGGACTCTTTTTCGGCTGATATCACTTCGGGTGACTGACTTTCACTTGTAGAACAGGGACCCATGACCATCCTTGCGGATGTATCCTCAGATGCTTGCGAAAGGACAGAATTCATATCCACCTTCAAAGATTGAACTCTATCAGCATTCTTGTCAGGAACTTGAGTCTTTGCTTTTATCCTATTGGAATCGTTCTGTTTCTGGGTTACAAGAGCAAGTCTCTCACTATTAGTATTAGAAACCTTCTTATCGGTTCGCGGCGGTTGTCTTGTCTCCCACTGCAGGTTACATCTAGACTGTTCGACAATCTGATTCATTACTATTAATTGAGTTAGTAGAATACTAGCTTTTTCTTTTAATTCGTCGATTATACAATCCCTTTGTTTTAGGATAAGTTTAACTACACTGACATCAATTTTGCCATTACTATCAGCCATATCGTAAAGAGCTTGATAATCTAGTCCATCTTCTGTGTCTTTATCACTTTCACAACATTTCACTGTATTTTCATCTATAATTTTCACTTTATTCATTAATTTAGCACAACTTGGGTGAAAGTAATTGTCACAGTCGACGCATTTCAAACCATTTACCAGTTTTGATTTGCACCGTTTACAGGAATGCTCGGTTTCCAACATCTTGCAGACGAAGTTAGGTTAGCTGCGCAGAGCGAACAAACACGTCCGCACCCAACCACTGAACACTGAACACTGTCTTTGTCTGGTAAAAAAAGGATGCATGTAATCCATAGAAACTGTAAGGCCGGGCGGCGTATAATGTACCTAGTGCATCTGAGGTAAAACTCAGGGAAGTAATAATAATAATAATAATAATAATAATAATAATAATAATAATAATAATAATAATAATAATAATAATAATAAGAAGAAGAAGAAGAAGAAGAAGAAGAAGAAGAAGATATGTTCTCGGTAAAATGATTTTAACTCATCAATTTGACTCTTCAATACAACGTTATGTCACATTCTACTGGCTTAAAACAGGCATGTATCAGCGATCACTTCCCTCACTATCCCTTGTCTAACTGCTCCATTAGTCTCTCGCGAGTAGAGCTAGGATTATCCGGATAAAAGTTAATTGGTTAACTGATCAAACAGTTGAACATATAAGCATTGTCTTTTATCCAATTAACAAGATAACAGTTATCCAGATAACTGGATAATGACGTCATTTTAACCAATAAACCAATTATTTGTAAATATCCAATTAATTGTTAAAAGGTACAGCCTACATAATCCGCTGCAGTGCAAGAAGGTTGTTGAAAACATTTCGTCTTGTTTTAGAGTGGATGGGCAATCATGTGGCTGCTTCTGGCCTGTGTTTATGTGGTATTGTCCGCATGACAAACACAGAGAAGTGTACGGAACATAGACCCAGAGAATAAGCATTAACTATAATTAATAGTCTGTCTGTCGACATAATACATCCAGTTAACTGAAAATAATTTCCAATAAATATATGTTCCAATAACAGTTAACTGTTTTATGTTGCTCTAAATTATCTGTGCAGTTAACCGTTATCCATTATACCAGCTCTACTCGCGACGATAGCAGAGATTGCGTTTCTATAGGTAGTCCAGTACAACGAGACAGATGAGGGATGGGCGAGGCTATATGAGACATGGTCATGGTGAGGTTTTCATTCTAGGGCTAAGGCTGTTCACAGACCCACACAGACGTGTTTCTAAATATATATATATAATTTTTATATTAGTGGACCCCAAAACACATATTTATGTTAAAAATCCGTCATGAAATTTCGGGGTCGAACACACTACTTCCTCTACCTATAATTTCTGTGGTATGGGTAGTGAAAGTAAAAACTGCATCCAGGTAACTTTGTTTTCATCCACATCACATTAAAATTCATTTCTCTCTTTCTTGGTTTGTTATTGCATTGCCATTCAGTTCAGCATAATTTTGAAAACAACTTAACCGCCCAGTAAAATTAATAAAATTAGAATGAGTTCAATAAACTAACCTTTCAACTTTGAACAAATGATTCATTAATATGTTAGGCAGATAGAATCCGAAATTACATGAAATTTAGGTATGGTCTAAGAGTATGCAATGCTCTAGCACATAAGCCATAAAAACAAGCACTGGTAGGCTATAAAAGCTTAGTAAAGAACGATTATATTTTCTTTTGGAAAAAATCCGAGAAAAAAACCATAGTGTCATTCCGGAGAAGTCCTTTGCGTAACAGATTTTATTTGACCAACTTTAAATAGAGTGGAAGTTGTAGCCTATAGCTGTGCATGGCTTTATTTTTTAGGGAAATCTTTTTCAAAGTTTCAGTGCTTCGATGTTGTTATTAATTTGGCGATATTAGGCCTATTTTTAAAGCATGATCTATATATGCAAATTTTATGTTCCTCTCAAATTATTACAAGCACTTTTCTAAAAAAAAAAAAAAAAAATTGAAATTAATTTTGTCACGCTAAAAAAATGGGAAGCCATAGAACTTAGAATTATGGATTAAACCAGACAGCTAGCTAGTATTCTGAATGTGCCGGAACATTGTGGCGTCGTAGGTTGAACTTACAGTTTTTCCCCCTTGGCTACACATTGTGCAATGAGCAATTCGTTTTGGAGCAAAAATGCACTATGGAAGAATATCCTTCTACGGCAACATGGGAAATGCACTTATTTCTTGGCACAATCACGAGAGGAAACTAGAAATATTCCAAGAAAATGATTTAATATTAAAATTCCAAATAAACCAAAATTTTTCTGAAATTCGTTTAAAACCTAAGGTTTTGTCTTTTTTTGCATTATTATAGGAATTCGCGTTATTTCGCAATTCAGAAGTATGTTTTGGGGATTTTGGGAGCCGGTAAAAGAAAAATTTCCGAACTTTATTGTCGAAATAAGAACATTTCATGTTACCGGGTCTCGCGAATTTTACGGATCTTGAACGATTGTAGAGACGATTCCAAATATAAGTTGTATATATGATACTGACCAGTAAGGCTAAGCAATGCCTCGGATATACGGTCGTAGACTAGACACGGTCGTTTATCTTATAATGTACTTTGAAGGATGCGATTTTATCTGCAGTGGTTAATAGGCTACGTGAACCATCTCGATTCCTCCAACATTCAATTTTGAAAATTGTGTTTACCAATAATTATATTCTTGGAGAAACAATATGTTTCTGTTATGATTTTTAGATTATCTTAATTGGTTAGTATTGTATAACAAATTCGATTGTTCTTTCATTTAGAATGTCTTGATCTGACAGCTGACAGAATGATGATTTGATTTTAAGCAACACTAGTAAGAAAGTAATTATTCTTTTATGTTTTATTCATGGAATATTCTGAATAAATCCCACCAGAGATTACGAGTTTCATCTCTCGTCGGATTAACTGTGATAATTAGGTTAGTAGTTTCCTCCAAATTGCAACAGTGCACGGCCAGATAGCTCTTCGGTGGCAATGGCCTGTTTATCACTATTATGAAAACAAACCCTCTGCATGACAATTACACTTGTCTTGACAGTGACGTTGCCATGTTAGGGGAGTGTGTGGTCCACTTATAAATCTTTGCATTTATTAAGTGCCAGTATGGTACTTTATGAGATTGTGTGGGGGACGGGAAAATGTCTGTCCGCCCGTCCGTCTGTCCATGTGTCTGTACGCACAATAACTCAATTACGCTTAATCGGATTTTAATGAAACTTGGTATACGCATTTATAATGTTCATGGGAAGAACCCTATTGATATTGGACCAATTCGGTTGACCCGTACCGGAGTAAAACCCAATTTAGTGTCTATCTTAAAGGCGCGATAACCCAAATACGCTTTATCGGATTTTAGTGAATCTTGGTATACGCATTTATAATGTCCATGGAAAGAATCCTATTGATATTGGACCAAATCGGTTAGATCGGTACAGAAATAATGCCCAATTAAGTGCCTTTTATGGTAATATATCACAAAGGCGCGGATAACTCAAATGCGCTTTATCGGATTTTCATGAAACTTGGTATACGCATTTATAACGTCCATGGGAAGAAGCCTATTGATATTGGACTAAATCGGTCGACCGGTATCGGCGTAATGCCCAATTTAGTGCCTATTTTATGGTAATATATTATAAAGAATTTAACGAATGCAAATCTGTTATCCTGACAACATATGTTTTACACTGTTCATATAAGGCTTTAGAATTTGCAATACAGTTAGCCATGACATATCCCTTCGTATTTGATTTTCAAACTAGTCAGATGTTTATTTCGTTGATCAAGTTGAATACTGTTTTATACAGAAGATATATTACTGTGAAATAATTAGGCCTACGTACATTAAGTGGAGTTCTCCGCCTGTGTATTTTGTGAAATGTTGACATATTTTAAGAATGTCTTATATCAGTGTATACGAGTTTGAATTAAGGTTAAGTATCAAACTTTAGACCTTTGTCCTTCCGTAAGTCCTGCTTAATGAATCGATCTGCAGCTTAATTCGGAGATATATTACAAAAATAACTCATTTCCTGCATATCATAATTGCAGTTAATTTATCTCTGACTAAACAAAAGCATACTGGCACTTTGTTATATCGGTTTACCTGATTTTATTTTGCACGAAAACTGCCAATTTGATTGAAAACATGGAAAGGTTATTCTTTATTCTTATCCCTGTTGATGTGAAAAAAATTTAAAACAGTATGTATAATACTTAATGAAGTAATTCACGATTGAGATTTAGTACAAAATGTTTCTTTCTGAGAAAACTAGGCTACTTACTTGGGTCAAACGTGGTATTAGGTTTTCTTTTCTAACGAACGAATAAGCTGATAAAATATGATCATTTGTAGACTATTTCTTCCAATCTTTATTTTTCTTAAATACGTTCCAGCTATATAGAAAGTAGAATTGCATTTTTTTCAAATCTACCAATGTACAGTGTATGTGATTAATATTGTAACGTAGGCTATTTTTATAGAGGCAATTATGTAAACATCCCCTTTTGTTTTTTACATGTAATTAGTTTAATCATCTAGCCTTTGAAAAATTCTCATTTCTGCCTTCTATCCATCTCAGTTCTTTAAATGCTGTTTTTAATGTCGTGATGCACTGAATAGCCGCTGGCTTCCTGGTTATTTATAACCTTATTCTGAATTAAATTGCTTGTAGTAGTTTTACTGCGTGTTTTGTGCATTTTTATTCTGAATATAGGTCTGCTTCATTTATGTTTCATATATGTCCCTTTCTTATTATGATATGGTTTATTAATTCACTTTAATTCACGTGCTAGTTCAAGGTTCATTTCCTTCATAAACGCTATTCCTGTTATTATGAATTAGCTGGTTACTCGAGAAGCATCGCAGTGAAGTGACCGCTCTTCTCTTCTTTCTTAAAAAAAAAAGCTTCTTTGTGTTGTTTTGTTATTTTTATGGAATACTAGCGTAAAAGGCCCGGCGTCGCCCGGGTTTTCATTTTGTTATTTGAAATTAACTTATGAAGGACTTTCGATTTTCAAATTCTAGGGTCTTGCATAACATGTACGTAGAACTTGAAATGAGGAAGAACGACTTATCACACTCAAAGTATTCCCTCTGAAAACGCTAGTCATAGCTTTTTTTTTTGGCTCACAGAGGATGTCGAATGTTGCATTCCGTTGCTTCTACACACCATGCCTGGGAGGGGTTGAAATAAGAAGGAACATAAATTCCGATTACATAAGATTGTATTGTCTTTATGGAAATTTTTATTTCTCACTCTTATGTTACCATTTCGGAGCTGAAATTAAAAAAAAAAAAAAAATGCTATATCACTTTCATACTTTCCTCCCCCAAAACCTGGGACATAATATACTGCGGGCATAGGACTGAAAATGTTCCACCCTATTTTGTCTTCTTTACAGCTATGAGTGACATATCAGTGGATACGATTTTTTACAGACTTCTAATGTACGTACTCACTGGCACACACTTAAGCTGTCCCTGCAATACGACCGCTTATTCTACATCAAAATGTGAAGTGAGGAAATATTTTCCATGTCGAGGGTAGAGAAAGTTATGTGACTGCTTCACATTGTGCTTTATTTTCTTGGATTTCATTCTTCAAGAATTATTTTCACAAATGTATTAATTACATCGATAGCATCAAAATTTGATACAGCCCAGTTTTATGTAATTCCTAAAGCCCTATGTGAACACTCTAAACAATACACTGTTGTCATTATAACTGAATTGCATTTCATTTTTCAGTATAATATATTCAGAAATTGTATACATTTTAAAGGGAAGGAGTGGTCTGTTTGAATTTTAGTGTTCACCGCGTTACTTCCCGGGCTTAACTGGGTATGTATGCAAAATGTCGTGCAAATTGGTCAAGAAATGCTATCTAAAACACTATGCGGCTTTATTGGATGAGTTTTCAGTAAATCGGAGTCTCAGTATTCACTACCCACTTTCCAGTCACATTCCAGATCGGTGAATTCCAATGTCAATTTTATAATGTCCTCTATTGCAAGTCTGGGATATTTTTTAAGAAATCCACTAAACACATTCAATATTATTTCCTTTTGTCCACTTCGCAAAGACTTACCTCTCTTAATTTTAATTATGCCACTCAGACCGGGTTGAATTTCAGTCATTATGATTAATGCTTCTCGAAGACTGAGTTATAAATTATAAGTGCCACATTTCGCTATCCACTGAAATTTATATGTTTTTGTTTGTTTGTTTTATTATGAAAACATGTGAAAGCGGAACTCTCAAACTGTGAATATGTCACACTTCTTTTGTCACACTTCAATTTTTTTATGTAAACAATTGACAGCAGTACTCTCTAACTTTGTCTAACTTTGCCTCATTTCATCACATTTCCGACTTTCCCCGTGGATTTTCCAAAAAATTTCTTTCATACAAACCTTCTCCAGACAATTACGATCACAATAAAACAAAAACCAGCCAAATCGGTCGAGCCGTTCTCAAGTGATGCGGCAACAACCCTTTTGAAAATTCATTTTTATTAATATAGATTTTATATAATTTAAAGAATAGCCTCATGTTTACTGCATTTCTCTCTGGCGTGTGTTGGTTCTTAGGGTGTCTTGCTAGAACGCTGGGCAAGTCTTCGAGCATCTAATCATAATGTCAGTTGCCGGGCTTGATCCGAGTTATTTTCTTGTAATAATAATAATAATAATAATAATAATAATAATAATAATAATAATAATAATAATAATTTTATTACAGGCAAGAGGCATTCATTGTGTAGAATAGGCCATATCATAAATACAAAATACATCTTATACTTATATAAAACTACAATATAATACATAATTATAATAAGTTTTCAGTATAGACATCAATACAATATCACCAACATCAATAAGAATACATTATGAGAATCAATTTTTTTATTAAGACCAAAGCCTGTAAAAATGGTAAAGTACAATATAAAAACTCAATTTCAAAACCAATGAATTCATAAAAACCAGATATGTTAAAAATAAAATAAATATTAAAATTAAGAAGTTTCTTAAAACCAAATATTAAAGTGTTAAACATTTTAAATGTGGACCAATATTATTGAGCTTCTTCGAACTCGTCAATTAAATAAAATGGATTCATAATAAGCGACTTGTTACGTTTCTTCTTTATAACATTTAACTGAAGTTCTCTTAATCCTCTTGGTAATACGTTGTACAATCTGAGACCCATGGCCATATAATCTGACCCATATTGTAATCGATGGTATGGAACATCAAATTTATCCCTATTTCTTGTGTTGTAATCGTGTATTTCATTTGTACTAGTGATAGTATGTTCATTTTCTTTTACAAATAACAGAACGTCATATAGGTCAAGTTTTATAATAGTGAGAATTCTCATTTTCTTAAATAAAGCTTTACAGTGATCGGTTTTGTTTGAGTTTGTTAGTAACTTAATAACATTCTCTTGTAATATTAGTACATCATTTATGCCTGTTCCATTCACCCAGAGTATCAATCCGTATTTCAGTATGCTTTGGAAAAAGAAAAATTGGCGGTGCGCATGCAATCTGTTGCAACATAATTTTTTTTAGGGTTTTGAGCAAGTATATTACTCTAGATAACTTACTACAAACATCAATATGAGCTTCCAAGAAAGCTTCTTATCAATCAGTATCCCGAACAATTTGACACACTCTACTGAGTCACTTACAGAATCATCTGAAACCCTCAAAGAAAATAAAATAGCCTACTGTCTCTATTTAAAAAGAAAGAAGAAGAAAAAATAGAAAGATCGTTTGCTTCAAACCGCTTGAAAGCCTGTCCAATAGTATTCTTAACGGAATTAGTCAGGCACACTAGGTCTTGATCAATATCTAAACAGGTAGTGTCATTTGCTTAAATTACTTTGAAAGCCGGAACACATTGATTTGAACCTATACAATTTATTAAGATTAAAAATAAAATTAGTCCCAATATTGAACTTCACTTTCCAGTAAATACACTCATTAATAGAATTTTTAAACAAATTGTCGGAATATGAATCTCCTTTGAAGTTGGAATTGAAAAATTATGGTGTAAGAAGACCTAGTCAAGAGAGCGATCCCAATATTTATATATATATTTTTTTATCTTCTTCAGAAACGGTTCCCCTGACATTCACTTCCTGTTTACGGTTAGTCAAATACGATTGAAAAAATTTTAGCTGTTGTTCTATAATACCATATTTGTCAATTTTACCAAGCAATACTTCATGATTAACAGTGTCAAATGCTTTGGTGAGATCACACAGTGTTCCCTGAGCATGTATCCCTTCCTCAAATGCAGTATACATTTTTTGTTGATTTTGTTAGATCTAAATTAAAATTGATTTTCAAAAATATATTGTTATTTTCAGTGTAAGTATATAGCCTATTTTTTGTTTAATTAGGCACTCCATGGTCTTACCTAAGGCTAGAATTATAGAAGTAGGCCTATAGCTACTCGCTTATACACTGAAGTTACTTGAGAAAATTTTAAACATTCAGAAAAACAACCTTCAACGATACATACATTGATACAATAAGTTATCGGAACAAGTGTGAAATCAATCATTTCTTTTATAAAGTTTATAAGTTTAGTGCTTTATTAATGCATGGTTTAATATAAGACTTACAGACGACATTGCTCTGACTTATGCAGACTTTGTACAGTTATCACCAACGCCTATTACTGAGTATTTTGTTTTGTTTGTGGAGAAACAAAGATCAGTTTTAAATTCTCCAACTGACTCACATATCCCGGTATACCACCAGGTGTGCTCAATATGAGATGCCAAGCTGGTTCAAATCCCGGCTATGGAATTGAATTTTTCAGTCTGATCCAACCTTTCCACCTTAACCTTCACACGGCCAACGAGAAAGAATTATCATTCCAAAGATCGACAGCGATTTGTTAAATTTCGGCAAGGAAGATGCAGGTGGTTGCTTGCCAGGTATAATAGCTTTGTTCATACAAACTTTCAGCTCTATATGTTGTGTAGCTTTTTCATATGTATGTGTGTGTGTGTGTGTATATATTAATGTTTTTATGTTGTTTCTTTAATTACATTACTTTTTCTACCTGTACTATAGTACTATAGATAAAAGTATTGAGTTCGACCCTGAAATTCAATATCGAGTTCACCGTATAATGCAGTACATGTTTTGGGATCCATGAATCTAGAAAAAACAATTTTCAGAAACATGTGTAAATGTCTGTGAACAGCATAACTTCATAACAAAAACTCATATCATATTTTCCTCCTTTTCCTTTTACTCTGTATCGAATGTGAAGTAAAAAGTTACAGAATTTTTGTCATAGTAATCTATAATGGTTGTTCATAGCATCGGCTAATACCAAGTAGTCCCTGGTTTTATTTTAGGTTTTGTCTTATGCTGTGACAATGTTCGGCTCATGCTGTGGCTACAAGCACAACTCTTGAAGATTTGTGTATATGTAGGATCTGAGGTTTTCCTGGCGCAGAAGCTGAGTGAAGTTTTCTCGGGCAGTCAGCCAGGTGTTTGCGTCAATTAAACCCGACGTTTCGGAGGCAGCGTTGGCCTCCGAAACGTCGGGTTTAATTGACGCAAACACCTGGCTGACTGCCCGAGAAAACTTCACTCATCTGTGTATATGCCTAATTTTCTGGGAAATCGGTTTAGTCTGTATGTTCCATTTTCCAAAGTGTTTTGATACATATAGATGCAGTACGATGATGATGTTCCTTGTAGTTGCCATTGCTTATAGAGCATTCAGAGACTTTATTAGGTCTCCCGGCAGTCCAATGTTGTAGTGAACTAGTTTCATTGTGAGTCTGTCAAAGCAGAATTTGTATGTGTCGTTTTTCATTACTGCTTCCGGTAGTACACGTTGCAAAGTTGTCTACGTGTTGTGATATCCTCTTCATGGTTAATTATTATAATGTTAGTCATGTTACAAACCAGAGTACGGTGTATAATTGATTGGAGAATTGATGCAAATAATTTATACGTATGCAATATGCTCTTTAATTTCCTTTCTTCCAAATCAGGAGCTTTCAGGAAATCCTTTTGATAATATTTCTTGTATTATTAATTTTGTTTGATCTTGCGTGTCTGTAATGACACTGCTCTGTATTTCTCTCTCTCTCTCTCTCTCTCTCTCTCTCTCTCTCTCTCTCTCTCTCTCTCTCTCTCTCTCTCTCTCTCGCTCTCTCGCTCTCTCGCTCTCTCTCTCTCTCTCTCTCTCTCTCTCTCTCTCTCTCTCTCTCTCTCTCGCATATTGTCTGTCTCCCTCACACAAAAATTATTTTTTTTATTAGTCCCATACCAGAGGTGGTAGTGGGGTTTCCCCCTACAAATGACATTCCTCCCAAAGTGTTCAGATATGGTGAAGGTGATGGTTAATGCCAAAACTTAACATATTCTCTTCTCTTAGATTCAGCACAGCTTTACGAATGTTATAGCATTATCTTCTTTTTTATGTGGAATAAATCAGAGAGAACTCTAATTTTACTTTTTTCTCACGGAGTTAGTATCAGTTAAATTTCTCCAACCTTAGGCCTACGAAATATACCTAAAATGTTGTATGCTGTTGGCTTTCGTTAGCAATCTTGTTTTCAAATGCAGCTCGGCTAAATCAATATTGGTCTAGTAAATGAACCCAAAATACGTATTACGTATTATGTTAGTACTGCTACCTCAAAGATCTTATTTTTTTACGCAAAAGTTTGGTTTGTAGAGTTTTATTGTTGATTCTTCTATATTCTTGTCGTTTATATAGCTTTTCATTTACTTTATAATTTCAAATTAGCTCTTGCCCTTAATATCTGTCAAGGGCTCTGCAAGTGGAAATGCTCTTTTAATTTACTTAACTTGATTTATGTCTTAGAATGATTTATTTGCTTGTTTATTTATTTATTTTGATTTCCCTCTGGTGTGGTTAAGGCCTTATAAGGATTTCTCTTCCACTAACGAGAGGTGGATACATGTAATCTACTTAAGAATATTTAAGCGAGACTTATGATTATTTTATATACATGTAAATTAATTAAAGATATATTAAAGTGCGATAATGAAAATTCAGCATGGTAAGTAGATTACAAACTACAAGTAAGAGAAGGAAATGCAGAAATTGTAATAAAAAAAATTATGGATGGTAAGAAAACCGAAAGAAAAATTAAATCATTAGTTTACCGGTTGCAGTTCATACCATTACGAAGCTACTGAATTATTAAATCATAAATAATAATAATAATAATAATAATAATAATAATAAGAATAAGAATAAGAATAGATTGTTAAGGAGCAAAAGTTCTAAGGAATACCTACCTACAAGGAAAATTAATTTATAGGAAACAATTGTTTGTGCTCCAAAGTAATTCAATGATACATTTACCTGAAGTAGTTATAACTTTATAGAGTACAAAACATAATAAAATAGTTTTTGAGGAAGAACTATTGTGTATATTGACTTGAATGTTGGCCTGATTATTGTACTATGCACTTTTATTATATGGTAGATTATATTCTTAACTTAATATTTCACGAGAGTAGGCCTATAAAAATGTTTAATAAACTTCATTTTTCCCCATGAGGATGGTATTATAATAACGTATAATATATAAGTATCCACTTTATATCCTCATTTAAAATAATAATATCTTCAATGGTTTGTCTTTACCTCACTCACGTTTATTCTTGTAGTACAATATTTCCTTATTTCAACATACAGAATACCCTGGATTATAAAATTATAATTTGAGATTCTAAATGACTTACGCCTAATTTTCTTTTTGCGCCCTTGATTTTGATTAAAAGTTTCTAATAAAGTGTTTCTGTTAAAATGTTTTTAAGCCTACATCCTCAACCTTGTGTATAAATATTAAAACAATAAAAGATAATAGAAAAACCGTGTGTTAAAATGAATTTGTTTTCTTTATCTATCTTTATTCAGGTAATATCTTTATTATCAGTCAGAGTTACGTAGAAAAAGTTGTATAGTATCATTTAGTCTATTTACTCCCACTGTCTGTTATTATACTTCACTGCACTTGATGTATAGCCTACTTGATGTTGTTCACGTCTGCTCTTGTAGATATGTTGTGTTGTAAAGCTTTGCTTATTGGTAGTTAAATGGCAAAGCATCAAACAGTGAACAGCATAATGAACAGTGATTGGATTTATGAAAACTATTTATATTGAAATACACTTCAATTAATTCCTTTCTAATTTAACGTTGAAAGTTTTAAATAATGAAATGTATAGATATGTTAACTAAGATGAATCATATCTTAATACTTAGTTTATTTGTATCGTGTTATTATCAGTGACATTACGGGCATTTTTTCTCGACAGTCGATTCAAGTCATCTTGTCGGTAATAAAATCTATATAAATCGAAAGGCAGTAAACTGTCTTGATATTGTAGAGATTGTCATTTGAGGACGTAACTGAATATAAGGGAAATAGGATTTTTATTTTGTGAAGTAAATTAATAATGTATACGATACTTACAGATGGTTTCTGCTTTTTAATATGGCACAGCTTTTTCCTTTTGCAAATCGACTGATAACACTCATAGAAGATTATGAAATAAGAGGCGATAAGTTTTCCAAGAGTGCCCAACATAACTATAAAATATTATGACCTTAAAGTTAATTTGAGTCCACCGCTGTGGATGTATCGGTAGCGTATCTGCCTTCGACCCTGGCTATCCGGGTTCCATTCCCGGCCGGGTAGGGTGTTTGTCATCTAAGGTTAAGATAATGCACATTGTGCGCGTATCCTTATTTATACAGGTTAACTTGATTTACCGCTTGTCTTGCATACGAAAAATTTCATTCCATAGCTGCCTCTCCCATACCTGTTTCATTGCTTTAAATTTCAAGTCGAGCTCTTCAAGTACTGGTACTGTCAGAAACACCTACTCAACAACATGCAGCACTGTTGTGATCAGGGCTTTATTCATTGGTCTAGTTATTTGAAGTGATAACGATACATTCTTTAGGCAAGTTAATAAATACATATATTTTATATAAATATATAATATATCGTACGTACTGTACGTATATACGAGGGTGAGTCCGAAAATAAGTTTCTCCCTGGCGACTGTGTACAGAGGTGTAGATGGAAGACACAAAATATAAGGAGACATTAAAGATAAGACGTACCTTTATTTTTCCACATAATTACCACGTATATTGAGACATTTGTCATACCGCTTTATAAGCTTCAAAAAACCCTCCAGGAAAAAATCAGGGCTCTGCGCTCCCAACCAACATGGTTTTGCGTTGCCGTCGCCGAGTCTGGTCTCGCATTGTCATCCAACAACAGAACGCCAGACTGGAGAAGGCCGCTTTTTCCAAATCGCCTCCTTCAATTTCGACAGGGTGTGTAGCAGTGATGGTTCCATCCTCCAAAAAGTCCAGCAACAAAACCCCAAACCCCAGAACACTGTGAGGAGCACTCATTGAGCTCTATTACATACTGGAGGTAGCACTGCATGATGAAAAATCGTGACGGCAGCGTTCGCGGTCCGCCATGAAAGTGAACGTATACTTTAGCTCCTATCCCGTATCTCCTTCTAACAAACTCATGTGTATTCATGGAATTATGAAGATGTATTGGCGTTTTTAAAAACTTTTATGAATGAAGCGTTTCAATATAAACTACTTGATGCTTTTTAAGTACATAACAAAACTAATTTCATATTGTAATGGTTTGGTAAAAATATTTCTTTAATCTAAATCAGGCGTGAATGTGCATTGGTAAACAGTTGTAAACACTCGCATTTAAAATTTTAAAATAACTTCACATTAGGCCTACATATTGCGATATTATGCTTCATTTCTATATATAAAGAGAATAGGCAAAATCTGTGCTAAGTGCTTTGGAAATGCATAAACCGTGACCTTCTACTGTACCGTTACTGTACTGGATACAATTCACATTATTTATTATTTTTTTTAATCCTTCCTGTAGACTAGCGCAAAGG
The DNA here is from genome assembly GCA_964059195.1 of Ectobius pallidus. Taxonomy (NCBI): domain Eukaryota; kingdom Metazoa; phylum Arthropoda; class Insecta; order Blattodea; family Ectobiidae; genus Ectobius; species Ectobius pallidus. The sequence goes on from CAXKWD010000004.1 coordinate 106,068,689, forward strand.
GAAGCCACTGAAATGAAATTTCAAAATGATTAAAGTCTTAATACTACTTAGAAGTTCCTTTTTCTTCAAATCTGAAATTAATTAGCCATGCTATTTATCTTCTTGTTCTTGCAACGGACAATCGTCTGTAGCCTTTTGTTTTTTTTCTCAATTCTGTTTTGATAGGAGATGGTGGGAGGTCATCTGTTTGGTTCTGGAGTTCTGATTAAAATAAGGGGTGCCGGGCGTAGTACTCAGGGGTAGTTATAAGCTAGAGAACTCTTATCTAGGGAAGTGGCTAGAGAAAATCGAGATAACAGTCAAAGGGCGGTGTCAGGAATAATGGTAACTAAAAGTTGAGTCGTCTTTTCAAATTAATATATATTTTCCAAAGTTTAGTATTTGCTGAAATGCTGAATTAATCGATTTAGTTCTATTAGATGATGTAAGTTCTGATATTTAGTAGTATTTAGTACGTCGTTAAAGTTCGTAAGTAACACTTTGTAACTTGTTAAATTGTAATAGTAATTACTTCACTGGTACGCGCCGTTGAAAATGTCTATTTACTTTTACATTTACTCTCTCGTAGTTTCTATTTGTATCGCGCGGATAATAATGTTCAATCTTACGTTCACAATTAATGGTTCGTAATAATAAAATCAATGTCTTTATCAAATAATATAAATTACGCGCTTCGACGCTGATAATAACTTCTATTTATATCGCGCGGATTATAATGTTTAAATATCAATATATTGCAAAGTTACTTGAGTTTAATAATGTTTAACGTAGTCTTATGTCTGAAGTGTGTCTTGAAGTTCTTTCGTCTAAGCTGTCGTGTGATCAATAGATGACGAGATGTCCGTGCTTTCTGCTAATATCTTTGTAAGGGGTAGTGGGGGTAAGTAGTTCCAATTGGTTGTGTCTGTGTCTAAGTCTTCTCTGATTGGGGTAAGGTAGTTCCTTCTGCTATTCAGTTTGAAATATATTCCGTTTTCCGTCGTTAAAACAGGCAAGCTGCATCGGTCATTAATTACTTGAGATGTCAAACTTTGCTCGGCGCCAGCCTGGCGGTTCCAGCAGATGTGGGCGGTACTAGGTTTATGTTTTTATCAATAACTCTGATAACTGAAAGTTATCATAGTTATGGTTATTTAATTCTGATGGGCTATTTTACGGGGCTTCCAATGGTATTAATTTGTAGTGGGTGTGATAAAAATGAAAAGGGTTATTAAGGTTTTTATATTAAAATGATGGAACGGGTTAATAAAAAGTTATGTGTAATATATCAAACTGTAGGGGTTGTTATTGGCTATTGATGGGTGTAATTGGTTTCCTTGTCGCTTTTTCCTTAATGGAGTAATTAATGTTTGAAGTTAGGTGTTGTATGGGGAATGAATGTTTGAAGTTCGGTGTTATGTGTGGAAGTATAAACAGTAGGGTGCGTTTTGTCAATCGTACAGGGGCTATATATGAGATTGTCGTCTGTGTTGAGTACAAAGTACGGGTACAAGATGTCCGCATAATGATTAAAAAACTCACGCGAGGAATTGAGCTGCAGCATCAATAAGAGCGGGATTTTATGATCATTATAATACCCAATCTGGAATGTGAAGAGTGGCGGTGTTTAGTTTTGAATGAAATATGGAAATTTAATTTTTCGATTCCCTAAAATAATTCTCCGTCGTCACTTCGAATCATTTCGTGGGTTCTCTCTATTGTGTTTTACTTTGATATTAGCTTTTCTATCAATTGTCTTTGTTTTCAATATCTATTCTTGAAAAATTTAGATCCTTACATCATCTATACTTTTGATTAATTCTGCCGTAATTACACATACACGAATAAATTCATAATCAATAAAATACACTTTTAACATAATTTTACCTTAAATTGGTCACTTTTCTTCTTGGTCGTAGTACACATTTTGCTGAGTTCATAGTCCATTTGATTAACTAGTAAAACAAAATCATAATTATACCTTATACACAAATAAAATTATAAAATACACTCGAATTTCTTGATATTAATATTAATTTCAATATCTTCTTGCATAACGCTGATTTTTGATGCTAATCCATATGTTGTTGATGTCAAACGTTGGAGTACGCTAATCTTCCTCATTGGTCTACTTAATACACTGATATTATATTCAGATTACACATGTTTTCTTCCTACTCCTTTTTATCTATTTACCTCATTAATAATCATTCCTTAATGTTCCTTTTCATTCTTTCAATATTCTTTTACCTTGTTTCCATTATTCTAACCTCATAAATCATCTTTTATGTCTTACCTTCACAATTTCTTTATTAATCTCAATACTCATTATCATTCTTTTCTTTCATATTACTTTTAATACTCGTTATCATATTTCCTCATTTATTCTCATATTTCTCACTTCATAACTATCATTACTTCATATTTTCCTAGTAGACATATATTGTACCATCTTAATTATTCACTCATTTTGCTTATCATACATTTATTTCTTACCTTTTGTTATATTCCTCATTGTTTTACCTTCAAGATTCTTATTTGTTAACACACATATTTCTCAACAACTATTTCACTTTCAAATTCTTACTTAACTCTGATCATTCTTTTACTTCACTTTTGCTATACAATTCTACTTAATTAGTGTAGGGAGAGGGTTATTTCCTGTCCATATTGTTTATGTAAAATAATTTTTCTTTTTGAAAAATTAACAAAATTTAATTATTCTTACTCTGTGTACTACTCCAATAAAATTCAAATATGTCGAAATTTCAATGTTTACTTATTTACTACTTCAAATAATAGTGTGATTACCTTTGTCAAATGAATGTTTTAACTCTTCAGTTGAATAAATAAAGGGAGTAGCCTATCTTAAAATTACATATATACAAAGGTTCACTAACAATGGCAATAAGCTTATTTGTTGCACTTACATCTGTAGTGGAATGGCTGTTGTGATGTCTCACTCTATTTTATAGAATAAGAATCATTTCATCATAGTCTTTGCAACAACCACGGGGAGGCTAATTACACTCTACCTTGTAAGTATCACATTCGTTATATATAACGTCAGGTAAAACATTAATTTGAGAAGTATGAATCACTCTAATTATTTTACAATGTCAGTCTGATTAAACGTTTTCCTGAGTCCTGGTCGATAATCCTTTTTACTTCTCCTTCTGCTTTAAACTTTCTTAGGCATTTCTGTTTGGGGTTCATGACATAATATAGTTCTAACAGGTGATTGTTGTAGGTTACAAGAATTTCTTCTCAACAGTTTGTATTGGGGTCGTTGCCTGGTATTATACATGTCAAGTTCAATGTTTACTACCAGTTTACAGCACAGCGGGGTGTTTCCGGCCAAGGGTCGGTCGTACAATGAGTTGTAACTTGCAAAGGGGAGACTTGAGTTGAATGGGATTTTGTTCTCTTTGAATAAACTTTCTAAATTCTTAAAATATCTGTCACGTTGTACTGGGTTCCAAGGAGCATGTTGGTTAAAATAAAATTGGGGAAATTTTCTGAAATATTCACTGAATTAATAGGGGTGACATTCCACACATATATACATTATTTACATCTTAACTAAGGGGTGTGGTTATGTCATCACTATTAACAAAATGTTAATTTAATTTGATAAACTCCTTAAGTCATAAGTGTCCAAAAGAATTTCAATTTCCATAAATATTATTACTGTGGTCAAATATTTAATTAATATTCCAAACAAAATTTCAATTTATTTATTATCTAAAAGGAAAAATAACACTACTAACAATTAAATTGTTGTCAACAATGGGCAGTACTTCCACATTGTTGGCACTGGCATGGTTATTCTCTTTTAATTATTGTTGTTTATAAAATTTCAAACATTCAAATTTATTTATAATAAGGTAATGCTGGTTCATTTTGATATTTACATTTCCTGTTATAATTTTAACATTCTATGCTGTTTTGGGAAGTTTCGTTTTGAGTTATTTAGCGAAGGAAAAATAAGAAAAATTATGATCTATCAATCTGGTCGAGGGGGTTAGGGGTCCTTATTTCATTCTGGGATGTGTCATTATTTCCTTGTCTGTCTTCCATGTTACTCGGGGAATTGTTGTTAGGTCTATTTCTCGGGCTTTCATAAGAATTGTTCCTTTCATATTGATTATTGTAGTTACGGCGGGAGTACCTGAAATTATTCCAGCCTCTATAGTAGGGGCGGAAAAAACCTTGATTATACTGATTTCGGTTAAACCAGTTAGGCCTATTTCCTGCATAGCCACGTCTGTTCTGACCACGGTAACTGTTCCCTTGCCTATTATTGTAATTGCCATACGGCCTGAAACGGAAACCACGGGTTTGCCAATTATTGCGGGCGTTTCGCACGTACTCTGTTTGGGGCCAATAAGGTCTGTTGTCCCTAGAATCATTGTTTTGCTGGTCCTCATTTGAAATTCCTGTCCGCGACCCAATCTGGAAATTTTCCTGATTGTCAGAAGTTTGTACCATATTAATGTTTTTCCGGTGAGTTTGGTTAGCTGACACAATGGGGTGCGATGGTTTAGTGGAAGTGTAAGTTAGGTCCTGCATTGACTTTAGTAATTTTAACATCTCAGTGGTGGATTGAGGAGATGCGACAACAAGGCAATTCCTTATTACAGGCGGAAAGTGAGACGGGAGTGCCTTTAGAAAATCTTGCTCCAAAATTTCTGGTTTAAGCAGTTGGCGGCTTTCACACAAAGAAATGAAATATTGTAGATAGGTTTGGCCGTGGCTACGGTCGTACTTACCTTGAAATATTCGCGATCTCAAACGGCTTTGCTCGCTTTCGCTCCAATACTCAGATAAAAACATTTCCTCAAACTGACCTATGGACAGGAGGTTGTTGGGATCGATGACTTGGAGCCAGCGAGCTGCGTTAGCTTTCAAAGATTGATTCACAAAAATCATTTTTAGATGTTCTGGGACTCCTCGTAAAGCAAAATAAGTTTTTAGGTCCTTTAAATATCTGACAGGGTTTGTTTTCAAGGTATCTTCAAAATACGGTAATGGAAAATCTGAATTGTGCAATGAAAAACTATTGTTTACAACATTTTGGGGTATTTGATTAGTGCTGGCAGCTCGTTGATCCAATCCATTGTTGGTTCTGGGTAATGGTGCAGGTGGTTCTGGTATTTCAGGGGCTTGAGGTACTGGATCAGGGGGGTTGGAAGAAGTAGAGGCAGATGTTGATGGGGTATTACAAACATGAGGGATCAAAGCATTTTCCCTGGTTTGTTCGATTAGGCTTTCTTGGTCTCTAACCCTTTGCCTAAGTCGGTCTAACTCTGATTGAAGGGATACCAATTTCGTAGAATTGCTAACAGTTACCCTTTCTACTGAGGTGACATGATTTTCTACAGAGGAAATATGATTTGTCAACACTTGTTCTGAGGTAGCAATTTGAGCTGTGACTCTACTGTCTAAATTTTGTAATTCAGACGTAACCTGAGTGCGGTGTTCAGTGATTAATGTAGTTAGTGTAGCATTCATTGTTGAGATTTGTTGATTTTGATTTTCAAGTGTTGAATTTATATTCGTGTTCATGTTAGCAATCTGACTTTCAAGTGTGGAGTTCATTGTAGCATTTTGTTGATTTTGACTTTCAAGTGTTGAATTTAACTCATTCTTAAGAGTGGTGTTTTGTGTGGCAATTTCGACTCTCAATTGTTGATTTTGAGTAGCAAGTGTGGAGTTCTGTGTTTCTAGTGCGGAATTTAACTCGTTTTTAAGAGTGGTGTTTTGTGTTGCAAGTTCGTTCACTTGTGTAGAAATTCCTACTATCATTGTCTGAATTTGTGACAAAAAATCTAAACTGAAAGAAGGAAGGTTAGGGTCTAAGTTTATGGTGTTCTGAGTAGAAGTCGATGGGGTGGGTGCACTCACAGCTGGGATATTAACAGGGGGTTGCGTAACAGGCAAGCTAGCAAGGTCACTTTCGGTTTCATGCTGAGTAATTTCTAAGTTGTCAGAAATAGGAACAGAGGCACTTTCATTGTTTTCAGAAGTAGGATTCTGTTCTGAACATAATATCGGAGTATCAGAATTTGGCTCCATGATTTGGAATACTTTATTATTCCTTAATTTCATAAACTAATACAATACAATTGAATTTACTAAAAAAAAATAAAAATTAATTAAAATACAAAAAAAATTTGAAATTTAAATTGAAAAAATTTACTTTGAATTCAAATAAAAATAGGAGCAAAATTCAGTTTTCGACACTTAAGTTGGATTAACGATACCCTTTTGTAGTCCAGATGTCCAGCGGTAGGCCAAAGGTGATGTCCAGGTGCCCAGGTGATGAGGGAAAATGTTGTAGATGAAGATCCAGGGGGGGGGTATTGATGAAATGATGAATAATCCAATGGTGTGCTGACTCTAATAAAATTTCTCACAGAATTTAAAACTTGGTGGTGTGTGATTTAGTGTAGTGTTCCTGAATTTTATTGTTGAAAAATTAAATTTTATTGACTGGTCCCTCGATCTTCAAATTCAAGCAATCACGATGGTCGCCATTTATCACCGTTCGTCGCTCTCTTGAAGATTTGCCACTAAGTTGAGTAGCTATTTATCACTGAATGTCGGAGGGGAGTTGATTTATAACTGTCGGTGGGATTTTTAGATGTATAGTGGTTCTGGAGTTCTGATTAAAATAAGGGGTGCCGGGCGTAGTACTCAGGGGTAGTTATAAGCTAGAGAACTCTTATCTAGGGAAGTGGCTAGAGAAAATCGAGATAACAGTCAAAGGGCGGTGTCAGGAATAATGGTAACTAAAAGTTGAGTCGTCTTTTCAAATTAATATATATTTTCCAAAGTTTAGTATTTGCTGAAATGCTGAATTAATCGATTTAGTTCTATTAGATGATGTAAGTTCTGATATTTAGTAGTATTTAGTACGTCGTTAAAGTTCGTAAGTAACACTTTGTAACTTGTTAAATTGTAATAGTAATTACTTCACTGGTACGCGCCGTTGAAAATGTCTATTTACTTTTACATTTACTCTCTCGTAGTTTCTATTTGTATCGCGCGGATAATAATGTTCAATCTTACGTTCACAATTAATGGTTCGTAATAATAAAATCAATGTCTTTATCAAATAATATAAATTACGCGCTTCGACGCTGATAATAACTTCTATTTATATCGCGCGGATTATAATGTTTAAATATCAATATATTGCAAAGTTACTTGAGTTTAATAATGTTTAACGTAGTCTTATGTCTGAAGTGTGTCTTGAAGTTCTTTCGTCTAAGCTGTCGTGTGATCAATAGATGACGAGATGTCCGTGCTTTCTGCTAATATCTTTGTAAGGGGTAGTGGGGGTAAGTAGTTCCAATTGGTTGTGTCTGTGTCTAAGTCTTCTCTGATTGGGGTAAGGTAGTTCCTTCTGCTATTCAGTTTGAAATATATTCCGTTTTCCGTCGTTAAAACAGGCAAGCTGCATCGGTCATTAATTACTTGAGATGTCAAACTTTGCTCGGCGCCAGCCTGGCGGTTCCAGCAGATGTGGGCGGTACTAGGTTTATGTTTTTATCAATAACTCTGATAACTGAAAGTTATCATAGTTATGGTTATTTAATTCTGATGGGCTATTTTACGGGGCTTCCAATGGTATTAATTTGTAGTGGGTGTGATAAAAATGAAAAGGGTTATTAAGGTTTTTATATTAAAATGATGGAACGGGTTAATAAAAAGTTATGTGTAATATATCAAACTGTAGGGGTTGTTATTGGCTATTGATGGGTGTAATTGGTTTCCTTGTCGCTTTTTCCTTAATGGAGTAATTAATGTTTGAAGTTAGGTGTTGTATGGGGAATGAATGTTTGAAGTTCGGTGTTATGTGTGGAAGTATAAACAGTAGGGTGCGTTTTGTCAATCGTACAGGGGCTATATATGAGATTGTCGTCTGTGTTGAGTACAAAGTACGGGTACAGGTCTTATACAAAAACTTCTGCTTCCTCTTATTTCTGCGATTAAAAACTAGCATGAAAAATTTAGGCCTACATGCATAAGAATACTAAGTTATATTTACATGACTGACATATTGCATAATTTATATTCCTACATGGTACCTAAAGTAGGCCTACTACTAACCACATTACGAACCACTTGTCTTTTTGGAACAATAATTTTTTGAAGATGTCCTGGAAAATTGAAGACTGATGGTACAGCATCTTTTAGTAATCTTACGAGTGCACCAGACCTTGACATTATAGCAATCAGGTGTCTGCTGCTTAATGTACTGTTCGTTGTGGGTGACCAGTGGCGTTCCTAGGGTGGGGCGGTCCGCCCCGGGCCCCACTTACTATGGGGGCCCCTAGTGATGCCCCACCCTAATATAAAAATTAATGTTCCACCTCTTTTTTTGCTCATCGGAATTTTTGTATTAAATACAAATATTGCATATTTGACGTGTTACCAATTACAAAAAATTGACTCCTATTATCAATGTTTTGGTCTCCTGCTGTGAGAGGTTACTAGGAGATGCGTAGTTGGATACTGTGCTGAAATGCATCATTCAACTGATGAAAAATAGAACATGTCCTAATTTTTGTCATATTTAAACATGACCATTTTCCCACTTCATTACTTTTTAATTATGCACATATTTGTATTTTGCTAATTAGTTAACTTAATATTTTTGGACTAATATATGTTTGTATTTAATAAATAAATACATTAAATACTACATGAGTTCGCTCCCTTATTCTGCCTTTTATTTTTCGTATAGCTTAGCCCATGGAGACGATCTGAAAGACAAAAAGGCTAGCCATAGAAAAATAATTTAAAAAATAGTCGTGTTCGTAGCTTTTGCTGGGGGAAGGGGCCTAAGTCCACTTCCATTTCTCTGGAGTTCTGTGGAGCTATATGCCACGCAATATTTGACCATTTTGTCATGAAAAATAACAAAAACGCATTCATAAATATACGCTTACCTTAGGAAGCACACTTCACCAATACGTACGGAGTAGCCAACTTAACAAAAAGTGAACGTCACGATTTATGCAGTTCCAAAGCACAGCTGTTGTGTATCCTGTTTATATATTGAGATCACTGGGAGCACTTTACCTGCAAAGGGCGTTGTTTAGAACTTCTTTCGGACAGGTGATGACGGATATTTCCACTCCATAGATGCGGCCTTCGATTCGGGCGTGAAATCGTGAACCTACGTTTCATCCCCCGTCACAATCCGAAACATAAAGTCATTGCCATCACGATGGTGTATGGGTGTTTCGCGTTCAATCGATGTCTTGTTTCCCCCATTGCTGTTCGATTTCCTGGAGAAAAATAGAAGGGAAACTTATTTTCGGACTCCCCCTCGTGTGTAATATATATATATACACATACATATTATATTAACTTGCTACTAATTTTTATATGCTAAAAGCTATATATATATATATATATATATATATATATATATATATATATATATATAGTTATATAAATATGCATGATAACTTAATCGTCTATAGTACTCTATAGAATAGAAACACCTTTCAATTAAAACAGTGTCAATGTGTTTAAAAAAATGAAACCTTATTTCTTAGCCAAGTAAGTTCTGGAATTTTATTGTACAATTTGGATTTTTCAAGTATATTTGTTAACTTGGTACTAAATCTTTATGTGCTACAAGCTGTATAGTAGTCAGCTCGATGTCTTGTATTGAAAGGGTATAAGTTATTATTCCCTAAACAATAAGTTACGATTATTTACGAACAATAAGAGATTTTAAAACGTAATAAGTTTTAACAATTCTTTACAACAAAATAAACACCAACTGTGCACTTATTATTCCTTTTTTCCCCCAAGAAAATACATTAAGGAATATCATAAAACTAAGAGACAGATAAATGTGTTAAATCAGATTTATCATGCAAAGATATAGAAATAAACAGGTTTCGGGTCAACACAGCTCTCGAATTAAATAGAAGTAACGCTCTTAGTTTATAAAAAATATAATTTCACTGATATTTAAAAAATTAAACGTTTATCTTTGCATGACCCTCAGAGATATGACATTTGATTTTGAAAGGTTGTCATTTACATGCAGTCTCTAATAGATGTTATTTCGTTTTTCATTGGGTGTAAAGGAGGCAGCTTTGGACTCAGCCACACAAAAGAAGGAGCATGCGTAATGAACTCGGTACGCCGCATACTTCTCACGGTTTGCAAACAACCTCGGGATAGCTTCCTTCTATTAAAACTAAAGTCAAACGCAAGCAATCCCATTGTTTCGCCAATTTTCATTAACCTGCATTAATCAACCAAGGATTCTACTTAGTGTGAGTAGCGGACCACTTCAAATGCACGGCGAACCACGAAACCAATTTCCCTAGCAAATGCAAGAAAACAGGGAGATAATCAGGGATTTAAATTGCGGAGGTTAACGGTCTCTATCGTATCCACAACCAAACGTAATTTAGTTTCAGTACATACATCAAGATGAATTCAAATAACAGTGATAACAGGGGAGTAAAAAAGAAGAGAGAATGAGAGAGAGAGAGAAAAAGAGAGAGAGAGAGAGAGAGAGTTGGAGTAATTTTATGTACAGGTAGGGGAAAAAATCGGACCGACTCTTATAGCTGATTTCAGAGCCTTGGGATACGTAAATAAATCCGGGGTGTGCGGGCAAAGAGAGTTAAGTCCACCATCCTAAAAAATTGAGATATGTCCATAGAGTTATAGATAAAAAAGTTCTCTACATTTGTGTTAAGTCCAGTAAGTCATATTCAAAATTGTACGGTAGTTATGGATGTGTGCCTCATGGGTTTATCCATCTCTAAAGCTTTGTTGGGCTGGTATTGAGTGATAAGTCACTCTAATTCTCAGTAACAAGAAAGTGGACTTAACTCTCTTTGCCCGCGCACCCCGGAAATGTAAGAGATGCAACGGAAACGTTTGTTTTCACAAGCAATGCAAATTACGTGAAATTATTTCTCAATACATGCAATATTAATTTCAATACATTTCCTGCTTTCCTGTGAATACCGCTAGGCATGCGCAGTGGTTCATATCGGCAACTTAGATATTTTAGTCGGTCCGCTTTTTTTTCCTACCTGCAGCCAAATGTGCTGGAAATGTTTAACAAAATATTTCTTGATAATGGTAAATTCTAGTTTGCTTTATTTACTTGGGTAAAGTATTAGCTGGCTCATATCGGCAACTTAGATATTTTAGTCGGTCCACTTTTTTTTCCCCCTACCTGCAGTCAAAAATGCTGAAAATGTTTAACAAAACATTTCTTGATAATGGTAAATTCTAGGTTTTTTTTATTTACTTGGGTAAAATATTAGCTTTCAAAAATTATATACGACAAAAAGCGCATGAGGTTGAAACGAAATTCCTCTTTAAATAGTTAACTTTTTTTTATCTGTACCAGGTCTTTCATTTTTCATAACATCATCTGGAAGTGTCTTTTTACTTATAAAATAACTCATTAACTAATAATTCAGTAACAGTAATTGCTGATATTAGTTCTTATTTTCCAAACTCACTGCTGCTTTACTGATTTACTTACTGAATTCTCAGCTGTCTGTTATTTGTATGTTATAATTTATGAATGGTTTGTTTTCCTATATTATTGAATAGGGTATATTATTAGTATAATGCGCAAATTGAATTCAATATGGGTATTAGTACTAACTTAATTTACATTCTTGGACTAATCTGGTCTTTTATAGGAACAGTTCTCCCAAAATCTAGAGTTCTCGTGTACTGAAGAATTCATATCTCCGCAACTTGCTACTTGTTTTCTTGCTTCTTGACCTTAGGACGAAAGGTTCCTCCATTCCAAAAAATAGTACAAAGTTTAACAATTTAATTGAAAGGCCAATTATACTTTATAACAGAAAATGTATAAACATATTAAGTTTCACGATATAATAATAAATAACGACATTACACATTTTAATCTAATTAGGACTGAAAATGTCAAAACTGTCTGCCAAAATGGATATCCTCCACATATGAACAGCAAAACCGGATTATTTCCCTTAGCTAAACACTACATTGTAAATACAATTACAATATTCATTGTATAACAAATTATATTCATAGAAATATTTTAGATATACCGGTAGGCCTATTAATATTATCAAGACATTTCAACAGTTGCTAAATTCCACTCCATGGCTATGTATGATGCACAATTGGCCGTTCAAAATAAAATTCTTTCTGTTCAAAATCTGAATTTTGAACTACTGTGTGTGTTTTTCAAATGAATATTGGTCAAGTAATTTCATGAATATACGCGACAGGAACAAAGTAAACCTATATATCTACATCTAACCGTTGAATGTGAAATTGCTTCTATTCGGTTATGAATTTTGGACTACTGTGTGCTTTAAAATGAATATTTTTAGTATTACCTAACTCAAGTTCTGATTCACAATATGTCCCTTAAATTTCCTTTACCCCATTTATTGTAAACAGCAGTATGACTAATGCAAATTATAGTATTACGTATTTTATACTGCTCTGCCAAATACACCAGTTATTACGGAAGGAATATAATTTTAGTATGACTGAACTGACCCCGAACACGAGCTATGCTCATGCGGGATAAATAATACTCTCTTGTAATTGTAATAATTGTGTTTATATTATTTCTATTTGTATAAATACAAATTATTACAAATTTGTAATAATTTGTATTTTTGTAATTTATAATAATTAGTTAATTTTGTAATAATAATAATAATAATAATAATAATAATAATAATAATAATAATAATAATAATAATAATAATAATAAATAATAATAATAATAATAATAATAATAATAAAAAGTGAAAAAAATTCATAATTAATTGGTTAATAATAAACAGTGAACATGCATGAGGGCCAGACCACGGTATAATACAGTTAGGCACGTCGAACTAACAGCTAATGTGAAACACAGAGTAGTGTACTAAAATAACACCGAGTATGAGGGCCATAATGCACGTAAAACCAACCTCTGCCAGTCTGTCATAGATGGATGACGCATGGAGTCAATATCAATACGCACTCAGCCCAGCTCCATATTACGTTAGATCAGGATGTAGCTCTCAACCCATTAGATTACAGGATGCCATTTTATTTTCATAATTACTTTTTAAACACCAGAAGTACTTGGTTGGAAGTGTATTACGACAATTTGTAGAGCAACAATACTAAGAGACAGTGCTGATGATATATTTAATACAATTTTCAGATAAACCATCCCTATTCGCTAAAAAAGATCAAGCTTATTAATTCAAAAAATCAAGTTGCCCAGAGATCTTTGGTGATTTTCAATTTAATTAAATATGAAGTTAAATATAAATGAAAAAAGAGATGAGAGTTAATTCGAATAACTCTTTCTTGTGTTATATTAATGGTAAAATAATTATTTATTGTAATTAAAACAAACATCGCACACCTAAGTGTCATTACTTGAAAGTAATAAGCAGAATGAAGGAACTATCTTTAAAATCTTAAATTGTACAAGTAGGGGGGGGGGGAGCGGACCGACACTTGTAGCTGAATATAATATAATTTGTGTTAGTATTTTATAATAATATTAATAATTAATATATTATTCAGTTATAAAACAATACGATTAGAAACCATATCAGGATTTCGGAAATGGGCTAAGTCAACAGTCGACACCAGAACAAATTTCAATAAATTCCCTGCTATCCTGTGAATGCCGCTAGGCATGCGCAGTGGCTCATATCGGCAACTTAGATATTTTAGTCGGTCCGCTTCCGCCCCCCCCCCCACCTGTACAGTAAATACTATAGGTAGAGGAATTATTGTTTTCGACCCCAACTTCGAAGTTGAGTTTTTAACATAAATATACTTTTTGAAGTTCCCTGAATCCAAGAATATTATTTTTCAGAAACATGTCTGTGTATGTGTGTGAACAGCCTAACTCCAGAAACTCAGTCTTGCCTGGTCAGCAATGAAGCTTTGTATCAGGTACAAACAACTGAATACGCGCTCTTTGCAATATGGCCTCTTATTCTATCCTTCGGGGATGCGATGTAGTAACGACGTTCTCTTCATTTTACAACCAATTTACATGAAAAGAATGTAATAAGTAATAATATATTATTTTAAGAGGCAAAACTTTTATTTGGGCAAAGGAAGTTATGTGTTTCACATCAATTATATATATATAAAGTGCACTGTGAATTACGAACAGTGTATAGGTAATGTATACGTATATATATAGATACCTGTTAATTGTGACAAATGTTTAAAAAAAACTCAATAAATGCTTCGTTATTTCTATACAGATCTGAGCAGATTCATTAAATTCCAGGGGAACTGAAATTGTTTATTTGTACACGAGGTTTTGAACATGCACAAAGAGAATCGCCTGTTAATGGCCACATAACCAGTAAACTGAGGATATATCGAAGCCATGTGGAGAATTTGCAGCAAATAACGAGCCATACACAATTTACCACGGATACTGTGTACACTGCTTGTATAATATTTATTACGTTATCTAGTAGATTTTCCTTTCGGATATTCATTATGACCGCTTAAAAGCACAAATCCATTAGCTATTTTGTAGTAGTCCTAATGTCAAATTTAGGAAGCTGGGGAAAAATAGGTTAAAACCTTCAATTCCGGGCCCTAAATATAATGCATCACAGTAACAGCTAAAACTTGTATTTGAAAAAGATTGACGAATATATTCTCTGAATGATAGATATAAGCTACTTATTCCATACACAAGGTATGTAGGTTTAAGTCTTGCCTCCTGAGTAGGCCTAATATGACTTTGAGTGAGGTTGAGGCAACTGAACGCGAATTACTGCAGTTCAGTCCTGTACTCTAAACTTGAATATATTAAGGATAGAGGAAGTTATGTTTCACATATTTTTATATAAAGATTGATCCGGTTACTTGGAGAGACACATTGACTTGTTTAATTATGGTTGATTTCTTAACTCAGTAACTTTTTTAATACATGTCCCTAGTGACACACAAAGGGTCAGTGCGATGACTACAAGCGCTAATGTCTTTTCACAAAAATAAACAACGTTTTTGGAAACGAATGCTCATATATCGTTAGAGGAGATTAATTCTGAATGTAGGCTATCTCTGGTTTCGCTCAATAGGACAATGTTGGGCAGGTGAGATGAGTAACGCGATGAGTGTTTGGGTTATGATAGGCAATGCACAAGTTGTGTAACTCAACCAGTACTTGCGCCATTTTCGCATAATTTCTCTATTCCCATGATAAGGAAAATTCAGTTGACTATTATGGCGATTTTCGACGAAAAATGTTTACTATGAGGAGCGTACGGCAAGAGGGAACGGAAAAGACGCCGTATTGCTGAAATTTAGCTGCTCCCGTTTGAGGATGTTTTGTCTCGAGACAAACGTTTTTAGAACCAGGCAACTGCTCGTGTAATTGTTTACAACTTACGGATGCAGGATTTGTTGATGCCATTAGAGTAACTCACTTATTTACAATGTGGTCTGGTGCTTTTCTGGATTGGCGGGTTGAATGTGCAAGTTCCGTGTACAGTCACATAACGAACAGGATTTCAGAATGGACCAGTTCTCATTCGAGCAGTCCGGAAAGTTAAAAATTCTGTCAAGGTACTTAACAGATCAATAGTAAATAATTTTCACCCGAGGACGACATTCGTGCTATTATTTAAGATACGATTGTCATAGAAAGAGAGCAATGATGAGAGATACTGATATGACTTTCCCTATCGTAAGTTTGACCATGCGATTTTATTCCTATACCTAGAGGAAAAGGTCTAGCAGGATTTTATCTCCCATACTCCTCACTCTCTTGCTGCAGGCTGAGTGGACGGCGAAGTAGGAATTATTGTTGAGTTCGTTTAACATATGCCGCAGAAATCAGCCCTAAAAATTGGCAGCAGGGAATTTTGTGGCAATTAACATATCTCCCTTAAGATGGAGGAAGCGTGTTCCTCTGAAACGTCGGAGCTCTTTCAGTCACTCACCTGGCTAGCAACCCGAGAACATTATACTCAGACCAAACGCCAGGAAATCCTCGAATCATTCATCTTTACCTGTTCGGGTTTTGTGCCAATTCACATACACCAAAGTATATAGCCTACACATCTCTAGAGACTTTTGAAAGAAATGTGAAAAAAAAAAAATTACGTAAAATTATATGGGATAAAGAAAAGTCGCACACTTTTTGAGAATGTTATGGGATCTTGGAAGATACAATATTATGGTGAAAGCATGACTTCAGTTTTTATAATAAGTTATTTTGCTACGAGTGCATACGTACATGCCTATCTATCTATAGTTCCTGCCATGTTCCATCTTAACTTTTAAAACCGTTAATAAGATAACCTGTCATGTTTTTGTAATTTGGGGAAGAACTGGAAAATTCTAGGTCCAGAAGATTAGTGCCACAGAAATATTAAAATATTGGAACATCCCATTTTCTTGGGAGCTTATACGGTGATGAGTTCATTTTTTACTACTTCTTCAATGTTTTGACTTTTAACTAAACAGATTTTGATAAAATTATCCACACTCTTTCTACGTGAAAGTATCTTTAGTTTGTTGTATAATACATAATAAATATTTTTAATTTTCTAAAAAAAAATACTTTCCATTCATAGCCTTTTTTGGCAGTTTTTTCAGGATTCTTTCAGAAATGGTTTCCTTTCCTTATTTTGGTTCTGTGGATATTCAGAAATTTGTATTTTAATTTTTCCAGGATTTGGAATAATTTCCCATATACATTGTCAGGAAATGGGGAGGGGGGAAAGACGTACTTGGAAATCTAGGAATAATTTTTGCTATATTAGCACTTGGTTTATTAGAATTTGTTGGATGAGCTCATCTGATATGACCTTAAGCGAGAGAGTTATTGCCAACTTTTCTTTACTGAAGCTCTGAACTAATGCACTTTGATTTCAATATTAAATCGCTGTTTTAAAACAAGAACTTCTGTTAAAAAAATGCTTTAGCAGAATCACATTTGAACCAATTAGGACACAAGTCGTGATAAACGGTAGCAATCCTCTTTGCAGACTGGAAAACGTGTTATGATGGTGTAAAGTGCTTTTTACGCTGCGTTATTTGCGGTCACTCTGCCACACAACTCACGCTGTTGTTTGTCGGGTTGCGGTCTGCAATTGGTACGGCGATTCAGCATGCTTATCATCCTTTCCATCCATTATTATGTAGTTCTCCGAATAGCACACATACTTCATTATTATTTCCTAAATGGGTATTCATTTCCATGTTATGTGTCCTGTGATAATGGAATGCCTCATATGCTACCCAGGTAACATAATATACAGAGTGTTTCAAAGTTCGAGGTTGACTGAAGGTCATGTGTTATAAAGTTTTTTTTTTTTTAATTTTAAAATAAGGTGAAAATTTTAAATTATTTTCTTGTTATAATATTTTATTCATTGCCAAAATAATCAGAAACTGCACGTTCTTTTTTAAGATGTGGGATTTTTAGAAGAAATTATACTGCCGCATACTGAGCTAATGAATATGGTAGCCGATTCCGGTTGTCTGTGGATAACTTTTGGGATACCACACCTCTCCACTTATACCGACTACCAAATCTGTCTTTCATTTAAACCAATCACATTAAAATACATGAACCTATCGTGGCTCGAATTCCAGTAAACTGTAAGTCCTATGCGAAGTTTCGAATAATAGTGGGAATATTTTTAACTTAGGGATTGACTAGTTTGCCTCCCATACGAATACGAAAACTCTTTAGCCATGAAAATGTAATTTGAACAAGTATAGGACTTTTATTTAGGATACGGGTCTAAAAATCTTACGCTGAGATAATGTATTTCAGAAGTAATTAGGCCTATTGAGAAAAGTGACAGATGACAAAATTCATAGAATGGGTACGTCTGGGCACAGTTGGTTGAGGCATGACGTTACTAATGGGAATTTCACGGGAACGATTCTCGATGAGTCGATGTATTCTCTAGAGCAGTATGGTTACGTGACTTCCACCTCCGGGCAATGGAGTGCTAGCAAAAGGAGTCAAAATGCAAGAGCTGGTAGTCAAATCCTGACTGGAGAATATATATTCGATAGAAGAGCGGGTGTGAT
The DNA here is from genome assembly GCA_964059195.1 of Ectobius pallidus. Lineage (NCBI taxonomy): Eukaryota > Metazoa > Arthropoda > Insecta > Blattodea > Ectobiidae > Ectobius > Ectobius pallidus. The sequence goes on from CAXKWD010000004.1 coordinate 106,086,764, forward strand.
AGTTTCATTGAAGAAAACGAAGGCGACGGTGAATAAAGACAAACACGCTGAACAATATGCGAATGTACAGATCCAGTATTCAAAATACCATTTCCAGATTTTACTATATCTGAGTCAGATCTTGGATGGAGAATGCATAGTCAATATAAGAGAGGATATAGTGGTTACAATGAGGAAAACGAAGGCCATGTTGAATAACGACAAACATTCTGAACCAGACACGAAGGGGACGATTCAATGGTTTAAATGATATTCCAACAATCCTGTATGGATAATACATAAAGAACAATGACAAGTTCAGTTTCACGTGATATTTCTACAGAAACTTCTCACGCCGGTAACTTAATTTCGTTTTGTACAAATAAGACAAGAGTAGGAAAGTTTTTTGTGTGGAATTAATCTGAACGTTCCAAAATAATAAAGAATAGTAAAACTATGGATCATCTCTAAGTATTTTAATTCGAGTTGAATTAAATCAAACAGGTTCTTTAATTGCAAGCGAGAAGGAAATTATTGGAATCCTTTGATCTCGTGTTGTGTTATGTGATTCAACATCTTAACGAAATATTCCATATTCTTTTATTATAAATGCCTAAAATAATATAAAATTTGCATATCATGGTATTCACTAATATTGCGTACATTATTTACCATTTAAATACATTAAAACAATCTTCCCAGTTGACATCACTTGACTTTCCAGAAATTTAGCTAAACTTTACGCAGAAAATGCTATTTACTTAAATGGGACTTCAGAAATATGATTTTATTGATTTTTTAACATTAATGAAATGAATCATTAATTTTTATTCCTGTACCGATATTAAAATGTATTTAAAACACTTTACCAAAATCATTTTGAAAGTTTAGAGGATGAAAAGAAAGAAAAAAAAAATGAATTCTATATTACAACTACTGGACACTTCTTGAGTCAAGTTTTGTATTCAGTCAATGCAGTTTCATATTATTTAAGTTGTTTCCTTTCATTTAAGACAAATGAAAATAGTTCACACTGACCATACGTAAACAGTACGGTGCTGGGATGAAGTTTAAACTCTTCAGTTACTTAGAAAGCCAGTCTGTGGGCAGAGGCATTGTTTTGGAGCGGCAGGATTCCATGAAGACCTATCTTTGGACGCATAATCTTCAACTCACTGAACACTTTGGGCAAGCATTTAGTCATGTAAAGTGTGTTAGTAATTGTAAACTGTCGCAATATGGCGCTACCAGAGACGAAAGAGCAGATGAACACTTCTGGAATTCTTCACTATCATTGGATAAATTTCTTCTAATACTGCCTTGACTGATGACTTTGGTTTTGTTGCTAGATTAAAGTGGTAGATCCAATCCCTCACCTGTTATGACATTAGGCCTACAGTGTTTTGCAGATGACAAGCCCTTTCTTCCTTCTCCTGCTTAGATACGCGGTCCAATCAGAGACGGCGAGACGGAGGGAAGACTCTTACTGCAAGCGGCAGTCCTTTAGCCCGTACACGTGATTGGCGGTGAAGGAAAAGGCTTCTCATATGAAAAATACTGTAATCATGTTCTATTGATTTTCCTGTATTGAATTTATGCACTGTTTCCCGGCACCAATCCACCTGTTTCTGTGCCCAATTTTGGATATGTGAGGTATCCAGTAACTGTAGACTTTTTTGGGATAACTTTTTCATTCATGCTGGCAATCCAATATTGAACTTCCAAAAACTGATCATACCATGGACCTTCCTTCAATACTTCTACTTTCCGTTGTTGCCATTTTGGGACACCCTGAATGACCTTCCTATTGAAGGGAGTTTTTAACCTATCTTAAACTAATGCAAATTATTATGGCTAATGGAGGTGAAGATCACCAAATGCACCATTCATTCGGGGAACTTTTTCTTGCATAATCCGACTTAATACTCGTAATCGTAAAAATTAACTAAAATATTCCCTTTTCAAGTCCGTCTTCCCTGTGATGCAAAATCATCTGCTTCCACATAAACTGACTCAATCGATTGCTCAAGCTACTTTAGAACCTGGTGAGTGCACTATTGAACCTTCTGTGTCGAATTAGGAACTAGGTTGCCCTGACTCATTATTGTTTATTTCCGAGTGACCGTCGCATGAGGTTGTTTTACAAAGACTATTCAACTCATACGCCGCGTGCAATATTCTTGTGGAATCGCGAGGATGGTGTTTTACCGTGACTATTCAACTCATACGCCGCGTGTTTAATATTGACCAATAACGTTTAGCCATTCCTCAGATATAGACCAATCACGGCCGTTTATCTTGCAATATTCTTGTGGAATCGCGAGGATGGTGTTTTACCGTGATAAAATCGTCTGCTCGTTACTGGAGACGCGAGTATCAGTGTGCAGTGATTAACAGTCAGATGCTGCCACTAAGCGGCACGAAAACAGATTATTTTATACAACATAACTTGTTTAGAAATTGAAATAATAGAAATGTACATTGATTAAGAACACAATTTCGATTCGGTGCAAGCCAGTTCGTGTGCTTTTATTCTGTTCTGCTGTTAGCTTACCTGAATGAAGTTAACTATGTCTTATATGCTCATTTGGTAGCACTGATTACACCAAAGTAGCTCGAATTGATTCATGGATGGTTGAGTCACAGCATGCCGTGATCTCACAACTTTTAGTTTTGTTTTTATACAACGAAGCACGAAAGTAATTATTATTTATATAATCCGTTACATTTTATTCATGGAATAGTCTTAATAAATCCAACTCTCGTGGGATTACCTATGAAAAATTATGTTTGTTCGTCTGATAGGTGTTCGATAGACTGCTGAAGTTTATGGAGAGTGGAGGTACGGGGCATCGCACCTGCAACCAGACCACTGGACTCCGGAGACGACCATGTTCACAGCTTCACTGGTTTTCTTATAAATTAAGTTCAAGGCAATAATTATAAATTCATAATATTCTATCCTATTGGAGCGAGTCATCAATTGATATAGATAACACTTATTAACAGAGTTAGGATATTTAGGTGCCATACTTTTTTCGGAGCGCAAATAAAAACCCCCGTGAAAGAAACAACATTGTGAAACGTTGTCTCTAGTTGAGAATGGATACAATTTTCTAGCACCTTTTTACTTTTTTCATTTTCTTAGGATCTTTATCCTTTTTCTCCACCATGCTCATAATCCCCCTTTCCTCTTTTTGTATTTCACTGAAGCATTTTGATAATCTTATAAAGTGCATTTCATCGTTTATAGGCTATGTCTTTTGAGTTTCATTGCTTTTGTATTATAAAATTATCCTAGTTTCGTTCTATTATCCAAGATCTCAAGTAACTTTCAATGAACTTTTCATCATCTTGCACAGAACATGGAAATAATGAGCCTTGTCTGTTTCCAGCAAATGCAGGACAGAGGGAAAACCTGCAACAATGAAAAATAATTATTAGATATTCTATTTTTCTGTTTAATTTCAGTGAAGTTAGTCAGCAGCTGTGCAAGAATGTTAGTTTGTTAGGTAACGAGTTTAGTAACGCATCCCCCCCCTATTTTGCCTTATTTTAGCACCTTTTCCCTTTTCCCATGTGAAAATCACACTTAAAAATCCTAACTCTGCGTATTAACTGACCTTATAACTGAACTGACCCCGAACACGAGCTATGCTCATGCGGGGTAAATAATGCTCTTTTGTAATTGTAATAATTTTGTTTATATTATTTATATTTGTATTTGTAATAATTTTGTATTAATTTGTATTTTCTAATTTGTAATTTGTAATTTTCATGGTAAATAAATAATAATAACTCCCTGGTGTGTGATCAGGACTACTCGAAGTTTAACCGATCAATATGTGATAGATTTTCTTTATTCAAACTGTAATAACAAAGTGTTTAATATCTCATTTGAAATAATACACGTGATAAGAAATTAATCAATAAAACAATGAAATATTCGCTTTCATATAAGCATTCTATGATTTTGCTTGTTGACATTTCTGAATATATTTATTTAACTTTCTTTGCTATTACGTTTTGTCACAATTCGGTTTTAGTACAAGAGCATTCTGTGTTTTAATGTTACAAACTAATTTTGTTGGCAGTGCACTTTCATCTTGAAACACCTCCCCTATCTATTAACAATATTACAGGAATTCCCAGTTTCGAAATGACATTGCAGGCATTCATAACTAATGCAATAATGCAGTATTCAACCTTCCAAACCGCGGTGAAATATCTCGTTTCTACAAATGCATCTGTAGCAGGTTTGACTCATTTGTCAGAATACAGTTACATAGTTGGGTTTAACGGATGCTAAGTTCTTTATAATGCTAATAAGTGTTTCTTATATATGGTGCTTTAGAGGATGTCTATGGATCTTTCAAATACACTTCTACTCTTAAAATGGTTCTGAGGGCAAAAAGGGTTGAAAAATCCGCGCGAATAATTCAGCTGCTAGCTAGCAGTAACAATTTAAATGTGCCGTATTACACTTTGTCCTAATTTCGTGAAGAGCGAACATGGCAGTAACCTGATACTAGCCTCATTGAACTTTTCTGTAAAAAAAAAAGGGTCCTCCCCGTCCGTTTCGCATATTTATTTATAGATCTTTTAACGGTACCAGTACATTTACTGTTTTATAGAATGCCAAGAAAGAATGATTTTTAATTAGGCACTTTCAATTTCGAACTATTAACATACGGCAACATTGTATTGATCCTCTTTACGCACGAAGGCTTGACTAAGTTCGCTGTTATTCCAATCCACTCAAATTTCATTTTTTAGTGCTGTATTTAACATGATTGTTTTTATCTTACTCCTCTCACTTAAGGAGCATATTCCGTTAATGATTAGTAGGGCCCGGATTTTTAGGCTTTTATAAAAGGTATTTTAGCCATTTATTTTCGTGGAATAGCCCTTTTTAGGCTTTAAACAAACAATTTTAGCCTTCTTCATAAAGCATGCAATGAACACTAATATTAACACCGAAAATTGTATTATAATTTCGACACAGTTATTTTAGTTTAAAAAAATAAACACGTAACTATTCCTTATGTCGGCACTCGAAAAATAGCATAAACAATAGAGATGTTTTACCCTTTAGTGATACCATTATTCAATACACCACTCAATTCACTTCTGATCTACAAAAATAAGTAAATAAGTAATAAATTTGTTCCTTTAATATACTTCTCTGTCATTGGTCGCAGCTTGTTATTTTAAAGTTGAAACGACAATGGATTAGTTGCAGATTTCAAAGTATTGCAGACGGCTCAAGTTTCATTTCCTGCGACGGCGAGGCGGCACATTTCCGAGTTAAAAAGACAAGAGACAAAGCGACATATAGATTGTGAATTTCAGTGGGTTGTATAAATTTATTTTTATTATGTCTTTTCTTAAAATTAACAAATTAACATATTATTTATTTTCCTTTGCATTCATTGGAAAATCTATTTAAAAATCGTGTTTTTCTCTAAAAGTCCTCTTTAGCCCCAGGTTTTTCAGTAAAAGTCCTCTTTTAGGCCCTTCAGTCCGATTTAGACCGTTTTAGGTTCTATAAGATTCATATATTCGGAAGCAAGGGGCATGAAACGAAAAAGTACGTTGAAATGTTTTAATTAGGAAACTGGGGAAGAAATAGGTTAAAACCTTCAAATCCGGGCAATGATGATTAGTTGATTACTGATTAGTGTCGGTTTTTTTTCTCGGGTGTTTGTTCAGATAATGACCACCTGCGTGATCCCGTGGTTATATTCGCTGGCTGCGGATTCGCAGGCAGGGTTCGATTTACGATGCCTCCTCGGGTTTTTCTGAGGTAGGGAGGTCTGGATCGGAGTACACTCAGCCTCGCGATTCAAATTGAGAAGCTACTTGATTAAGAAACAGTGGCTCTGGTCACGGAAATAATAATTAAAGGTTGTGGGTATTGGCATGCTGACCACATGTCTCCCAGTCCTGTCATCTGCCTATAGTAGACGACGCAGCGGTAGGATGGAGGCCTGGTCTCTTCAAGGTTGCAGCGCCACGGAGTTTAGTTGTTTAGTATAACTACATTTAAACCCGTAGGAATATTTAATATAAGTGGACGTTTATTATGTTCAGTATGATGCTGTATGATTCACAATATTTGGTGGGCCTGAGTTATACATTATTTGACCATCTCTTAAATACGTTTCTGAATTTTTTGATAATTACAAAACTGTATGTGGTGGAGAATGATCGATATACAGGTGAAATGAGCGGAGTAAATAGAGGGGGATCCTCAACACAGGTTTCTAATTGCACACAGATAAATATGGCTTTTGATCAAGAGTGAGCGTGCGCAGATGGAAACTCAGATTTGCGAACTGTGGTATATTAACTTTCGAAAGCTATTTGTGCATTATTTGGTCAGCGATTGGTCGGAAATGAAGGTATTTAAGTGATTTTATGTGTTGCTACTACAGTTATAACTCATAACTCCTTTCATAATCGTCATATGTATAATCAGAGTCATTACTATAAACATCGTTACTATAAATAGCATGTCTTAGAATGCTTTTTAAATTATGGATAATATTGTAAAGATCTCGCACGATATCTGTGCCGATGAGACAGTTACTCGCTAGAGAGAGACATGCTATTGTGCGAGAGCGAGAGGTAGCTTGGCCTTTACAAATAAAAAGGAAGGTACTGTTGTGCGAGAGAGATAGGTAGCAGGCCAATCGACGCTACAGTCCCCACGAAAACATAGTTCAAAGACATAGGCAATCGGCACAGATTTCGTGCGGGAACTTTAGAACTGTTTGGTCAGATGATATTCCAAATGTGTATTGAATTTAATAAAAGAGCAGTGCTCGCTTTTTAAATCATGCTGCGGAAATAAATTAATCAAGTAGGCATACACTGAAAAGTATCTGCTTCACTTCGATTGCAGTGTACTTATGATAAAGAATGTGAATTATTTTTATAAATAGCAAGGTCTGTGTTTTAGTATAGGCTAATTTTAGTAATAACGAGGCCTCGAACATCAATTCGAACTACAGTGAATATGAGTTTGTTTAGAAAAAGGTCAATGCACAAAAGAAAAGACATTCACCATTTAAATCATGTTTATGAAAGTCGACTGATATTTGCGTAGTTTTATACATAAAATTTGATAATTTTATTTTTTCTTTAAATACAAACATGTTAACCATTATTTATAATTCTTTCACATTTAATTATCCAGTAAGAAGATCACTTTCGTTGTTAAGAACAATATATAATGTAATGTAATTTATTCTTGTAACTTGAAATTATACAAACACCCCTGGTGTTACAAATAGTTTTTTCTTTACTTCATGCACACAAGCTCCGGACAACATTAATAAGCGTTTACTTTAGTGTTATTTATACTTTACTTACTTTGCCCACAACCTTTCATTTGTTGTATACGTGTAATGGCCTGAATAGCCACTTTTTACTCTAATTCTTCAAACCATTTATTTTCCCAATTCTCTTTGGCTGTACATAAAAAAAATCCCATTCCCATCAGTGTTCCTGTATTTTTTGTCGTCGTTAACTCCTTACGTGCCACTTCGTTATTTGTCTTTAATTCTTTTAATCTGCCTTAACTATGCTGGGCGAAATAAATGAACAAGAAAGGGGCTTTGATCGTTGTGGTTCCGTAATACTGTATTTATAGCCTAATAGTTATAGTTATTGTTTATCATGGGTATTCACCAGTTGTTCGGATAAAACATTCTCTGTTTCAGCTTGTATTCGCATGTTCTTGTCTGGATAACTTGAATAGCACAAAAAAGCATATTCCCTTACTTTTTTTCGTGAAATTCATTACATTCTTTCCCAATATTATGATTTGCACACCCTACAAATCGATATCAAAACAACCTGACCGCGTCGGCCTGGGTGACGCAGATAGTACCGCGCTGGCTTTCTGTGTATAAGGCTGCGGGTTTGATCCCGGTGCAGGTCGATGGCATTTATGTCTGCATAAATGTGAGAGGCCCATTTCAGCAAGACGAAATTCCGGCACACCGGCGATGTTCAGAGGTCTAAGTTTCAGTATTTTCCCGGCGTTAAATAACTATAAAACTAACCAACAACCTGACCGCTTCCTGCCGTGGTAGTTCGCCTTCAGAACGTCATAAGAGACCCCTACTCGTGGAAGTTGTCGGATGAAGCAGCAAATAGAGTTTCCCGGATAAGCAAAAGAAGACTGTATGAATAGCAGACACGGACAAAGTCAACAAGTCGTATGACACAGGACATAAGACAAATTACAAATTAAAGATAAACACCCGGATATGACTTCGTGGTGCCAGGATGTCCTACTGGTCGACGCCGATGCCTGAAGTCTGTTTTGAAGATTGGTATGCTTTGGCGCGACCTCCCGTTCATCATCGCAAATCTACAAAAATCCCGGATTCGACACTTACTGTAGTTAATGCAGTTAGTTTATTATTAAGTTGTCAATGTTTTTGTTTTTTATTTATTCTTAAATAGTTAAACTTTTTCTCTCTCTTTCTTTATATACATATATTCTTTAGATTAAGTTATAAATAATTATAAATTAATAAGTACAAATTGTATAGTGCATATAGGCCTAGAGGCCTCTGTTAGGAATCCAGGACAGGGGCCAATAAGTATTAATGTATTAAATAATAACAATTAAATAATAACAGTTCGCCTTCAGTTTGTCAGGGATGATAAAATTATTATATATAGTTTCTATATCTGCCCTCCCCGGATATGGTCGGGTGCACGCTGCGGTAGCCCGCGTTCTGTAACCAACGCTCTACTGGCGAAGTTCGTAAAAAAATATTTACTTGAAGTAACAAATGAGTCGTATTAATAACATTTAATTGAACACCTGAACACCTGAAGGGAATATAATTCACCAAAGTATAATTGAATTGCTCAGGAAGTACAATTGTGAATATCCGCCATGCGCATATCATTTTGTTTACAGGGTTCATAATGTGACTGCTCTGTTTGCGGTTGCCATAGTAACCGATATGATGGTATATGATTTATCTTTGAACTGCATTGTAAGCAGAAACCACATAAATTGCCACCAGTGATGACATTTTACTATAGACAAGATCAGTGATTCAGAGTATATTCAAAATACCGATCGCTTTTAAACTTCCTATGACATTCGTTCTCAGAGCTACTCGCATATCGTTTTATCTTCGTGATGGAAACGACTCAGAAGCTTTTAAAATGTTAGTGCTAAAAAAGGATAAAACACACTATACCTTTGACACGTTATATAGCGTGTTCTGAAGATGGATGCACGTTATTAAGTGCCAGAATGGTATTTTATGAGATGGAAAATGTCTCTCCGTCCGTCCGTCTATCTATCTGTCTGTATGTCTGTCTGTCCGTATGTCTGTACGCGCGATAACTCAAATTCGCTTTATCAGATTTTCATGAAACTTGGTATACGCATTTAAGTTAAAACATCCATGGGAAGAAGCCTAGTAATATTGGACCGAATCGGTTAACCGGTACCGGAGTAATGCCCAATTTAGTGCCTATTTTATGCTAATATATTAGAAAGAATTAATAGAATGCAAATCAGTCCTCATGGCTACATATTGTTTTCCAGGTTCATATACCGCTCTGGAAGTTGCAATACAGTTAGCTTTGAAAAATAACACTACCCAAACTTTCCTTCACATATGCTTATCAAAGTAGACTTTTGTTTTTCCGTAAGCCCTGCTTAATGAATCGATCTGAAGCTTAACTCGGAAATAGATTAAAAAAAAACTTACATTCTACATATCATAATTGCAATTATCACTGATTAAACAAAAGCATTCTGGCACTTGGTTACATCAGTTTACCTGATTTTATGAAACTATAACATTGTTGTTTTACATACCATTATCGCAGCCTTTTAGCTGTTATTGAACTTAGTTATTACCTATATGAATGTTTTAAGAAGAAAATGTGTCGTGCAGTTTAGTCTTTCTTTCAGATTTGTGTAATGCAAGTGTCTGAATAGGTTCTATAGACTGTGCTTTATCAGCTTGATGTTTTTATTGATTACTAGCTGAAAAGGCCCGGCGTCGCCCGGGCTTTGTATTTTGTAATTTGAAATTAACTTATGGAGGACTTTCGATTTTGAAACTCTAGGTCCTTATATAATATGTATGTAAAACTTGAAATGAAGAAAAAGATTTATCAAACTATTCCATCAGAAAACGCTAGATATAGCTTTTTATGGCTCATAGAGGATGTCGAATGCTGCATTCCGTTGCTTCTACATATCATGCCTGGGAGGGGTTGAAATAAGAAGAAACATAATTTACATAAGATTGTATTGACTTGACGGAAAATTTTATTTCTCATTCTCATGTTACAACCGTTTCGGGGCTGAAATAAAATAGAAATGCAGTATCACTTTCATACTTTGCTCCCCTAAAACCCGGGACATAATATACTGCGAGTATAGGACTCAAAATGTTCCATCCCATGCTTAGGGCCTATGATAAATCTCAACTAATACAAAGGCTACAGCTATGGATAACTGACTATTTACCGACTTCTGATATAGCATACTCACACACTTAAGTTGTACCTGCAATACGACCTCTTATTCTACATCAAAATGTGAAGTTAGAAAATATTTCTTATGTCTAGGGTAGAGAAAGTTGTGTGACTTCATCACACTGTGCTTTATTTTCGTGTAATTCATTTTTAAGTAATTATTTTCGCCAATATATTGCATCGATTCAATCATAATTCTTTAAAGTCCAGTTGTCAAGGCCCTATGTGATCAGAGTAAACAATACACTGTTGTCTTGACAACTGAACAGATTTAATTTTTTTCAGTATAAAATTATCAGAAATTATATAATTTTCAAGGGAAGGAGTATTTTGTTTGAATTTTAATGTTGACCGCTATACTTCCCGGGCTTAACTGGGTATGTGTGAAAAATTCCGTGTAAATTGGTAAAGAAATGTAGATTTGTATAAGGAACAAACATACATACATACATACATATCCACAAACACACATTCGACTTTATATATTAGATATAATTATGCAAAGTAGCCTATGTTCTTCATCAAACGTCTCACTTAAAATCTTGTGTGAGGCCTCTAAGCACATCGCTATCTTTCCATTTCAATATTGAACAATTCTTTTCCCTAACTATGAAGGATCAATAGCTATCACTAGTCAACAAAGGTTATCTGACCTTCCAAATATTGATTTTTACACTATGGCTCTACATAATAATGTTACAGTTTACAACAATACAAATTCTGTATGCTTCGCAACATTAAATGTGAAGCTCATTCTACCAATTGCTGTCGACCTTATCTAACTAACTATCTGACTAATGAATCCATCAGCGAGCTTTCATAAAAAAGCACGAGACACCAAGGAACCCTTTCTTAAAAGTTTACTATAGTATGTACTAGATGAATCCTGGTTTTTGCCAATCCTTTTCCTATATCAGTTTCCTATATCTACTAGAGTAAATAAATAATTAATATAGTAATTTAACTTCTACTATAGTAAATAACAAGTCTGTGTTTCAAGCCACTATTATTAGTAGTAGTATACAGGATTATTTATTTAATAAAGAATAAATTGTGCACTATAAAAGGCAAAAAATAGTGTGAAGGGAGATTTTTTTTTAAATTTGGAATTCAATGAGCATTTTAGGTTAACGTTCAATAAATTTAATATGGTACTAAATCCGAGACGAGAAACCTGAAGTAAACAAAAACCAGTTTGTCTGTCCCACTTTTAGGTCGTAAGAGTAATGTGCTCGAATGAGAAAAGCATACTGTTTTTTTTTCTTTATTTCAAATTTCTTTCTTAGAACTGTAAGACTTTTATATCCCATTGCTCCAAAGCTGCAGCATAAAGCTTGTTTGTGTGATGCAAGCTATAAATAGCTCTGTATTGGTTAAAACAAGGGGTCCAGTTTTCTGCAATTGGTGACATGCATGGGGTTTCTAGAACCAGTGTTTTATGCTGTTCCAAATATTGATGTAAAAAAATTGACACAGTAAAGTCTTTTATTTTTCTGACTATGTTCCTTCCGCGTGTGTCTTTAAGACTGTTAAGACTTGCAATAAAATCAGGTAAACGGATGTAACAAAGTGCCAGAATGCTTTTGTTTAATTAGTGTTAATTGGAATTATGATATGCAGAAAATAAGTATTTTTGTTATCGATTTTCGAGTTAAGCTCCAGATCAATTCATGAAGCAGGGCTTACGGAAGAGTAAAGGTCTAGTTTGATAAGCATATGTGAAGGAATATTTGGGTAGTGTCATTTGCCATAGCTAACTTATTTTAACTTCCAAAGCCGAATATGAATAATGTGAAACAATATGTTGTCATGGGAACTGATTTTCATTTGATAAATTATTTCTTATATACTAGCATAAAATAGGCACTAAATTGGGCTTTACTCCGGTACTGGCCAACCGATTTCGTCCAATATCAACAGGCTTCTTCCCATGGTTACCAAGTTACCAATGCGAGTACCAAAGTTCATGAAAATTCGATAAAGCGTATTGCCCAATTTGGTGGCTAAAAATACGTTAAAAATTAAAAATGGCTAAACCTATTTTAATTAAAATATGAAAAAATACTAAACAAGGTAATAAGAAGTAATTAATCTCATTATTACTGTTTTATTAAAAATTAATTTTTAAATATCTGCCTATATTTTGCATCTTGTTCGTTGTTGTCAGTAAATTTGTCGGAGAAAATATAGCTTTTTGTAATTTTGTCATTTATCCCACTGCCCCGATAAGGAAATCATTAGTGAATCGAAATCCCCGGTTTCTTTTAGAAGAAAATTAAAGTCATTCTTAAGAAGCTTACATTTTTGTAGTTTATCCACAGTGTTTGCTTCAGCGAGACGCTTGAAAATAAAGTACCGTATTCTAAACGTTGGCTGATTAATTGAAAAATCAATGTTCTTGTTGGGTTTATGTGCTGGTATTGAAAATGGCAAGGAAAATTCTAAAATTAATCTTCTATAAACTCTGCAAAATTAAGCAAAAACTGTTCCTATAGTTTTTTTGGGTTCAGAGAAATGGAAACCCTAAGTAAAAGTAAAATTAATATATTTGTTTCAATGAGTTTATTCTTCTTAATAAACTGAAAAAAAAAAAACTTTCTGAAAATTGTAAAGAAACGAAAAAACTATTTTAATATGTTTATGTATAAAAACTAGTACAGGGTTAATAAAATCCTAACAAGCTGGGCCCTGGTTATTTCCGTACTATTTTATCAATATGATAAAATAAAAGTTCCAAAAATGGAATTGTAAGTTTTGTAACACTAACGAAACAGATGATGGAACCAGCTGTCATGATTCTATTGAAGATTAACTTTTTCATTTATTGCAACTTTGTGTTAATTATAGTCTGTAATTACATATAGGTTTAAATATTTGAGAATTGTTGACATTACACGATGGAAATTAATATACTTTATTCTGACAATTGTACAGTTTTTCAAAAGTTTAAACAATAAATCGACTGCAGATCATACCACCCCTAAAATTCCCCAAATGAATTATCCAAAGTAATATACAAATTACACTGACGATGGAAATTAATATACTTTATTATACTTTATATACGTTATATACTTTATATACTTTATATACCTTGACTTTATTCTGACAATTGTACAGTTTTTCAAAAGTTTAAACAATAAATCGACTGCAGATCATACCACCCTTAAAATTCCCCAATGGAATTATCCAAAGTAATATACAAATTAAAGGTAATGAAAAACAAGAGAAAACTAGTAGGTACAGATTGCTACATTGAGAATGATATGTCCAGAGAAGAGAGGAGCATTCAAGCAGACCTGAGAAGAAAAGCTAAGGAAGAAGCAAGTAAAGGACATACAGTGAAAGTAGGTTACCAGAAAATTCAGATCAACGGACAGTGGCAACAATACAATCCAGAAGATTCAAAAAACGAGCAAAGGGGGATAGAGTCAAAACAGGAGACCCGAAGAAGAACGTTATAAACAATACAATGTACATAGGAACTTTCAACGTAAGAACACTGAGAACCAAGGAAAAAGGGTGGGAGCTAGACAATGCCTTACAGGTCATAAAGTTCGACATATTAGGATTATGTGAGTTAAGGAAAATGGGCGAAAATATTTTGGAAAAAGAAAATGGTAACCTATTATACTACATTGGGCAAACAAAAGGTCAAAGAGGGGTAGGTTTCCTGGTACAGAAGGGACTAAAGCATCAAATAAAGGAATTCATTGGCGTAAATGAAAGAATAGCTGCAATAAAACTGGAGGTCAACAAAATAAAAACCACATTAATTCAAATATATGCACCAACAGAAAATAGCACGAAAGAAGAGTCAGAGAAGTTCTATGAAGAGCTGGAAGATACCTTGGAGAAGCACACGGCTCAGAGAGTGTTCATAATGGGTGACTTTAACTGCAAAATAGGGACAAGAAAGGAAGGAGAAACTCTGGTAGGCCCATATGGCATTGGAATTAGAAGCGGCAGAGGAGACAGGCTCATAAAATTCGCACAAGAACATAAATTATATATCCTGAACACTTTCTACAAAAAATCAGCAGCAGCAAAATGGACCTGGAAATCTCCAGATGGAAAAACACGTAATGAAATAGACTTTATACTCAGCAACAGTAAGGAAAGCATAATGGACGTGCAGGTGCTAAATGGCGTTAAATTTGATTCGGACCATAGAATGGTAAGGGCAGTACTGAAAATAAACAAAAGGAGCAGAAAGGGGAAGAGAACCCATAAGCTTAAGATGGACCAAATCAACAGTGAAACCTACAAAGCAGCACTAAATAACAGAATTCTACTAATGAAAAACAGTCTCAAAGAGGGGGTACAGGATCTATACAGAGAAATTCAATCAAACATCTTACTAGCGGCAAAAGATGCCAAACAGAAAGACTCAAGGATCAAAAACAGACAAAAACTATCAGAAAATACGATAAAACTCATCAATGAAAGAGAAAAAATGAAGGAATTAAACCCAAAAACAGAAGAGGAGAAGAGGGAATACTCCGAAATTAACAAGAGAACAAAGAGGGAAATAAGGAAGGACATTAGAACGTATGAACTACAAACAACAATTAAC
>CAXKWD010000004.1:106102048-106232048 GCA_964059195.1 Ectobius pallidus
AAAAATCTATGACATTTTGCATACTAAGGAGATGGTACCACATTATAAAAGAAATGCGTAAAGAACATCACTCATGGAATGAAATATACAAACTTAGATCTGACAAAAATAAGGAAAAGCATAGTGTTAACAACCATATTTTAGAAACGAATACAATTAGTAAAGAAGATGCTATGAGCCAGATAATAATAATAAGATAGTTAATTTTGGAGAAGGTTAAGAGAAGAAACAAAGATACCGATAAACAGTGGAGATTATATTTGTATACATTCAGAAATTATGAATGTTTTAGAACATAATGAACATTTAAAAGCTCGTGGAGAAGCCGATATAGTGAGCAAAATAACGATGATTGATAGTGGATGATTAACAAATAGAAAATTCCCTAAATCTATGGAAAAAAGCTAAAATAATCTCAATATTATAACCTGGAAAAATATTTTTGCTCTATGATGTAAAATCTGTATGTTGGAGGACATTAAAGTTGTTACAATTTTGAGGGTAGAGAAAGCTTTGTGAGATTCTCACAACTGACTTCATCCAGTGGACTTAAGAGTAATTAGCAAAGTGGAAGAATATGTGGATTATTCAATGAAAATATATACGGATGGAAGCAAAAGTTAAAACTTAGTTGGATCTGAGGATGACATATTCATGGAAAAAGCTCTAACACAGACCACCTTGAAATTAAAATATAATTTGAATATAATAACGACTTTATAAAACATCAGTGGTAGACATTGAGGGTGTTTGGAGCCGCGCCACCGTTGTGGATCATAGTAAAAATTACTGGTGATCTTGTAAAATAAAAACATAAATTTAATTGAAAGTCTAAATATGGAAAAAATTGTAAGTTTTGAAAACTCGAACCTCTAGCTATTTTGAGTTTCTACTATTTGTAATAGGACTGTTACGTGATGTATAAAGTAAACAATTTGATCAAGTCCGTTTGTAGAACGGTGAATGAAAGCATCGTACATAAAAATAGGTAATGCATATTTAATCATCTAAACTCTAAAACTCCGTGGCGCTTCAAATGAATGTATTGCAACTTTCAACCTCGTATTTAAAAGCTAGCGGCCAAACATTATACGAGAAGTAGGTCTGTAGTGATGACGTTATGAAATAGCCTCACAACAGGATAAATATATTTTACACCAATGGAATGATTGCAGTTTTAAAAAAAAATGCTGACGATAGCCTCACGACTTGGTAAATATACGTTAAAGCTTAAATCATCAGTAATTAGATATTTCGCTTTTCATCTTTGTGAACAATTCATTTCGCGAATTCCCACATTAATTCGATGACGTATATGAAATATAATCATTTCTGGTGAAATTATCAGATATCCGATATTTAATTCTAGTGCGGAAATAAAATATTAATTTTCATGCAATAAATGCTGACAATTGTGATATGTAATACTCTGTATGAAACTACATTAAAAATAATATAAGGTTCCATCAGAGATGAAACACTGGGAGAAATATACGCTAAAGCTTATCAGCAGTTATTTGATATTTCGCGTTTCCTGCTTGTGAAAAAAGCTGAATATGCCTTTACTGACTTTGAATCGAACTCAGAACCACTCAGCGATGGAATATTACAAAATAAGTTCACTACCACTCTGCGATGAAATATTACAATATTCCGCAATAAAAATACTGTTGACTAATACTACATAAGACATGTGCTATGAATAGGAATTAATATTTAAAAGTACTGGCCTGCGACTTTATAATATGATAGAGTTGGGATTTAAAAGGAAGTCTCAATGAATGACGTTGTAAGATAGCGATAAGCGTACAGCGTTATATTACCGCTGCATAGTAAGAGAGATAACATGTATGGAGGGCGAGATGATACTACTGCTACCTAAGCAAAATCACTGCACGCATATGATTAAACATTCACTGGCTTTCTGTATCGACATTATAAAATCCTGTAATTATTATCATAATATATCCCCTCTAAAGACCCCAGCATGAGTTTTACGCACCGGCCGCCTTTACCATAGGACCAAAGTAAAAATTAAACGCTAATCGGTAAACCTAGGCTGAGTTGACCTCAGGGCTATTTTTTAGATAAGTAGACATCTTACGGAAAAACTGTATGTGAAATATAATTATAAAAAAATACTTGAAGGTATAAAAAAACGCTTCTCTACATTTCCATCTGCGTTTGATAATAATAATAATAATAATAATAATAATAATAATAATAATAATAATAATAAGGTTAACAGCCTTAGGTATCCAGGTTGAGTCGATCCCAGGACCATAGTGAAATAAACATCTTACAGAAAACCTATGTGTAGGAATATAACGTATTTATGCGTTGTGAGAAACCGTCATAGTGTAATGCTTCCATGCTAAAAAGACATAAAGATTAAAATCTGCTGTGATGTCATAAAAACAATCCACCTCTCATATGATCTAATCCTTCCAATCCTGCAATGACGTCATCAATTCGTAATCCTGCAATGACGTCATAAACATTCCACCTGTCATATGATCTAATCCTTCCAATCCTGCAATGACGTCATCAATTCGTAATCCTGCAATGACGTCATAAACATTCCACCTGTCACGTGATCTAATCCTTCCAATCCTGCAATGACGTCATCAATTCGTAATCCTGCAATGACGTCATCAATTCATAATCCTGCAATGACGTCATAAACATTCCTCCTCTCAATCCTGCAATGACGTAAGCAATGCCGCCATCTTGTAAAACAATACCAATATAGAAACTTTAAATTTCCCACCACCCGTTATTTGCAATTGTAATATTCAATTTCCACCTTTTGCAATTTTCAAATCAACCGCCATCCGCCCACCTGAAATAGGAACCGGAAACGTAGCCATTTTCATTATAAATTTCCAAATTTTGAATTTCGCGCCGGAAACGTAACCAATTACATTATAAATTCTCAAATTTTGAATTTCGCGCTTCGTACGCCCCGGAACGGACGCCATTTATATTATTAATTTTCAAATTTTAAATTTCGCGCTTCGTACGCCATTTGCAATAGGAACCGGAACCGACACCATTTTGAATCACGTGGTTATTGCCACGCCCACTTGTGATGTCATACAATCCGCCACTGACGTCATAGCCACGCCCACTTGTGACGTCATAGGCCACGCCCACTTGTGACGTCATCATTCCTCCCTCCCCTCCCTCCCCTCCGGCTCCTGCGGTGACGTCATTAATCCTGCCAATCCTGCAATGACGTAGGTGGGAAAACCATACTACTAAAATTCCGGAACAGCGGTGACCGTCATATGCATAAGTTGCAATCGTTAAGTAATAAAATAAACGAACACAATATTAGTGTAGACTACATACGATTCCAAATATTCTGCAAATCGGAGTTTAGAAACACGGCGCCTATAGCGTAATCAGTCTTGGTGGTTGTCTTTGTATTCTTTTGAGGGGACCAAGACGACGTACATGAGTCTATTGCGTATAAAAGTAGACATGTAACAGCGACGCACAAAATGCTTTTGCTCTAGTGCTAAAGGACCAATCAACAAGGAACACTTTTTGGCTCTTGGTCTTCGTGGACGCAGAGGATAAATAGTAGACCTATCCGTTCATGTAGATGAACGGAGTTTAGATTCACAGTTTGATAGGATCACTCCACTCGAATAACTGACATGCTATAAATTAAAAATCACATGCTTGATTCCGGAAAAGCACAACGTCACAATTAGTTTATATTTAACAAGAATCTCATATCACATTTCAATGTCTTTTTAGTTCATTTGTGGGCCTATCGAATTCACCAATACTTCATGATGTTCTGATGATATTCTGGCAATATTAGATTGTCAAATTCTTCTAAACGCTTAATAATTAAATGAATGTACTCACTTAAAAGCATTCAGCAAGCCCTCATAAAATGCTTACATTAATATTAACAACGAATAATACATTGTTGTGCGTCCATCTTGTTTGTAAATGCGAGACGAAAACTCGCGCGATTTTGTTTCAAGTGGACACGGTTCTGAGAGTAATGTCGCGAGTTTTGCTCTCAGCTACTCTCAGGATTCGACTAGCGCTCTCAAGAGGACACACCATCTGAGAGTACTCTCGAGAGTTTCTCGCACTCTCAGCTCTCATGTGGACACGAGCCTTAATAGATACTAATCACTTCACGACACCTACAAAAATTTGTATCAGAGGAGGGTATTATTCATTATCATATCTGTTAAGAGAATGTCTTTGAATACTTTAAAAGTTGCACCTGAGTTCAACTTCAACGTGAAGTGTTTTATTCAGTAAATTGATCTCCTCACATATAGTATGTGAGATATTACAGAGATGCTTTAAGTGAATTTCCAGATTAGTAATTAGTTTTTCTTTATATTTACTACTTTGTTTCACTTATGCCTATTGCTTATTTTTGTATATGATTAATGACATAAAACATTAAGTACGATATAAGTAAGCTAGGCCCTTGTAAACATTAGATATACTTACACTTAAGGGTGAGAAAGGCATGCCCATAATCAGCGAAATGGATAACTGTAAATTATCAATAACAAGCAAGAAATTACGTACTATATCTAGGGTTGCCGGCTATATCGTATTTCCTGGGAAATCCCGTATTTTTTTCATAATGTGGATGAAAATTCCAGGTCCCGTATTTTTTTTTTTTTTTATTTTTTTTTATTTTTTAAATTTTGGATTGACAGGCATGTTTGTATTAATATTGTAGAGTGATATAATTATATATAGGCCTATTAAAAAAAATAGAGAACATGAATTCGTTTTGCTGTAACAGTACTAAACTTTGGGCCCCTTATTTTTGGCATTTATCTCTTATTTTCACATCTGTAATACACTTTATCCCTTATTTCAAATTTCAAGAGTTGGCAACTCTAACCGTTCCCAACCCCTTCAAGTACAAAGTTCATTTTTTTCAACCACGTTTTCAAGACATAAATGGTTTTAGGAAGGTATAAATGTAAGGGTGGACTGGCCGTGAAAATGATGAGCCAACTATCTGATGTGTCTTGTCTCATGTTATATGAAAACAATGGAGACAAATATTAGGCCTAATGTAATATTTCTAGAGGTATTCGACAGTACAGTGTGAAATAATTATTATAGTGTGAAATAATTGGTACCATTCCGTCGCTGAATTTTCAATGCTCCCTTCCCTCCTTGAGGTTTCGAGCCACTAAGAGATTGAAACTGCAAGTGGCTTGCGAGCTAATGTTGATATTTTTAAGCTATCCATTCCGCCGGATGCAAACTGTACACGAATCATCTAAGTCTTGAATTTACTGTATGTAAAAGCAGAATGCTTCACGGTAACCTGCATAAGTAACTATACAGGACGATGTTAAGTGTTGGCTTTCACTCAGCCTTGCTCGATCTTTATCTGAGAAATAGGACAACGAGGAATTGATGCCATTGTTTATAAAAGTTTTACAAACGAAAGATAAAATGAAAATAAGATAGGCTACAAACATGTACATCTACCAATCTGACGATACCAAAGACGTAGTGATCTTGTTTTATGTATATTGACACACACACGCGCCCAGAGAAATTGACATTAACAGTAACTGATGTACAACATATTTTTCATCTTGAAATATATAATAGGCCTACACTTACTAACATTAAATAAGATTAGAATGTATAAGGTTGTATAACAAAAACCAGCTGTTTGGTCTAGTGGTTTGCAGATCCGCAGGATTGGGTTCGATCCCCGGTATCTTCTCGGATTTTTCTGTGGCAAGGAGATTTAGAACGAAGTGCACTCAACCTCATGACACCAACTGAGTAGTTAAAAAATAAGTAGCGCCTCCGGTCACAAAGGCTATCAATAATGGCCGTGGGAGTCGGCATGCTGACCTCATGCTCCCCAGTCTTGCCATATGATCCAGCTATCGGATTACAGGGATAAGCGTAACTATTTTCGTCTTGGGTAATGAAACCTGCCCCAGAACAAAACGTATGGGTTCATTTATGGATGTAATTTTGTTTCATTGTTTTATAGTTCTGATAAATTTGATATAGGCCTAATGATAATAATTGCGTTTCAAGTTATTATTGCTAATCCCAAAGTCATCCGAGATTAAAAATATGTACAAATGTTGACAATACCATAATGTTGTAAACAGTTTTAAAAGATTAGAAAACACCTTTTCGGAGTTGAATTTAAATACAGATAAAAGGAGTCAAGTGAACTCATCAGTGAGCTCTAATTTTAAAATTGATGAAGATTTTAGCAAACTAGATGGCTTCTCTAAATGGAAATTCTTACATGTGGATAATAATTCTCAAATAATACATGAAGCATTATGTGTTAAATTATTTATCTGATTTTACACATTTTTTTGAGGCGACGCAAATACACTACACGTCAATAGCAGTAAAAAGGTTCAAGTCATAAATTAACATTTAATTAACATTTTATCTGGTAATGATCATATTTACAAAGGACACAAATTAGCTTTAAAATTAACCCAGTTTGAAATGATTACTCAGTTGGTGAAAAATGATTATTCTTTCAGTTTGAGAAAGTTGTAATTTTTCCAGTCTTCTTTGATTTCCAGACGTAGGCTGCACCCGATAATCTTTTCCATTAAAGAAAATAATAAATAAAAAATCTTGCAGAAAATTAATAATCCCGAACTCGAAAAAGACCACAGTTATAACATTACTTTTTACAATTTTCTTATATTTCCTAACTATTCTAATTGCAATATAATTGTAGACCCTGCAATGAATGTAGCCTACTCTACATGTTGGTCATTGTCCGGTAGCTGAAGTAATTAACTATGTGCTAGGGACTACCATCTTGATGACAACAGATGGCAGGGTCTAATCTGGCGGGTCGTGATATCATGTTGGTGTCCGTTCTGCTGTAAGAAACTGGGTAGATCCACCGTTACTAACCAAACCAAAAATTTAGACTCACCTTACATTACATATGTTGTCTCCATTGGCGGTAGTTTTTTCAGCCGGATCCCTTTTACGTTCCGGTTCAAGTGTGCCCTCAGCTTCGGTTTCCGATCCACATTTCTCAGTTTCTATCTCTCTTCCTAAACATTTGAATTATTTGTTATTAAACTATTCACTATGTCATCCATTGGAGTTCTGGCAATTCACCTGTTTAAATTTTCTGGCTATTAAAGACTAATTCTGTGGACAGCTTTTAGCAATATCCCTATTGATGTTGCCACTCTTGCTAATTCATGTCAGTTGATAACACAGTCCAACAAAAAAGAACTTTTTGTTTGGTGTCTCAGATGTTTTACCTTTTTTTGGCTATACTTAGTGTGAGTATTCGAAATATGTAAACAGTTTCTCTCTACCACCGCTACTTTTATATAGATTTTATTCGTGAACTCTTAGTCTAGCGAATCAAAATCTTGCTTGATAATATAGCTAGTGAAGGTTCTTGACCATACTTTAAACACGTAGGACGATAACTGTACGGAGTACAGAAAAACTAAAAGCTGGATTATTTTTTGGCCCTCAAATTGACAGCTCATAGGTCATAAACGACCGTACAATATGTGATATCAATTTTTTGAAAGACCCCATGTTATATTGTTGTTGTAATGTTAATGTAATGTTAGTGTGTTGTTTTTTTCTTCACATGATTTAAAACCTAAAAATAGGCAGTTTTTAAATTTATATCAAACGTAAAATTGGATAATATGCAGTGGTAATACCATATCTCACAAAACCAAAGCTGATAGGGCAAAATTAATGGCACATTTGACATCAGCGACCTAAATATTCTAAAAAAAAGTGTAAATCCTAAGGCACCAAAATGGCTGTTGGTTTGTGCAATTGCTTCTTAAGTCTACCTACATAATCAGCTAAACGGTTAACTTACTCATCTAGAATAGTGACAACCTAATTACTAATGTCTAACTTAACTTTATACCTTAAACTAAATTAATACGATTGCTGTAGGGGATGAGCTTCCCAGAGGCTGTCGTATCTCCCAGATTACAATGTGGGCACCTTACGATATTCCGGCATATTTAGTCTACAAGTCATGAATGAAGCAAGCGTTCTGATTGCTAACTCCTAAGAACTTTATATCTATGAACTATGTACCTTTCGAACTTAACTTCGACCTCACTTCAGGTACTTAGTTGATGTCCAATTAATTTCAGCTTTCGAATGCTGCCTTGCTTTTTACTCGTAATAAACATGGCAAGGCATTTCAATTACGTACCGCGTGGAAATATATTTTTTCCGTTGGTAGAAATTCTACTTCTTGCATGAACATCCGTTTTACTCTTTTGCTATAAAAGTTTTGAGCGTCCATGTGTATGATGCCTAGCAACTGATTCAATTGTTCCGAATATGTGAGAAACCAATAACTATTGTTTTGTGGTATTATTTGTTTTGAAGACTAATTTCTTTCGGGTTTTATACTTTTCGGGATATTGGATTTGGGAAATATCTTCAAAAATTTTTATTCAGGAGATCGGATTTAGGGATTCGTCCATTCGGTAGAAGATCACTTGGGGAATTGATGCTGGAGAATGGGCAAGAACGAATAAAAATGAATCTTAAATGAAATCCTAATCGATATTAATGACTTTATAAAACCATTAGTTACTGATAATGCTTTCAGTTAATATATAATTTATTTCAGTATCACAGTGGTTTATGAAATTATCGTGATACAGTGTTATTAATCAGAGGCGACAGCCAGATGCGCTTGAGGGGAAGTGATGCATGTGGGAGGAAGCATAGGGAGGGGTAAGAATGTTGAACTGCACTAGCGAGAGGAGAAGAGGTCTTTTGTTTCTGAACTACATTATACGGTCCTACCGCAGTGAAAGCAACAACACAACGGACTCATACACCCCTCCACGCGATACGAAACCTTATTGGACACGCCTGCTTCTACTGCGCATCCATGCTTGGACTGCCACTTCTGATTAATACTACTGTATTTCGGGAATGAAACAGGCGTCAGCTAAAGGTAGAAGAGATTCCTATGGATTTTTAAAAATTGCAAATAAATAACGTTATACTTAAGTAACAAATCCTAGTATTTCTATAGATGAATAACATAGTGAATTGTCATTTATTTTAATTAAGTTGTTTTAAAATTTATTTAGGTTTACTTGGCTGTGGAAATTATACTAATGCTGGAAAATTTTATGTAAAACACATAACTTCCACTAGCCTTATTATATTTGCGTATTGGCGTAAAAAAGCCTACGCATTCAGTTTTCTCAGCCTCATTCAAAGTCACATTATTTGCGAAGCAAAAATAAAAACCATTTTGTGTGGTGTGCGAAGTGAGTAGCTTATAAAATACCCCTCAGATAATTTATTGGGAAAAACGTTTCAAATAAAAGTTCTGACTCTTGTATAATACAGCCTATTGTAATAAATAATATACGACATATTATTAGAATGCTATTATTGAAATTGTGCAATTCGTGAAGAGAATTTAAACAAAATCGCAAGTACACGGTGTACTTTTGATAAATGATTTGTAACAGAACTTCTGATCTGAGTTTTAAACTTTTAAAGCTTCGATTGTGAATTTTATATTACCGTATATAATTCAATAATTAAGTTCTTTTCTCTCACCTTAATTAAAAATTATGTTAGCATTCTGTACTCAAGTGGTCTCATGTACTTCCAGACATAAGATATATATATATATATATATATATATATATATATATATATATATATAAATTAACGCAAAAATAGGGAATGTAATAAACGAGCGTATGCGTAACCTATTATGGTAAGCATTATAAAGTAGCCTATGCCTGATCATAGGAGTTACTTTCATAGAAGCAGCCAGTTCAAATAACTTCCTTTCAAGCAACAATATAAGTGACAATTTACGCTCCTCTGGGAGCTGGTGTGATTACCAGCTTGATATACATACTAGCTAGGCCCCACCCTGTCATTACTTAATGTAATTACTTTGAGTCGCTATTTTTTAAATTAATGACCTTTTTATTTACCTCATTTAATTAATAAGTTGTTATTATCATTTCTAATCACAGGGATTTCGAAGTAATTAGCGTACGAGTATGGTTACCAAGTAAATACAGCTCTTTTATTAGAATGCTCCTTTGTTAGCTTACAATCCCGTCCATAATAGCATATTTTTGTCAGTGGGTTTTTCATGCTATTTATGTTACTACCTTATTAGTCTTACACTTTAGACCGACGACGGTCATAAGCCTAAGTTCCAGTACACTCTGTCGTTATATAACGGTGAAATCAATCATTCATCAATTGTGAAGTATGGGGGCCTATTTCGCTCACTAGATATAATTTACCTTTCCGTTACAAGCCGTATTGAAGTACCATAGGTATCTGGTACACAAAACCGCACATGCTATGATTATATTTTACAGCTATGTGTATGCTGGATCTCTCAATATTATATTTACGTTAATGTGTTTTCGAAGTGAGACGTACGGTACTATTCTAGAAGCGAATCTCATGAAGTTGAACGATGCTCTCAACACACAATCCCACACACGTTTTTTCTTTACAGACTACAAGAAAGAAACCATTGCACACACCACTGGCTAATACTTTAGGTTTCTGTTTACGCTACATTTTATTCTTTACGTTTAATGCAGCTCTGATCTGAATAATTCTAGATGCGACCTAAGTAGGGAGTTATAGAATCTTGGACCATAATAATTGCTATGTTTTGAGCAGCAGACGTCAAGTATTGAGACTCTATTAGATGCGAGGTTTGATTTCTTTTTGTGTTGTAGCTATGTGGATAAGATACAGTAAGTTCCGGTATTTGTGGAAATATTTTAGGAGTGTAAGCTTATTAAGACTCCAGTTGATTTTTGTGTTTGGGGTCATATTACATCAATAATTGTTATGAAACAAGAATTATTACTTTTCTTAGCGATATTTGTAACCAACCACAAGCATATGGAAGGATTTATTGTTGCGTCATAATTCCAGTTGCACTTTATGTGGAGGTCGCAAAGGACCAGTGCCTTAATAACGCAGATTAAGAAAAGGATAGGTAAGGTTAATTAGATAAAAGTTACCGAGTATCCATATTAAAAAAAATAATTTCCCAAATTGAGATTATTTAACCTTTCTCCTAATCCTTTTGTGGTACTGGCTCAGTACCACAAAAGGATTAGTCACCAGGGAGACTTTCTTTCCGACGGTTGAAGCTCGTCTCAGATGTGTTGTTAAACCAGACTTTATAGTGACCCAATTTCTTTCTGGACATGGTAACTTTGGCTCCTACTTTGAAAGATTCAAAGTGATAAGGGAAAGTGGATACCTATGCAAATGTGGTGAACAACAAACTGTGGATCACCTTTTATTTCATTGCCCAGTATTTGAAAGAGAAAGATATATTTTAATAGGACACTTAGACTATTGTAAACTTACTTACACCAAACCATTATTTCATATTTTGTTAAAAATGCTGTTCTAGACAATTTTACTATTTTCTTTCTCATGTATATAATCAATTATAGGTTAAAGGCATTATGTGATCAATGATACACAGGCTTTGCTAGTATAGAGCAGATGGTATATCTTAGGTTAAATGACATGGATAATTAAGAAAACACTGTAATTTTGTAACAACTATAACCCTAATATACCTACGGGTCAAATAGGGTTTCGTTAAATTGTATATTCAATAATAATAATAACCTTTCTCCTCATTACTACTATAAAGTAAAAACAAACCATTTCCGGAAATTATTTTATTAATAGAAATATTTAGGCGTGGACTTGTGGTTAGCATCGCTGACTACAGATCCGTCGGTTCGGGTTCGATCCCCGGTACCTCCTCGGATTTTTCTGTGGTAGGGAGGTCTGGTAGGGGTGCACTCAGCCTCGTGATTCAAATTGAGGAACTACTTGATAGAGAAGTAGCGGCTCCGGTCATGGAAACCATCATTAACGGCCGTGGGTGTCGGCATGCTCACCACATGGCCCCCAATCCTGCCTCATCTGCCTATGGTAGATGACGCAGCGGTCGGGTGGTAGGCCTTGTCCCTTCAGGGATGTAGCGGCCACGGAGTTTAGTTTTAGTTTAGTTTCATTCCCTCTATCACTTCAGAAAATTGGGGTAGTTATAATGTTATGCCCTCTATCATAGGCCTATTGTACAAGATATGATAATATTAATGAACATTGCATGTGTTGATCTTTGTTACATTGCTGCAATGCTGAGTTGATAATGTGGTAACTATCCACACTGGGCACATAACTGCTCCAGGATGACATGTTATGGTTCCTCAGGGTGAGGATTTGAATTTCTAGCGGCTCATTGATTTGCATCCTCTGTATAGTTGATTGTGTTGCTGACCGTAAATATACATTTCCCATGTTTTTATTAACTTTGGTCCATAGAAAATAATAAATTACTGGTATGAAATTTATATTGCTAAGTTGATTAGCTGAACCGTTCAGTTAATTACAGAAAGTTTTTAAAAACGAAAGCAGTAGGTTATAATTGCGATAATAATTGCCTTACCTTCTGAATTATCTCTTAAACTAGGAAGATAGGTGTGGTGTCTAAAGTATAACTGAGAATTCTAATCGTTCTAATGATCGCTGTTTATTTAACTCTTTCATACAGTTCATATCATTACGTCTAATATCTACCGCACTTATCTGCAGTATTTTTCAGTGCATATAAAGTTTATCCAAAGTCCTTTACAGAAGGTTTAAATATCAAGAGAATTAAAGTACTATGGCTGTATAATATGCACTAACGTAATCATTAATTACTATGCCTATTATATTAAGATTTTATTGTAGATAGGGCTATTGATCGGGTGATACGAATTCTCGATTAATGTAGTCTTGGATAACTGAAGTACAATTGTAATTTACTTCACTCAGTGATTATTAAGTATTTAACGAACCAATTTATTAGTTATAACTCAGGATTTAAATTTTGTTCTTCCCACTTTGCACTTTTTTTGTTCTTTGTTTTTATTTGTTTATAGGTTTTGATTTTAAGTTAGAGTTATATTTTTTAAATGTATTTGTATTTAACTGTGTATTAATTTTGTAATATAAATAACTGAACTGAACCCGTACACGAACCCTTGCTCATTCGAGCAATCCATAATAACTAATGAATAATTAATATTAATATTAAGTATTTCTTTCTTTCTTTTTTATCGTAGTTTCACCTCTCCCTTTTTAATAATGAGTATCCTTCTTTCTTTTTCGTAGTTTTACCTCTCCCTTTCAGGATTTAAGCGACCCAAGCCGCCCGAGCCTTACAGGGCCGCGACCTGTCGGGAGAGGGATTACCTTTGGATCACATACATACTTTTTTGACCAGACAAGGACATGGAGGGCCTCCCCGGATGAGTGATCAGCCCAATGCCGGGGCCACCTCCGAGACAACACGAACACATAGGACGATACACACTATTCACACACTCACTCAGAACAAGGCGAGGATGAGGATGAAGATGATAATGACGGCCAGATTATATCCGGGGACCACAAGGGCCTAAAGTTACCTGACATTTGTCTCAAAGGTGAGGGAAAACCCCGGAAAAAACCTCACCTAGGTAACTTGTCCCGACCA
This sequence comes from Ectobius pallidus, assembly GCA_964059195.1. Classification (NCBI taxonomy): domain Eukaryota; kingdom Metazoa; phylum Arthropoda; class Insecta; order Blattodea; family Ectobiidae; genus Ectobius; species Ectobius pallidus. Next base: position 106,115,628 of record CAXKWD010000004.1, read on the forward strand.
GGAATCGAACCCGGGCCCGCTGCGTGAGAGGATTGGACGCATCCCCTGAGCCACAGCGGTGGACTTAATAATGAGTATAAATAATAAAAAAGTTAATAGTTTAAAAATGTATATTAATAAAGTGTACATAAAAATGTTTCCTATGAGACAGAATTTTATTTCATAAAAGGAAGGAAACAGAACTCCGAAAATGTAATACTGTTTTAAATTCTTCAGACAAAACGCATTTCCGAAATATTCCAATACCTATGTATTACCTAAATTAACCTTTGAGTATTCACGTGAAAGATAGCAAGGGATAGCTATGTTATCTAAATGAATTCCTCTATTCCAACTGGACGGTTTAATTAGATTAATGGAGCAATTGTAGATAATACATGGCAGGGGAAAGAGAACCCCAAGTAAACCTTGCTCACCACAAATTCCACCTGGATCTACCGAGATTCGATCCCGAGGTCCAGCAGTGGAAGGTATGTGATCTCTCTGCCCAACCATGGGTGCGGCCTGTGACCCAAACTGTATGATAGTTTTAAAACTAAACATTCTGAACTCATATTCATGCGTATGTGTGTGTGTGTGTGTGTGTGTGTGTGTGAGGGGGGTACGCAGTAGCGTAATGGTTGAGGCGCTGCGCTACAAACCGGGAGGTCGCGGTTTCGAACCCCGATGAGGTCGTTGGATTTTTCAATTGGCTTAATCATTCTGGTGGCACTATGGCCCTGGGGTTAACTCAGCCTCCAACAGAAATGAGTACCAGGAGCAATCCTGGGGGTAAAGGTGGCCAGTGCGTAGGGCTGACAACCTTACTACCTTCACGTGCCGAATGTCTAAAATCTGGAAGCCTCAACCTCCTGGAACCCTCTGGGCCTCCGTGGCCTGCATAGGGAACACTTTCCTTATATATATAGTAGACAATACAATTTTTAACAAATCTCATAGCGTAGTAATTTCATGCTAACATTTAAATTGGACGTAGACCTACACTACACAAGATCATAAAGTTTTATAGGCTGAATTCATTATCTATGTCCGTAACGATGCACAAATTCGGTAAGGGGTCCTCTTTACAATTATCTCTATCTTTAACTTCAATGTTTTGTTTAGTAACAAACTTCACTTACCTATTTCATAAATTGAATTGAACTAATTTAAATGATCGTTGTTCTCGTAGGCTTCCACGGCCATGTGAACAATAATAATAATCTTGACTGTCCGGGTGGCGCCGTGTCATCATGTCTAAAACCGACGTTTCGGCCCTCATGGGCATTCTTCTGACCTATGATGTTTTGTTTTCTCCTTTTGTTTACATGGTTACGGTTTGATTAGTCAGTCGGCCGCTAGGTCACGCATGAGGTCATTATTGGTTGTCTGACGTGAATGGTTGTCATGGGAGGGCCTGTCTACAGTAAACAGGGCACTCCACGCCAAATTGGTTTGTAGACCTGTATCCCCATTTATGTTGTTGGGGTGCCTGCCGATTTCCCAGGCTTCTTTTATTTTCCTAGGCCACCAACGGCCTTCTTCTTGTATAATGGTGGTCTGGCCAAACAATATCGCATGTTTTGTTTCAGTGGCATGGAGTGCTACGGCGGACTTATGAGTGTTATTTTTACAGTGTCTTCTGTGTTCATTCAGTCTTTAATGTATGGCCAGTCTCCCCTATATAAACCTTTCCACAATCACACGGAATTTTAAACACTCCTGCTACCTGGAGGGGGGGGGGAACCTTATCTTTCACATGAACTAGTTCGTTTGCAAGCTTTGACGGTGCAATGTAGATTGCTTATGTTGGCCCGATGCAACACTTTGCCTATCCTGTCATCATGTACGGAAGTACAGCCGTCCTCTGTGACGTAGTAGTTTTCTCGTTCCTCTTGCCCGGAGAACTACTGAGTGCCTGTTTTATGGCTCTAGTACTATAATCATTAGCCTGGAAGATTTTAGATAGTTGTTCTCTTTCTAACGGCAAATTCTTCTGGTCATTCACTCTTCCCGCTCTTGTGACTAAGGTCTTTTAATGCTAGCATACACATACCGATTGGTTTGAGTAGGATTCCGGTACGGTACACTGAATGTCCCAATTTTCCTTCTGCCTTCCTTTCTATCATCACGTCCAGGAACATCATAGTTTAGTATACCCAGATGAAGGCCACAACATGAGGGCCGAAACGTTGGCTTTAGACGTGATGACACGGCGCCACCCGGACAGTCAAGATTATTATTAATTTAAATGAGATTGTCAACAATACCATTGCTCAGAGGAATATTACTGTATTCCTACAGGCAGATACCAGCTAAAGGCCATTCTAAAAAGGCCATTCTAATCTCCCCCTTCTAATTGTCAATAGAAACTACCATGGGCGTCCGCAGAAATTTTGTCAAGGGGGGCCATGAAAAAATTACTGCCACCACCACGATGATGCTACTACTACAACCACTTTAATAATAATAACAATAATAATCATAATAATAATAATGTAATAATAACAACAATAGTAATAATAATAGGCCTACTGTAGCTAGACCTATGACAACGGATACGAAGAAAAATTTGATTTACGTAGTGCATTTACAAGTCTTTTTCTACCCTTTACAATTTCACAGGTACTGTTCTTATAAAATGAAATACTTTTATTGCTTAACCTTGATTATAATGAAATTTTGGCTATAAATGATTTCAGGTTTGGGGGAAGTAATGACTTGCTCATATCTTAAGTACTACAATATGTGGACACTTAAGCCTCACTTTACATTAGCTGTTTAGTCACTTAGTTTATAGATATTTATCTTTAAACAAAATTTCCAGGGGAGGACAGCGGCCCTACCCTGCCCCCCCTTCCGGACGGCCATGGAAACTACAATCTATATAAAAATGGCTGCGTTAGACATCTATACTGCGCCTTCTTGAGGGCTAGGATGTCCTTTGAGTAAGTCAACTATACTTTATCATAATGAAGTCTTATGATTTTCATCCCAACCTCCAGTTAAATGCTAAATATCTACCGCGATAAACTTGAATGCGATAACACATAAAAGACCAGAATCTGGCTCTATACGTCATATTCCCCTATTGGTCTAATGAAGAGAAAAAATTATAAAATAAGCCCATTAGACCCCTTTAGCGTAAGGGCCTCCTACTGACGTAAGGTTAGCTCAGTTATTAGACCCTACTCACACGGGGAGCCAATCCGCAAGAGTATAAGAGTCAATAGGCCTATTTTTAGAGTAGTGGGGTTGCAGATTCTTACTTTGTCCCTTGACCTATTTGTCTTTTCACTTCATTTGCTAGTTCTAATGTGACAGTATCATACTAGTATAATACTAAAGTTCTTGGATTCATTACATGAGCTGTTACCTAAGCTGTAATGTTTTGGCTACCTATTTGTCTTCTTAGTTCTCTCCACACACTCCTATTTCTGGGGATTATAGACTTCTTCCTACACTTTCGCTGAAGTTGTCGGTCCATCTACGTTTCAGTCTGCCTCTCTTCTGTTTGCCTACGCGCGGATCCCACATCGTGGTCCTCTGTGTCCAACTGCCCTCGCTCAATCTTACTACGTATCCACCCACAAGTCTTCTTTGCTTGGACTGCAATCTCCTTTGTTGCTGCCATTCTCTGAAGAGTCGCGTTGGAAACCTTTTCTTTGATGGAGATTGAATGAAGAGAACTATGAGAAAATAAAAAGTTCCCGGTACGGTTTTACAAGATCAACATTTCATCATTGTTAATCATTGAATTTTAACATACCACACTCCGATCAAAAGAAGGATGGTTACAAAAGTATATCTGTATTATTGTAACTTATTGTAACAAAGTCTGTTGTTACTCTTCCAGAAAATTGGATTCATAGGTAAGAGGTGATACGAGCATCCACATAACAATTCGGAACACGATTGCAGGTATAACCAACAAGCAAACAGAAGCAAAACACAAGACAAAGCAACATAAGGGTTTTTTCTGTTAAGTTTAATCTTAGAAAATTTTAATAAAAATAAAACATATTGATAAATCGACGGAAAATCCATCGGTGGACTGATCGGTTCGCAAATTACGTGATCAACTGATTGTGCCATAATTTTTTGAATGAAAGTAAAGGAAGTTTAAAGGATGTGTACAAAAAACAGTACCTTCAATAACAAGAAAGAGAACAAGTTATATACAAATTAATATTTAAACTGAGAAAAATGGTATTAAGGGGAGAAGGTACCTTGTATCTTCGCCATGTAAAATTTATCAATTTTAAGTATCTTTTCTGAAGAACTGAAAGTAGCATACAAGTGAAATTTATTCCACTTAAATTTGCACTCCTTAGCAAAAAAGTTAATTTTAAAAAAAGTATCTTAAAAGATGTGGTATGTAGAATTCTTAAAATAATTCATCTCATTTTTTTAAATTTTGGAAATGAAAAATCTTATCATTATTTTTTGTATTGGTACAAGGAAATTAAAGGAATCTCAAATTCTGCTGATATAACATATAAACAGAACGACTCTCCCATTGTGAGTGAGCCATGTGATACATGTACTGGTATATAAGGGAAAAGGTAAAAATTCCAAAAATAGCAGCAAGACGGAGCCCACACAACGGAAGAGTCACTTGCCCTTCTGCAACTACATTTTGGAGATCACCTCATTCCTCGTGACAGTCCATTACCATGCCTTTCCTGCTCCTCGGATCTCACGGGCCCAGATGCCTACATATGGGGCATGTTGAAAGAATCAGTTTTCAAGACAGATCACTCACATACGAAATCGAATTACACGAGAAGATATCGTCATTGTTGTGTCTCTGCAGCAACCTTTGTTCATCTACATGTTCAATAATCTCCAGAAACGTTAAGAAAACAATGTGCGACTCGTGATGGTAAGCATTTTGAACACATATTGTACAAACGCAATTAAATAACATTTCATTGTCGTTTGTTTTGCCGCATACTGTACTTAGCTGTTGACTTGTTTTTATCAAGTTCTCACATAGCCTAATCACGATCGGCTTTACTTTATTCACTTTTGAGATTAGATTTTTGCTTATAGTTTAGCCTGGTGTACAACTTTTTATTTTTAGTTGGAATTTCTATAGTTTTTGCCGTACTTAGTACTGTGATATTTAATTTATCCTGTACAGTTTGCCTATCGATGCAGAGATGTTCTTAATTCCGTTGTCATTTAGTTTAATTATTTAGTTAAATCATATTATTAAGAATTTATGGGCTTATCTCTGGAACCAATACCTACGCTACTGTCATACTATTAATTTTATCACGCAGGCTAAATTATATTACCCTAACTTCTTTCTTACTAATACGTGGTAGCAGCAAATAAGTCGTAATTGGTATACCTTAGGATATTACTGAACATTTATTAGAATCTTATAATAAATATTCCAGAGTTTGCTAACATATTAAATAACCGTTCGCAAATCACTTATAAGATTTTAAGATATTAAGAAGATGCTATAATAAATTGCACTTACTAAACTGAAGAAAGGATATGACATAAGAAATTGTGTTATTTACTCTATGAGAATTAATTAATACATATTACAACTTGTTTTCTCTTCTTTTCAGGTATGTATAACTTCGCTTGCGTTACTGGGTCCACCCGAGGCCTATAGATACTGTACACTGGCTCACTGGTGGAAGGAACTAATATGGTAAAATTTCAACAAACATTAATAAAAAGAAAATACAGAATTAGATACAAATAAAGTATATACAAATGAAGGTTGAGAGATCTGAGTATACTTAAATTAAGTACGTAACCATGGATTCCTTAGTAGGGCACTGAACCTCAGAGTAAAATCACGTCTTTCACTACGTTATAATTTGTAGTCTACCCAATAAGGGGAACATCATGTCACTATTACGTAAATAACGATTTAATAACATCACTCAAGGTTCTCAGATAATCACCCAAATTTATTATGGAACATTTGACTTCTATTTTCATATAGATCACTTGAAATCTGACGTGTTAGTTATATTCTATCAATGGGATTATAAGTAAACTTGAAGCATTGTGTACTACTTAAACATGCTTAAGAGTTTATGAGGGACTTTTTCGTTATAAATTACTAAAAATCTCCTGCGAGAAGCACATTTATACTGTTATTTTCCATTCTACCAATGTATGAAATTACTTTATTACTACTTATATTGAAACTGACATTTAGCTAACAGCCGAAAAGGTAATTTAGAAAAGATGAAATTTAAGTTCAAATCAAACCATTATTGATTCCACTCAACGAATTTTGGTAGACCTCAAACGAGGAGCTTTGACTATTCTCAGTACATGAGAGAAGGATCGAAGGTCTGACTCCAAGTGAAAGAGGAGACCCTCGGATTGCGCAACTACAGCCGAGCGCTCCCACACGGAGAAACAAAATCCATTACACTGGTTAGTGTAAGAAAAGCCCCTAGTACTTAACTATACCAGACGGTAATAATTAAAATAAATAGGCTAAATTAATAAATAAATATTTATTTTACTAAAAACTATTAATTTTAATTAAAAATTCCAGGCAAACTGTATAAATGAATTTTATAAACAGAAGCTAGTTTATGCTGTTTATTATTTCATTCTCGTTATAAATAGACAACTAGTTTAGGTTTCGTCAGCAGTAAGTATGCAACTAGGCAGGAGGCTTAAAACCCCATAGCATGGCATCCTTCTTAAGGAAATTAGAGCCGGGGAAACACGAATGTGGTAATTTTCAAGAAACGTAACTTTTTTGCCTTAAAAAGGCAACCAGTTTGCAGCATGATTTTCCTATTTTCAAGAACATTACGATATAAGTGTTGCTGTTACTTTTTGGACACCCTTTCAGTTTACTTGGCTTAAAATTGTTTTTCGCTATACCGCAAACGGGTCCTCCAAATAAAACGCAAACTGGCTGTGATTTAATTCTTCTGATTAGTCGTCTTGCCGCAAACATGCTGTGGTCAGTTAGGGCCTTGGTTGCAAATGACTGAAACTACATATGTATTATAATTCCTCTATGTTTCCAAGTATCTTGGTGACCTACTACTCCTCTCCTTCTCTTTGGAATTCTGTAGTGTACGTTCACTCCAGTGTTTCATTGTCCACAAATTCTACATTGGTACCTCGCCGTTATTTCGTATACCTTATGAGAATCTACCCTGAAAGAGAGTTTATTGCGAAAAATTACCGCAGGTTTCATGCTAGTTTAGTTCCTTAAAATCGGACCTTCAGTATGCCATGGGTTGGCCCGGCCACCACGTTTGCTCCACTAGTCTCTTTGCTAAAGCGCCACAAAAAAACAGTTTTTCTGTAACTCCAGCCAGAAGAACATCAATTTACAGATTAGTATCATGTGAAAACCTCTGAGCACAAATTTCCTTCCACTTTTTCTACAGACAGACAGAACAATCGTATTCTCAACTGTTGTGGTTGAAACTTGTGTTCTAATAGTAATTGTTAATGTACGAAAAATCGTCGATATTTGAACTAAATATATTTAAAATATATCTAATAGGACATACTTTATAAATGTGACAGTGTTTGTTTTAATTATTGAGGCATCCAAACCAGCAAAAGATGTCCTGAAGATGGAGGAAAGGCCTAGGCGAATTATTATAAATTAAAACATTGTTGAGTTGCTGGTATTAAGTCTATTTTATTTTATTGAACGAGCTCAACGGTATATAACATGCATTTTAATAACTGATAGGACATGTTAAAAAACTAAAGGGACGGATTTATTTAAATAAGAGACGTGCTTTACAAAATCAAAGCGAGAATTTGTACTTTCTTATAAGTCTAATTTTCTATCTGCAATATTGTCTGGTTTCAGTATTCCTTTTCCTCTTACTTTTTGGACAAATTGGATCATCCTCTTTTATTGAGTGTAGATTATTTGGATAATATGAATTTTAAATAATCTTATCAGTGAAGGCACTGCCACAGGCGCAAACGCATAGGTACCCCGCATTAGTGATCGAAATAGAAAACAGCAATTCTGACGCAGACACGTTGCACCCGGCTGCTCCCTCATTAGTACAGGCTTTCACTGAATGTAGAAACTGTAGGCCCACAATAGCTGAAAAATACGGGCTAGAGGCTGCTGGATACATCATACCCATTGACATATGCATTAATACAATAAAACAAACCGGCCAAAAGGGAGAAGCTAGTAACTGTAGTTTTTAATTAGAACATAGATATTCATGGCCAAATATATGGAAGGAGGAAAAGAAGAAGAAGAGCATGGTGTTTAAGATGGCAGCTTTCGCTACATTAGAATGCTTCGAGATTCGCGGGTAGGATTCCAGCAAGACGAATAAATAACATGAGAAGTAGGTAGCACGATATATTAACCCTAATAATAATAATAATAATAATAATAATAATAACAATAATAATAATAATAATTATAATAATAATTACATTATATCGACACTACCAGTGATGACAGTAATTGAAGGGTGGATTGCAAGGCGAATAAAAATTAATTCTTTGCCTAAATTGAGTTACTGGTTACAAACAATAAGAATATTGTAACAAACATTTAGATTTAAAAAAGTAATATTCTAAGAAATAGCTAGATATAATCAAAATGGTGATTTGAAATTGGGCTTATTACAGTAACAGACCTATAGAAGCTTCTTGAGAACTATGCACCTCATGATAAGTGATTTAGAAGTGAGGGTAAAGAGTAACCAGTTAACTGTCAATAAAAAAATATATATATTAATATTTTTTTTCAAATTTTTTCAGAACGTTTTCAAATTAATAATTGATTTACTGAACAGCAAATTCATAAAATAGTAGATATATAATGAAGTTCGTAATTGTTTTACATTCTCATAATTGTTGTGCAGTAAGAGGTATATTGAATTTATTTTCCCCTTGTACAAGTGAGGAACGTAAGTATTAGGAATCTTCCATTTTACATGCAGTAATATTTATCCTAAACACTTAGTATGCTATTTAACATGGTACTTTTTAACGTAATTCCTGGTTCATGCAGCCACTGCTCCAATTGGAGCTAGCAACATTTAACACAATATAATTACATGTTTTTCGTTACTCAGATTATTATTATTAAATGGAACTAAACACAATGTGTACAAAGGGTTGTACATGGGAAGTTATTGACATTCGTCCTTTGCATAATGTGAGAGTGGTAATGTTCTTTGGGTACACTCGAACAGGTGATATTGTGTGCAGACTCGGTTGCAGAGTTCGCAGACACATTCACTGTCGGCATTGTGGAATCCTTTCCTGCAGCAGATGCGGTGGTGGAAACCGTGTATTGCCCCTCGGGTGTAGAGGTGGCGAAGTTTGAAGTCGGCTCTTTTCCATTCCTCCTCTTTCATGGCTGGGGTGCAGTAGAAAGCGGGGTCAATTTCTGCTGCTTTCTGTGTTCGTTCTTCCAAGAACTTTTCGCATGCTTGGGTTGATATCAGATTGTGTGTTGATATCAGGTCTTCTATAAATGTTGTTGTTCCCGCCAGCTGATATACTAAACGGGTTGGGGCGTACTTCGATACATCAAGGGTCTTCTTTAGGTATCTGGCCTTGACTCTGTCTAGGGCTTTGATGTTTTTGTAATTTAGGTGTGACCAAATTAATTCGATGGCGTAGGATGCTATTGGGGCAATTTTCAGTTTGAACAGTGAAGTTGCTGTGTCTAGTGAGTCGTTACTCAGATTGACTATCTGATTGATTATTGAGTATTGACTATCGAAATCTCATTTAAGATATTGGGTATGGCTATAGAAGTTGCTGAAAGTCAGAATGTCTTTTGTAATACAAACAATTATTTTTCTTTTTAATTCGTACTAGTTGACAGAAGTTGTTTTCTTGTTTCTCATTTCTTGTATAATGACTCGAAAGACAAGTTTTTATGACAGGAGAAAACACAAGGAAGTTGGAAGGGAAATATCTTTTTTGTGAATTAATTAATTTTATTCACGGAGTTGCAAAGCACGGGAAGTGTTTAGGTTTGCAATATTGTTGTCTCTATTACTTAGTTCCCTTTCTTTCTACATTAAGATTTCTGACGTTTCCGTAATAAAAGGTCAAAGCGCGGCAGTTGCTTTTATTTCTCTTTCAGTGAACACAATTAATCAGAACCCAGATATTGCTGTGAGAAATGTATATATGCTTACAAGTATTGCTTGCTGTATACTTATTGACCAGTTGATGTATTTATATATTATCCGAATTAATTGCATTTATATATTTAGTATTGTATTTACTGGCTACCTACTTAAGTCGAGATTTTTCCACAAAATAACCTGTAGGACTTAAGATACTTTTTTACACAGTTTCTGTGCATTACGTTTATATAGTATTAAGACACTTAATTATTTATTGTACTTCACAGATTCTATGTGTTACACAATAATATTAAGGCACAGCCTTTTTTTTCGGTTGTAATTCTCAGTTTAACTTATATGTGTTGCACATATAGTATTAATGTAGCCTACATCTAATGTGTATTTTATAAATTTTCTGCCAGAATACCACTTATAGCAATCTCCCAGAGCGTTCTGTACTAGCTTACTCCTGCCCAGCGAATAGTATGTTTGCATTTGCGGTGCGGCGGGTGCAATCTGTCTGAGACTCACTGAATATAATCAAACTGTTGTCTATTACTATGTTGAAACTCAACTTATTTGCTTTCCGATTTGTCAAATAGTGACATCGGTATTCCAAATAGCATTAGGCTAATTTGTAGTGGACGTAAGCACCATGATTTGAAATATTCATAATGATGGTTACGAAAATAAATATAATTGTCACTATTATGTTGTTTCCTCAAAAAATGGGGTGGAAATAAGTAACTTTCTCACCATCAATTTACATAATTAGCTTCACATTTCTGACTTTTACAATATTGCTTTATTTTAAACTGTTATTCAGAAGATTAAGTAGCAAGTCATGGCAACTCAGAAGCTTTGCTATATAGAAAAAATGAGAGTGAGCGAGGCAGAATGAAAGAGAAAAAGAGAGGAGGATTGCGTTACAAAATATTCAGCTTGGCGTTTACAGAATTCAATACCCTATGCTACTCTTTAAAATAAATTAACTATGATTTTATTTACAGAAATAACGATAATAAAATAAAAATGCCAAACTATGTTATTTGATGCTTACAATGATAGAGAGATACAAGGGATGGAGCAAGTCATGGCAACTATTTTTTTCTCAAAGTAAGGTGATGGTCCCATAATATGTTGAATATCAAGGGAGAGTGTGGCATCTCTAGCATATGGACAATTCATTTGGTAGCATTGTGGTGTTTGTTATAATAAAGGCGATGGTAATATAGTTGTGAGTATCCGCCATGTAGAATGGATATGACAAGATATGATCGGCATTTTTACGTCGAAATAGTCACTTTCTGAGGGAGAAATGCCAGAGAATAGTACAAGGAGCTAATGAAAACTTTGGGGAATATTATCTATTCATACTAAACTTTAGGGGATCATGGAGTGTGTGTGTGCTTTCATGCTTCCAACTACCGCAATTCATTAGAGTGGCACAATGCAGTCGCTTATGAATTTTTATGGGTATCTGTTTCCTTCAACACCCTGCATCTAGTACCCATAATCTGCATTATTCATAAATTCAATACCCTGTCCTTTCATTTGTATATTATTTTAACATTTAAAATTGCTCCACATAAAAATAGGGAACTCCTTCAGGATAACGTAGCCAGCCATGCTCTACCATTAGAGACCGTGCCCCTCCAAGCCGCGGGGAACAAAAGAAAAACGATAAAATTTCCCGTCGCAGAAAAGATAGAATGTGAGACATAATAAACCCCGCTCTATTCAGTATATTGCTCCTAAACTAATACAAATGTTCCTAACCTAACATAATATGTCACGGAACTAGAATTTGGCTGTCACTACTTCTAGAAGCCTTATTACCCATCCACGCCTTTCTTAAAACATCGTTACTTGGCACGAACCCCGCACTATGCAGAATACTGCTGCTAAACTAATATGACTGTTCCTAACCTAACATAACCTGACACGGACTTATAATTCTTAATGCAGAAGCTTTTTTACCCTACCACATGTTTCATAAAACATCGCTAGAACAGTCGTTTAACTGCCGAATTCAATCGGCATGTATTCATGTTCGTAATATTGGCGACATTGTTGTGACGTGCTCAGCGGACTGTATCTCCTTGGTATTAATTATATAGGCGCTATATTAAGCGTAAGCACATCACATCCCGAGGGAGTGAACGATACATGGGAAATTATAAATAATAAACCCTTGAAATAACACTGACACTAATTTTCTTGAAGAATCATTGACACTCGATGAAGCTGGACTGATGTTTTGCTTTAGAATGGAGTGATGAACAATTCCGAAGTAAATAAAGAGCTTCTTGGGTATTAACACAGCTTTATTAACAAATCCGGAGGACCATTCGACCTTATTAGCGTCGAAGACTAATGTGAATATTAGTTACAAAATATTTAAGCAGCAACTGTATGCTGTGATTGTAATTTAAGGTTAATCCTGTGAAGCTTACATTCACAATTCACAAGGCGCAAAAACAATGTCATTCAATTGCTTGCGTGCAAATAAATCAAGGTAATGTAAACCTATAAACACTCACAGTTATAATGAATCCTTTTCGAGGTGAATATCACATAAAGGAATAATCCTGTAGTTGAAACAGGCTACAATAAACCTGGTAGAAATCTAGCAGCAGCAAGAAGAAAAATTTCAGCATTTAGCGATGAAATAATATGTTAAGTCTGCTTCTATGCAGTAAAAATCACTCAAGACGAATCTTTGTATCGCTGGGGACGAAATAATGTTCTTAAGGTTGAATAACCACTGCTGATTGAGTCGAAAAAAGGATTATAAATCCACTAGAAGGATTATGCTAGTGATGACGATGCAAGACGAAGAAGGAATGAATTAATTTGAATAATAATGCTACGTAATAATATTAGTAAAAGCAATCCCATTGGACGAAGATTACGAGCAATTGAGCGATTATATTAATAAGAGAAAAAGATTGTGAAGCAATCATAGAAAGTAAAAACAGAATGAATAAAATATATTTATAGTTAATGACTGCTAGAAAAATAATAAATATATAGTTGAAAATAAAGGTTAATTTGACATCTATAAGAAAATAATTTGAAGATCAATTGTTTTTGACAATAAAAATAATAATTACTAGGCGGCAGTGAAATTAGCATGGAATAAAAATGTTACCAAAGCCGCAAGAAGACAAGAATAAAATAATATAGGATTATTAAGGTTAGACATGATAATAAAAATTCTATCAAGGCTCAACTATCAAACATAACTGAACATATTGCCCGCGATTATTCCACTTGTGGAATAATCTAACTAGAATGCGAAGTTATGTTTGACCTGGAGAAAAGAAGACAAAAACAACGAAAACACAAAAAACAAATATTGATGAAATAACAACAATAACTACAAGAGTACATTAAGTACCTACAAGCAAAGACTAACTATCTAGTCTTCCGAGTCATGAATATGTGTGGGTGCAGATTCAACAATTGCTCGCTGGAAAGAACCTGCGGAGGTATGAACAGTAACTAACCTCACAAACTTGTCAGGACCTGGATCAAACGCTTCACCGTAACATCCACGGCGAGAGTGACGTTGAGATTTGCCAGGAGAAGGTTTGGTAGATTCATCACAAACTACCCTTGGCTTCGTGGTAGTGCTGGATGACTTTGGCACAGAAGAATGAGTTACATTTTCGTGATTAGAATTAGATTCCGCAACAGCGGGTAACAAGTGTCCTATGTCTGTACATTCAGACCTAACCTTACAATATTCTGTTAAGAGAGAAAGATCAGAGGGTAGCCGCCTCTCCAAAGAATGAAGCCTCTTTAATGCTTCATTTCTATTGCTGCCCAAAGGTTCTGGGACAGACTGCAAGGGAAGTTCAACAATACTCTTCCCATCAGAATCTCTCTGGGCGCTATCTAAAATATGTCTCCCACAGGAGGACTCATCAGGGAAAGGAGCGCAATTGGAAACCTTTCCTAACTTCCGAGATTTGGTAAGCCGATTGCTAATAATATTATCATCAGAAGTCAGAACGCCTGAATAATTAGTAAAAGCTTCCTGGGAATTAGCAGGCTCGTTTATGGGAAGCCTGTTAGAATCAAGTTGCTCCCTGCAACGAGTCGAATGCACATGACGTCGTTGAGGAGCAGGAGAAGGAGACAATTTGCCAGATAAATACCAGCCCAGCTGGGAATTCTGATTCGTAGGATAGTTGGTGGCAGATATCTGACCAGGAACTATAATCTGCGAGCAGATTTCAACACCTAAGAGCAAATCAGCATATTTAGGTTCATTGAAATGGAAATCGGCTAATTGCAGATTAGGGGGAATATTCCATCCCTGAATATCAATTGATTTTTTCGGAAACTTGGACGTGGAGATCTCTGGGACCACGACAGCCTTAGTATCATAGTGCCAAGACGTGACTTGAGATTTGAGGGACACAGAAGTCTGCTTTAGTGTTTTTATCTTGGCGGACATAAAACCAGCCAGCGTAGTGCGCTGCGGTAAGGGAGACAAATTCAAATACTTGAATAACCTATTGCTGATTAGGTTACAATCAGACCCGCTATAAAGAAGAGCTAAAGCCTCTACAGGATGACCATTCTTGTTAAGAATTTTTACAGTGGCTGTGGGAAGCAGACATTTCGCCTGTGATTTCTCAGAAGAGATTGCATTGACTGTATTCTCGGCCTGAGGATTATCAGGCGCATAATAATTGTGTAAATAATAACTATGTTTTTCGTTGCAAACATTGCAACGATAATTATTGCAATTCGATTCGTGGCTGTTTTCCCCAAGGCAAACACGACAGCAATTGTGATTCTTCACAAGCTGATCACGTTGCGAATATTTCATCGCTTTAAATATGTCACAGCGAAGGAGAGGATGTTGCGCATTATGACAACAAATACAATTGTTTCTTGTAGGCTGAGGTTTGATCTTAGCCTTGGTAATGACAGCAGAAGAAGGTGCAGATATAGCAGACTGACTACGCAGCGCTGCCTCAGTCATCTGCAACACTCTTACTCTCGACTCCAAAAAGCTAAACAATTCTTCCAGTTTAGGGAGCCTACCAAGTTTAATTGAGGACTCCCAATCCTTGATTAGATTCACAGGGAGCTTATCCACAATTATACGGGAAATGATGAGGTCAGACAAGGGAACTTCAGTATTCAAAGCGTGCAGAGCATGCACGGTGCTTATAAAATGGTCCAAGTAGCGTTGAAGTGACTCTGCGGAAGACCCTACTATAAAGGGTGCAGAGAATAGATGATCTAAGTGCGTATTCGCGATCAAACGATCATTATCAAACCTTTCTGCCAAGGTTTTCCAAGCTACTTTGAAAGTAGCAGACGAAACAGGAATGTTTTGTATGACTGTCATCACTTCAGATGATAAACATGATTTCAGGTATTGGAATTTATCCATATCTGAAATGTGACTGTGATTTATGATGAGGGATGTAAAAGTATCCCTATATTCAATCCAATTCCTAGGATCACCGGAAAAGTGAGGCAATTTTATCTCCGGGAGCTTAGGCAAAGTAGGGTCATGAGAGTCAAGCGATGAACGCTGACTAGTAGATTGAGACTGTTCAGGCTCATACAATAGCTTGTTGTCGAGAATGAGTGACTCAATAAATAAGAAAGCAGCAGCATATTCAGTTTGAATATGCTCTTCTAGATGCTCAGCCTCCTGATCCGAAACATCAAAGAATTGAGGACTTTCATCCCTATATCTATCTTTAAGCCTTTGAAGTTCGGAACGATGAAACAAAGCTTTACGGTAGGAGAGTTTATCCTGAATTTCAAATTCATGTATGGTTTGAAATATATTGAAAAGTTGAACCCTCAACCGTTCAAAACTAGCAAGAGCTTTAGCTTTGGCCTCGGCCCTTTCTTGATCGGCAATAGCTTCTTTGCGCTCAGCTTTAGCCCGTTCCTGTTCGGCAATAGCTTTAGCCTCGGCCTCTTTGCGCTCAGCCTTAGCTGCGGCTTCGGCTTCCTTGCGTTCAGCAATAGCCCTTGCCTCGGCTTCTTTACGGTCGGCAATAGCTTTAAAAACTAAACTCCGTGGCGCTACATCCCTGGAGGGACTTGGCCTACCACCCGACCGCTGCGTCATCACCCGTAGGCAGATGGCAGGATTGGGGGGCATGTGGTCAGCATGCCGAC
Organism: Ectobius pallidus; assembly: GCA_964059195.1. Lineage (NCBI taxonomy): Eukaryota > Metazoa > Arthropoda > Insecta > Blattodea > Ectobiidae > Ectobius > Ectobius pallidus. The sequence goes on from CAXKWD010000004.1 coordinate 106,131,857, forward strand.
ACCCACGGCCGTTAATGGTGGTTTTCTTGACCGGCGGCAATAGCTATAGCCTCGGCTTTTTCGCGGTCGGCAATAGCCTTTTTGAAAGAACTAATCTGTTTATTATAATATTGAGTAGCTCGTTAATAACTTCCTCTACTTCTAATCTGTAAGCTTCTTAATGCTCAGAGTAAGCTAGCTCGTCTATTTCAGATTGGACTTTATCATAGTCATTTTCAAACTGGTCTAGTTTATTTTTAAAAATCAAGAAGTCTTGGTAAGATCCTTCATCACCAATAACTGAATTAAGGATATCATTAGCCTTACGCGTAATCTTCGCTTTAATGGGAGTACGCTTAGCTTTAAGGGACTTTAACACGACCTCAGGATTATCCATGATGTGTTATTCGCAATCAATTGTCCAAGAAAATCACAATACTTCACTTATTGAAGTTAGGAACCTGAGCTAAAGTCTAATTTAATTGTTGCCCGCATTCGGGACAAATACAAACATTAATGGTTGCCCGCGTATCGGACGAAACACATGAAAAAGTGTAACTGTTTTACAAAGGTGAGTACAAGCGTGTTAAATACAGATACCCTTGAAAGATTACACTGAAATCAGCTGTTGTGAAATGGCCTCACACGTGTAAAAAACACGGAGGCGAAGCACTAAAATTAGCTTGAATATGAAAGATGTAGTATTATTTACTACACTCAAACTGACCTTAATAGCCAGGAGAAGAACAATCTGCTTCAATTGTCAATTCTATTGTTATAAATAGTGCTCAAACAGCAATACCTGGAGCACCAACAGCTTGATAGAAATGAACTTATATTCAATAAGTCCGGGCGGAATGAAAAAATAGTGTCGGTTTACAATAAGTGTGTTTACAATAGAGGTTCCATCCGGCCCGGATATAGGATCAAAAGATGTGACGTGCTCAGCGGACTGTATCTCCTTGGTATTAATTATATAGGCGCTAAATTAAGCGTAAGCACATCACATCCCGAGGGAGTGAACGATACATGGGAAATTATAAATAATAAACCCTTGAAATAACACTGACACTAATTTTCTTGAAGAATCATTGACACTCGATGAAGCTGGACTGATGTCTTGCTTTAGAATGGAGTGATGAACAATTCCGCCGTAAATAAAGAGCTTCTTGGGTATTAACACAGCTTTATTAACAAATCCGGAGGACCATTCGACCTTATTAGCGTCGAAGACTAATGTGAATATTAGTTACAAAATATTTAAGCAGCAACTGTATGCTGTGATTGTAATTTAAGGTTAATCCTGTGAAGCTTACATTCACAATTCACAAGGCGCAAAAACAATGTCATTCAATTGCTTGCGTGCAAATAAATCAAGGTAATGTAAACCTATAAACACTCACAGTTATAATGAATCCTTTTCGAGGTGAATATCACATAAAGGAATAATCCTGTAGTTGAAACAGGCTACAATAAACCTGGTAGAAATCTAGCAGCAGCAAGAAGAAAAATTTCAGCATTTAGCGATGAAATAATATGTTAAGTCTGCTTCTATGCAGTAAAAATCACTCAAGACGAATCTTTGTATCGCTGGGGACGAAATAATGTTCTTAAGGTTGAATAACCACTGCTGATTGAGTCGAAAAAAGGATTATAAATCCACTAGAAGGATTATGCTAGTGATGACGATGCAAGACGAAGAAGGAATGAATTAATTTGAATAATAATGCTACGTAATAATATTAGTAAAAGCAATCCCATTGGACGAAGATTACGAGCAATTGAGCGATTATATTAATAAGAGAAAAAGATTGTGAAGCAATCATAGACAGTAAAAACAGAATGAATAAAATATATTTATAGTTAATGACTGCTAGAAAAATAATAAATATATAGTTGAAAATAAAGGTTAATTTGACATCTATAAGAAAAGAATTTGAAGATCAATTGTTTTTGACAATAAAAATAATAATTACTAGGCGGCAGTGAAATTAGCATGGAATAAAAATATTACCAAAGCCGCAAGAAGACAAGAATAAAATAATATAGGATTATTAAGGTTAGACATGATAATAAAAAACTCTATCAAGGCTCAAGTATCAAACATAACTGAACAATTGTAGACTTCGTCCCACTCGGTACGGCCCGGTTGTGACGGCGGTCACCTTATTCTCAAGATTAGCGAAAAATAATTGTCAAGACTTATGCCCCATTGCTCGTATTTAGACTTATATATTGCCCAAAAATTCCAAGATAAATATTATGGTTTCAGTTCTAATGTCACTGATTTTTCCAAAGTGCTATGGGATAAAAACAGGAAATATATTACTATTGATGGGGGAGGCATACGGCGGCGACGCTAGCGTCGCGACGCCCCAACTCCATCTTAAACTAATTTCAGATAGGCCATCTTGTACATCTTATCTTTCATATGTAACCACCACCACCCCTCTATCATCCCCTATCTGCTATACCAACCTTGAAACAAAACAACAATAAACCCATTTAGGCCCTCTTGGCACCACCCCCACCCCTATCCAAAGTTATGGCTAGTCTTGGCTTTGCACTGTGCTGTTCCAATTCCAATGCTACTCCAAGCCTTTTGGACCATCTTGCCACCACCCCAAATGGACAAATTAAGCCATTATAAATCGTCTAGAGGGTAGTTTTCACCCCCGCAATCGATCTAACCCATTAAAAATAATTTATTTGACATTTAAAAATCCTATTGAGCGTTGTCAACTATCTGACATGATTTACACCACCAAAGTGGTTAATTTTATGAAGGGGTAGTTTTTCAAGGTCACACATGTTTTTCCACAAATGGGCAAGTTAAGCCATTATAAATCATGTAGAGGGTAGTTTTCACACCGCAACCAATCTATCCCATTAAAAATTGTTTTTCGACATTAAAAAATCCTATCTAGTAATATCAAGTATCTGACATGATATACACCCCAAAAGGGATTTATTTTATGTAAGGGTGTTTTGAAGATCACACAAGTTTTTGCACAAATGGACAAGTTAAGCCATTATAAATCATCTAGAGGGTGTTTTAACTCCCACAATTAATCTAACCCAGATAAAATTTATTTTTCAATATTAAAAATCGTAGTATGCTATATAAATTGACTAAGACCAATTTACAAGGTCACTCAAGTTTTTGCAAAAATGGACAATTTAAGCCATTATAAATGGTTTTCACTCCTAACAAACTTAAAATTTATTGCTTTGTTACATCAAATGTAGGACATGACTGATTAAGTACTACTATAGTCAAAGTTAAACCCGGGCAAATCCTAAAAAAAAAAAAAATTCATGACAACGAAGTACTCGTCACAGTCCAGAAAGACGAACTCTGATTGGTTGATCTTTTGGTAGTATCCCATCTCATTGGAGAGTTATATTTTATTTTGTGAATATCTGTTCCCACATTATAGGATAGGATGAGAGGTCAATAAAAAAAAGCCTTAGGAATTCAAACAAAATGTCTGGAAACTATCAGACATACAGAAAAAACCATGTGTAACAAAGAGTATGTTGGAAACATTACAAAATATTAGGACAAACGCATCTGTAAAAGCCTTATCAACACAAACAAACTGCTTGTAAAATAACAAAGAAATTGGAAAACACAACTGAAAACGAAGGGACTATAGAACATGTATAGCCCGAGATGAAAATATTGTCAAGTGTTTATTAAAATTTTGAAAAATTACATAAAAATACACAAATTATGATTGAACATATCAATCGACAGAAGAAAAGAAACCATTTATACATTAAAATTACGAAATGAATGCCTATCACTAATCAATACGACAAAGGAAATTCCAAAAGCCTTATCAATTTAACAAACTGTTTATCAACTATCAAAGAAACAGGAGAAAACATCTATAAATAAAGGGTATGTTGGAGCATTAGAGCCTCAGAATAGGTTTTATCAATAAATCATGACTGAACATATTCTGTTAACAGAGGAAAATCGATCATTTATACATTAAAAATTTGAAACACTAGATCTATTGCTAAACAATATTACAAATGCATGCTAATCACTTCAAACAAACTGATTATAAACAATCAAAGAAATGTCAAAAGTTATGATTGAACATATCCAGTAGTCAGAGGAAATTAAATCATTTATTCATTTAAAATTTGAAATGTATACCTTCAATATGATAGTGACAACTCTAGAAACCTTAAAAATTCCATCAAACTGTTTATCAACTATCAAAGAAATAGGAGATAACGTATATAAAAATGTCCAAACATATGACATGTACTTCTTAACAATACATACAAAATGTCATAATTGATAAAATAGATGATTAATACATGTTTTGTGGAACGTGAGAGCCTCAGAATAGCTTTTATCAATAAAACATGTTTGAACATATCCTGTTAACAGAGGAAAAGAAGTCATTTATACATTAAAATATGAAACACTATATACATTGCTAAACAATATTACAAAGGTAAGCTAAACACTTGAAAGAAACTGATTATAAACAATAAAAAAATTGATAAAGCTATGATTGAACATATCCAGTATACAGAAGAAATTAAATCATTAAGTCATTTAAAATCTGAAATATAGCTATAAGATGTAATACATTCAGAGATAAGCTCTACTCAACATATCATTTCAACAATTTGAAAGATATCTTTAGTATTGCTTCCCTCAGGTTCATCTATTACCAAACAATATGATAAAGACACATAAACTGTAAAATATCAAATTTGGTATGTATTAATTATATCTTACACGTAATACTTGTTGAATAATGAATGCGTGTCATAGGAATAGGATAACAAGGTGTCATGAGCAAGATAATGTGGATTGTATTAATCATATTTTACAAGTAGTACTTGCTGAATCATGAATGTATATTATAGGTTCAGGATAACAGGTTGACGTTAGCAAGACATGTTTGAATAGGACTCACTGACAAAGGATCACAACACAAGTTGAATTATTTAGAATACAGTTTTATTTACTGTTTCTTTTAAAAAGTACAAAACTGTAAGGAACGTTCTTGATCAATTCGAGAATCATATCCCTCATTCGATTGTCCAATTTCAAAATTGCAAAATGCACAACGAACAATATCATCGTGTCCCGTATAATAAAATCCCTCGGAGGCCAAAAGCGATGGATTCATGAAAAACACATCTTTCAAATGTTTTCAAACAATCACTTTCCTTTTTCATTTTGAGAGCACGACAGGATATTCGAAAACAAGTGTTCGAAGACATGATGACCTTTCTTCTTCACCGTCTGATCTTCAACTTTTCCAAGATGTAATGGTAGAGGTGACGAAAAGGTATAGAAATTTGAACTATTAGGTTGAGAAAGGTTCGTCTATTAAGCCCCCTAGATAAGTATCAGCTACAAAACATGATTGAACACGAACATCCATGTAACAAGTACACCTTATCAATACATCTAAACTGTCAAAATTGATAAAAGAATTTACAAGAATGTACACCTATATGATAAAATAGGTGATTTAATAAAGTATTTCGGGACGTGAGAGCCCTAGAATAGGTTGTTAGACCCATACCCTTCACAGCATTACAATATAAACGAAGAGGTCGAAGATATGTAGGAAGACCTAGAAAAAGGTGGAGTGACCAGTTTTAATCTGGAGACGGAACAGGCCAGTAGGCCTAAACCCTGTTGTTAAAGAAGAAGAAATATCCTGTTAACAGAGGAAGATAAGTCATTTATACATTAAAATGTGAAACACTATATCTATTGCTATATAATATTACAAAGGCTCCCTAAACACTTCAAACAAACTGATTATAAACAATCAAAGAAATGGCAAAAATCATAATTGAACATATCCAGTGGCTGTAAACTAACAAAGACATAGGAAAACACAAATGAAAACAAAGGAAACATATAGAACATGGCTAGCAGGAGATGAAAGTATTGTCAATTGTGCATTAGAATTTTTTTAAATTACATAATAAATCCACAAATCCACAAAGCATGATTCTAGAATTATGATTCATGATTCTAGATAGAGGAAATAAAATCATTTGTACATTAAAATTTCGCAAAGAACACCTATCACTAAACAAAATGACAAAGGCAATTCCAAAAGCCTTATCAATACAAAAGACTGGATGTCAAATATCAAAGAGTTAGGAACAAAATTCTGTAAACATAGGGTATGTGATAGGTGATATTAGCGAAATCATGATTCAAGAAGTAAAGCCGACAAAGGAAACGTGATCATTTATGCATTTAAAATATACACCTATATGATAATGACATTCTTAATAGTAAATACAAACCGGTTGTAAAGTATCAAAATTGGCAAAAAATAAGCTAATACATACATGTTGGAACGTAAGATCTTCAGAATAGGTAACGTTAACAAAACATGATTCATAAAGTACAGACGACAGAGGAAGCGAAGTCGTTTATGAGTTAAAATACAAAACAATATGACAATGCCCACCCCAAAAAGACATACAAGTTTATTGTAAAAATCAAACAGACAGACACAAAAATGGTAATGTATATTTATCCCTTCAGTGACACATGCAACATTTGCTATATGAGGCTTTTGATATAAACTGGAACATGATTAGTTGATTGCTAAAGATGGTGTAAGTTTACAAGAATGTAAACGTAAACGTAAACATGAATGTAAAAGTGAACTTAACGTAAACGTAAACGTAAACGTGATCGTAAAAGTGATCATAAACGTAAACGTGATCGTAAAGGTGATCATAAACGTAAACGTGAATGTTAACGTAAATAAAAACGTGAACGTGAACGGATACATTTAAATTGTTAAATCTTTACCTATTACTAAACAATACAAGAGAGGCAACTCTAATAGTCTTAATAATTCAAGCGATATGGATGTAAATTAACTAAGAAATAGGGAAAATCTTCTGTAAACAAAGGAAATATATACCTAGAATATGTTTAGGTAGAGAGAAAAATGAAGTCAGTCGTGTATAAAAACTGAAAATTACGTAAAAAAATCCACAAATCATGATTGAACATGCCGAAATAAAATGTTTGCCTACTACTAAACAATAGGGCAAACACAACTCTAAGATCCTTAACAATTTAAACAATGTGGCTTTAAACTAACAAAGAAATGCGAAAACACAATTGTAAACAGAGGGAATATATAGAACGTGTCTAGCAGGCGATCACAATATTATCTATTGTGCTAAAAATGTTGAATATAAATTACTAAATTAATACACAAATCATGTTTGAACATGTCCATCGACACAGGAAATAAAGTCGTTTATGCTTTAAAATTACGCAAAGTACAATTCTCACTAAACAAAATGACATAGGCTATTACAAAAACCTTATCAATTCAAACAATCTTGTTTTTTAACTATCAAAATAAGATTTAGATAGGTAAAACAGAGACCTGCATTAACATAAATTGAAACAAATAAACTGAATATTGATGAAAATGAGCTCTGCATTAAATCTGAACTTCAAAGGTTTTCCATAGTTCATTGCTAGTTTAAGGATGTAGCGCTATATTTTAGGAGAGACGGTGGTATTGTTATTCGTGCTGCAAACTATTAATAAACTACGGAAAATGAGGATGACAATAATAAAAAAATAAAATGTAATTAAATTTCAAATTTTCACTTATTGACGTCATTACCTACCTAATGTCGCCAAATAAACTATTATCATCAAATCACTTTCCCGTTTAGTGTTGTCTTTAAATATTTTTATAATATTAATAATAATATGCCTTTAATATAAATAATAATATGCCAAAGACAACGCCAAATTAAAAAATCTACTAAAAATACACTTACAAAACCGAATTTAGAGATGATGGCAGGAGAGTGGCAGTTGCTAGGCATCAGCGAAGGAAAATTTAGATTTTTTTCTATGAATCATTGGTTTGCTTAATAACACATACATTTCGAGTTTTCGCAGATCACAAAATAAGCTAATAAATAAAACAGCCCTGAATATCCGATTTTTCAATTTTTTTATAGTTAACTCCCTGCAAATCATTGTTAATTTCTAAAAGTAAAAAAAAAAAAATCCGAATTCTACACTTTTTAATTCATAATGTGTGGTATTCTAAATTTTCCTTTGCTGTTGCATAGCAACTGCCACTCTCCTGTAATATTTAAACTAACCGAATATTATTTCTCTGCAGGTTCGAACAATCGTCAAGTGGACTGGGCATGTGCGACGTGTAAATAGCATAAGTTGAGTAACAAGTATATTTATTTTCGTATGGAACGAATATTTCTTTTTGGATACGTAACTTTACCACTGATCATACTTCTCAAAAGAGGTTCTTGCCGACGAATAATTTGTTAAAATGCTCCGACAACCGCTGATCCCGTGAACGGAAATGTTTTGTGCTAACATGCGCCAACTAAACTGCCACTGAGCGGAAGCACTGCCTTTTCGGGTGGTGTTCGAAATCGCATTTGTAAAAAAGAAGAACAAAATTATACTGTATTTTCTAGCAATAACTTATATTGGCTGGTATGCACATTTAGAACAAAACATATGGAAGCGACAGTATGATGACTCTTGCCGGGACTGAAAATTAAAAAAAAATCACCGGATATTATCTTGATCTACCGATAATGGAATTTATAAAAGTAATTACTCAATTTTTAATAAAAATAACTGTGTTCAATATTTCAGGTCCTCCCGAAGAAAATTGACTGAAACAACGGACTCTGGTGGACTCAAACACACTCGCCATGTGTAACGAGAATGTTGTTGATAAAATCCCTTTAAATGGACATTTTGAAAGTAATCTATAAGTTTTTTTTATGAAAGAACTTTTCTTTCAAATTTCAATGTCATTCTTTCTGGATATTTATATTATGTCATATTTAAATGGCTGCGCAGTGTAAATACCTCCGTCGTGGGCGTGGTAAGAGTTGCAAATGCCATCATTCCTAAATTCTGCTTAGTAAGTAGATTTTTAGTAGATTTTTTAATTTGGCGTTTCTCTTGAATCATGATTTTGCTCTAACATCACCTATCATATACCCTTTGTTTACATAATTTTGTTCCTAATTATTTGGTATTTGACATCCATGTTTAGTGATATGTGTTCTTTTCGAAATTTTAATGTATAAATGACTTTATTTCCTTTGTCTATGTACACGTACAGTCATGATGTGTGGATTTATTATGTAATTTTTAAAAATTTTAATGCACAATTAACAATATTTTCATCTCCTTCTAGACATGTTCTATATATTTCCTTTGTTTTCAGTTGTGTTTTCCTATTTCTTCGTCAGTTTACAGCCACATTGTTGAAACTGACAAATCTTTTAGAGTTACTCTTGTCCTAATATTTAGTAATGGCTCCAATATACCTTTGTTACAGATATTTTTCTGTTTCTTTAATAGTTTACAGTCATTTTGTTTGAATGATTTAAGTTTTCTAGTGTTAATTTGATAATTTTTATATTGTTTACTAAAAGGTATACATTTCAGATTTTAAATGAATTAATGATTTCATTTCCTCTGGTGACTGGATATGTTCAATTATGATTTTTGCCATTTCTTTGATTTTTATAATCAGTTTATTTGATGTGTTTAGGATGCCTTTGTAATATTATTTAGCAATAGGTATAGTGTGTCACATTTTAATGTATAAATGACATATTTTCCCCTTAACAGGATATGTTCAATCATTATTTATTGATATAACCTATTCTGAGGCTCTCACGTTCCAAAACACTTTATAAAATCACCCATTTTATCAATTTTGACAGTTTTGATGTCTTGATAAGGTGTTCTTGTCACATGGATGTTCGTGTTGAATCATATTTTGTAGATGATACTTTTCTAGGGGGCTTAAAAGACGAACCTTTCTCAACCTAATAGTTCAAATTTCTATCCCTTTTCATCACCTCTACCTATCCATCTTGGAAAAGTTGAAGATCAGAAGGTGAAGAAGAAAGGTCATCATGTCTTCGAACACTTGTCCTCGAACATTCTGCCGTGCTCTCAAAATGAAAAGGAATGTGATTGTTGGAAACATTTGAAAGATGGACTGTGTCATTCATGAATCCATCGCTTTTAGCCTCCAAGGGATTTTATTGCACGGGACACGATTGTATTGTTCGTTGTGCATTTTGCAATTTTGAAATTGCACAATGGAATGAGAGATATAATTCTCGAATTGATCACGAACGTTCCTTACAGTTTAGTACTTTTTAAAAGAAACAGTAAATAAAACTGTATTCTAAATAATTCAACTTGTGTTTGATCCTTTGTCAGTGAGTCCTATTCAAACATGTCTTGCTAACGTCACCCTGTTATCCTGAACCTATAACATACATTCATGATTCAGCAAGTACTACTTGTAAAATATGATTAATACAATCCACATTATCTTGCTCATGACATCTTGTTATCCTATTGCTATGACACACATTCATTATTCAACAAGTATTACGTGTAAGATATAATTAATACATACCAAATTTGATATTTTACAGTTTGTGTCTTTTTCATACTGTTTGGTAGATGAACCTGAGGGAAGCAATACAAAAGTTATCTTTCAATTTGTTGACATGTTGAGTAGAACTTATCTTTGCGTGTATTGCATCTTGTTGCCCGGTTTCTACAAACTTGTGAATTACCTATGGGTAAATTATCCATGGACAAATTAGTTCCATTTCACCCACAATGATATAATGAGCAAGGCCTTGGAGTTGTACAGTTCATTTAATTCAGTAGTCTTTGATTCTCATTGTTTAAATTATTATTGATCCTACAAACAGGTTAAATTTTATCCAGCCATCAATGAAAGGATAAATTAACCCAAAGATTTACCATTGGAAAGATCTAGCCCGAGTCTGTAGGAACATTTTTTCTGTCATTTTCATATTTACCCAGAGGACATTTACCTAGAAACTCGCCACAAGTGTATGTGATTGCTGTCTTTAAATTATTTGTGTTTGTGTGGTGTTATTCTTGTGTAAATTCTGTGCATTGGATAATTTACCCATAGGTAATTCGCGAGTTTATAGAAACCGGCCAAATGATTTAATTTCCTCTGTATACTGGATATGTTCAATCATAGCTTTTGACATTCTTTGATTGTTTATAATTAGTTTGTTTGAAGTGTTTAGGTTGCCTTTGTAATATTGTTTACCAATAGATATACAGGTTCTCACTCAATTTACTGCAAAAATTTAAATTTTATGGATTTTCCAATACCACTGTTGCATTTTTGAAATCATATCTCACTAATAGAAACCAATCCGTTTACATTAATCATCATAAGAAATCAGATTAACCGGTTAAACTGGTTAAACATGGCGTTTATCAAGGCTCGGTTTTAGGTCCTGTACTCTTCATTATTTACATTAATGATCTTCCAGTCTACGTTCAAGATGATTGTCAACACCCGTATATGTTTGCAGATGACCTCGCCGTAAATATCTGTTCTAATGATGTGGTAACAATGCCTCTGAAACTTGATGAATTAAACAGTAAAGTTTAAGAATGGTGTAATGCTAATTTACTGTCTCTTAATCCTGATAAAATTATAGATATTAGATTCAGTTTAAGTAATAGTGAAATTTCAGATATCGAGACAAAATTTCTAGGCATCTACCTAGAACCGAGCTTGAGCTGGAATTCGCATACTAATTTTATAGCAGAAAAAATATGCAAAGGTTTATATATGATTAGAATCCTAAAAAACAGTGTATCTTCAGAAACTCTTTTCACTGTCTACTATGAGCATATCCATAGCCATCTGAACTATGGTATACTATTGTGGGGAAACCACGTTTCCTCACAAAGATTATTTATACTTCAGAAAAAAGCTTTAAGGTTAATTTGTGGAGCTAAACCAGGTGATCACTGTAAACCACTTTTTATTCAAACTGGTATTCTTACAGTACCCTCAATGTTTGTTTTAGCCTCTCTTCTCTATGTCAGGAAACATGTAAACAGCTTCACAACTCATTCTCAAATCCATAACTATCCCATACGTGGAAATTCTAATTTATACGAGTATATCCGTAAATGTAGGTATACGAATACTCAGAAACGTGTTTTGAACAAACATCGCTTAAACTATTTAACACAGTTACTTCTCAAATTAAAAACCTTTCTTTCCTGACATTTAGGAGAACGGTTTTAACAACACTGAGATCTAACCCTCTGTATTATATCTTATATCTTTGACGGTGCTATACATTTTTTTATGTCTTGGCCAAACTATAGTATCTATCTGCCTATCTATAGTGTTTCATATTTTACTGTATAAATGACTTCTTTTCCACTGTTAACAGGATATGTTCAGTAATATTTTATTGATAAAAGCTAGTCTGAGGCTCTCACATTCCACAATACTTGTATTAATCATCTATTTTATCAATTTTGACATTTTGTATGTCTTGTTAAGAAGTACTTGTCATATGTTTGTACATTTTTATAGACGTTATCTCCTATTTCTTTCATAGTTGATAAAGTTTGTTTGAATTCTTAAGGTTTCTAGAGTTGTCACTGTCATATTGAAGGTATACATTTCAGATTTTAAATGAATGAATTATTAATTTCCTCTGTTAACAGAATATGATCATTCATGATTTATTGATAAAACCTATTCTGAGGCTCTAATGCTCCAACATACCCTTTATTTATAGATGTTTTCTCCTGTTTCTTTGAATTGATAAGGCTTTTGGAATTTCCATTGTCATATTGATTAGTGATAGGCGTTTGTTTCGTAATTTTAATGTATAAATGGCTTCTTTTCTTCTGTCGATTGATATGTTCAATCATAGTGTGTGTATTTATTATGTAATTTTTCAAAATTTTAATAAACACTTGACAATATTTTCATCTCGGGCTATACATGTTCTATAGTCCCTGTGCTTTCAGTTGTGTTTTCCAATTTCTTTGTTATTTTACAAGCAGTTTGTTTGTGTTCATAAGGCATTTTACAGTTGCGTTTGTCCTAATATTTTCTAATGTTTCCAACATACTCTTTGTTACACATGGTTTTTTCTGTATGTCTGATAGTTTCCAGACATTTTGTTTGAATTCTTAAGGCTTTTTTTTAATTGACCTCTCATCCTATCCTATAATGAGGGAACAGATATTCACAAAATAAAATATAACTCCAATGAGATGGTGTACTACCAAAAGATCAACCAATCAGAGTTCGTCTTTCGGGACTGTGATGAGTACTGCGTTGTCATAAATTAATTTATTTTTAGGATTTGCCTGGGTTTAACTTTGACTGTAGTACTAATTCAGTCATGTCATACATTTGATGTAACAAAGCAATAAATGTTAAGTTTGTTAGGGGGGAAAACCATTGATAATGGATTAAACTGTCAATTTTTGCAAAAACTTTTGTGACCTTGAAAACTACCCTGGAGTGTAAATTAGTCTTAGACACTTGATATAGCATACTACGATTTTTAATATAGAAACATAAATTTTATCTCGGTTAGATTAATTGTGGGGGTGAAAAACACCCTCTAGATAATTTATATTGGTTTATCTTGTCCATTTGTGGAAAAACTTGTGTGACCTTATAAGTCCATTAAATCTTCTGTGGCACACGTCCATTCGTAACTATTAGAGATCCATAGCTTTTATGAATCAACGGCAATTATGTACAGGTTGATTCAAAACTCGTTACCTAATTTTGGGGGTCGACCCCCTCATAAAATTAACCTCTTTTGGGGGGTAAATCATGTCAGATACTTCATATTCGAAAAAAAAAACAATTTTTAATGGGTTAGATTGGTTGTGGGGGTGAATAACACCCTCTAGATGATTTATATTGGCTTATCTTATCCATTTGTGAAAAATCTTGTGTGACCTTATAAGTCCATTATATCTTCTGTGGCACACGTCCTTTCGTAACTATTAGAGATCCATAGCTTTTATGAATCAACGAAAATTATTCAAAACTCGTTACCTAATTTTAGGGGTCAACCTCTTCATAAAATTAACTCCTTTTGGGGTGTAAATCATGTCAGATACTTGATAATACTCAATAGGATTTTTTAATGTCGAAAAACAATTTTTAATGGGTTAGATTGGTTGTGGTTGTGAAAACTACCCTCGACATGATTTATATTGGCTTAACTTGTCCATTTGTGGAAAACATGTTTGACCTTGAAAAACTACCCTTCATAAAATTAACTCCTTTGGTGGTGTAAATCATGTCAGATAGTTGATATCACTCAATAGGATTTTTAATTGTCTAAAAATTATGTTTAATGGGTTAGATTGATTGTGGGGTGAAAACTACCCTCTAGACGATTTATAATGGCTTAATTTGTCCATTTGGGGTGGTGCCAAGATGGTCCAAAAGGCTTGGAGTAGCATTGGAATTGGAACAGCACAGTGCAAAGCCAGGACTAGCTATAACTTTGGATAGGGTGGGTTTATTGTTTTGTTTCAAGGTTGGTATTGCAGATCTGTTTTATCGACCAAGTATGATTTAGGGTATTACTTTAGATAGGGGATTATAGAGAGGTGTGTGTAGTTTCATATGAAAGTCAAGATGTTGAAGATGGCCTATCTGAAATTAGTTTAAGATGGAGTTGGGGCGACGCTTTGTAAACTCTTTTACAACGTTCCCTATGAAGAAGGTATGCAATATGCGTCCAAGTCTGATCCTTATTTATTCGATGCACAACCAATTTACAAGCGAGTATCTTTTTTAGATATTTATAGGACTATCCAATTTCTTTAGTAGTATTCAATTCACACTAGGCGCTAGAGTTAACCAACCATAGAATATGTCACCATTATGGGGAGAGATGTGAGAGTGACAAAGAGGGTGAGAGAGACAGAGATGCAGAAAGGAAGGCTCATAGATAGCCAGTGAACCGGATAAAGCAAATTCAGCTGTATTTTCCTTATACGGAGTTATTCAGATTCGATATTCAGGATTTGTAAGATTTATTGAGGGATAGAAAACTAGGCTCTGCGGCTAAAATTGTATAATGATCATTTTCATTTACAACATAACATATAGAATGGTTAATTTTTATGTACCTTCTAGTCGGCCTGGGAATAAATATAGTAGGCCTAATGTACTGTCTTCCTCGCCTCAGAGGGTTCTATTCCGATCCAGGTCGGTGAAATTTTTGTGTGCATAAATGCAACAGTCCCTTGTTTCAATGCTATTAATATTCTCCCCCATATTTTCTGATCCTATCCTTACAGTGAAACTCTAATATCGGGCTTACATCGGATTCGCTCAATTCTGGGCAAGAACTTGAAAGAATCGGGATTGGTCGTTCATGAAGAAGTTTATGGTGTCCGAATCGAGTAGCACTCGTCATATAGTCACTATTCCTTTTGATGAAAAATAGGAATGTGGTTATATAATTACAGATCCTACATTCTGTTTCGAAACACGAGAGGCAATCAGCAGGAGTCAACAAAGAGAGGATCATGTAGGCCTATAAACTTGACCATCACTTTGATAAATTTCGTTTTTCCGTTTGTGGTAATGTTTGTTATTATAAAGATAATTTTCCACCTAACCACAAATTAAACTGAACCAAAAGCTCAATGAATGCAACGTTTACTTAGCCGTTTTTAACTCTACAATATCGTAATATTAGTTGAATTCATACATTGTGAGTTGGCAATGGTGCTGTGAAGACGTGTTATTGGAGAGCTCCCGGATTTTCATCTATAATAATTGTCACGTATGTAATAATATAAATATTATATATGCATCTTAAGCAGAAAGTTATATAGTTTCAATAAATACATAAATATTTAAAGAGCAGTAAGCTTAGAGAAGATATATTCACTTTTAATAACATAATATCTGCTCTACTCAGCCATTACTTGAAACATGAAGCCACTGGCATTCATCAGAACTGCTGACTGAGTAATAATACTTCCTTGAAAGGGAACTCTTCAAGTCCACGCAATCAGCTGACTGCAATTTATTGTTTCTTGTTCTACTACTGTAACATACTATGGATTCTTGCTATGTATGCAATATAAAATTTTCTGGAAGAGGGGACAAAACAGACAAAATACAATGTACACCATGTTTGGAAACAGCTCATCTGAAATGCTTGAATATCAGAAAAGAAGATTTAGACTTCCTAAAAACTGAATCGTCTTTCAAATGCCAAGGGTGTACGCGTAGAAAAAGTGATGTTCACCTTATTGAACCAGCTGCAATTATTGAGAAATCTAATTCAGAACTGATAACAATGCTCCAGGAAATAAAAAGTGAAATCATTGGAATAAAAGAAACTCAACGAACCCTTGAAGTTGAATTGGGTAAATCAATAGAATTCTGTCATGAAAAATTGGATGTCTGCTTAAAAAACCAAGAAAATTACGCAAAGAAATTAGAAGAAGCCCTCAACAAACTTGAAGAGGTAAAAGGGGACAATCTGATGCTCCAAAAAGAAAATAAAGAACTCAAAATACGAATAGAAGACCTTAAACAATACTCTAGAATTAACATGTTAGAAATCCATGGCATACCTGTCCAGCCTCAAGATAACCCTGCAGAACTCATCAAAAAAGTTGGAAACGCGCTTGATGTGAACTTACAAGATTGTGATATAGACGCATGTCATCGAATCAACACACACCCCACGTCCCAACTACCAAGTCCCATTGTTGTCAAATTCTGCAGGAGATCAACCAAAGAGGAGCTACTTCCCAGACGACGTGTCAAGAGAAATTTGAACACCCTGGACATCGGTTTTACACTCAGTAGCCTCTGTCCTGCAAGAAGACGTCTGTTGGCAAAATGTCGCCAGCTGCGCAGATCTGCTGACATCAAATTCCTGTGGACACGGAATGGGAAAATCTTTATGAGGAAAGAAGATACATCACTGGTCCACAACATAACTTCTGAAGAGGATCTCGAAAAGTTTGGTAACTCCCTGTAAACTTGAGTTCATTGCTTTAATTCTTAACACAAAATGTTTAAATATTTATTACCAAAATGTCAGAGGAATGAGATCAAAATCACAAATGTTTTATACTAATGTCATTTCTTCTAATTATGATGTTATTAGCTTAAGTAAAACTTGGTTAACAGACGGCATATTTAATTCTGAATTTTTTGATGATAGATATTCTGCTTTTCGTAAAGACAGACAATCCAACAGCCGAGGAGGTGGTGTGTTACTAGCCATAAAATCCTCATTAAAACCGGAGAAGATTTTTTCTTTAGACTCAAATAATGAATCGATATGGGTGAAAGTCTATTACAATAGTGTCAAGTATATCATAGGTACAGTTTATTTTCCTCCAAATTCCAGCTTAAACTCTTACGTTGAATTCTATGAGAAAATTGAGCAAAATATAGTTTTATTTGGTTGTAATACTGTTATACTTGGTAATTTAAATTTACCTGAGATTTGTGATGCTTCATGCGATTTTAGTAGAGGTAGCAATAAGGTAAAAGAACTGTACAAATTATTAACTCTTTTAGATTTACAGTCAGTAAACAATATAACAAATATTAATGGAAGAACGCTAGATTTAATATTAACAAATATGAGTTTAAATATTACAGAAGACGATCATCATTTAGTGCCTAAAGACACACACCACCCACCTTTAAGTTTACTACATAGAACAACCCGAGGAAACAAAAGTAATTTAGAAGCAATAAGTAGATACAATTATTATAGAGCTGATTTCAATAGGTTATATTTACTCTTTCGAGATTGCACATGGGATGATTTAAATAACTACCATGACATAAATAAAATTGTTACTGTGTTTTATAATAAGCTATATTCAGTTATTGATCAATGTGTTCCTAAAACAAAAGGATATAAATAGAAGTCTCCCATTTGGTTCACAAAACAAATTATAAACGATATCACACTCAAGGAAAAGTACAGAAAGAGGAAAGATGATTCAGAGTACTATTTGTTTTTATATAAAGCTTGTAGGGCCCGAATTAAAAATGATATTGAATTAGCTTATAGGTCTTATCTACGGAATATAGAGGAGACTATATCGCAAAATACCAACCAATTTTGGAATTTCATAAAAAGTAAAAGAAAACAACTCAAATCTAATGTGGAGATGGTATTTAATGGCCAAACCTTAAAAACAAATGTTGAAATTGCAAATTGGTATGCAGACTACTTTAGATCAATATATTCACAAACAAAATCTACTTACAATTTAATGTTTAATGCGAACAATGGCAGTGCAACTGAATTGAACTGTCTTGATTTGAAAAATATAACCATTAAAGAAGTGAGACAGGCCATAAAACAATTAAAGTCAACAAATTCTTCTGGGCCAGACAAAATATCCACCTATATTTTTAAAGGCTGTGGAGAAGCATTGGCATATCCACTAACCCTTATATATAATAAAATACTTGAAAACAATATTTTTCCAGATGCGTGGAAATTTACTAAAGTTACACCCATTTATAAGTCAGGGAATACGAAATTAGTACAAAACTATAGACCCATTGCAATTCTATCAACACCAGCCAAAATATTTGAAAGCATTTTACATAAACATATTTTCAATCATGTTAAACTATCAATCTCATCAAAACAACACGGTTTTATGCCTAAGAGATCAACAATTACCAATCTATGTAACTTCACAGAATACATATCATCTGAATTAGATAAGTACAAACAAGTTGATACTATATATACTGATTTTCAGAAAGCTTTTGATAAAGTAGATTACGACTGTTTATTAAAGAAATTAACCCTTTATGGATTTTCCCCGAAATTACTTAAACTGTTCAGTTCATATTTAAACAGCAGGTCCCAAATAGTCAATTTTAAAGGCCATTCTTCATATAAATTTACCGTCAATTCAGGGGTACCTCAAGGATCAAATCTGGGTCCTCTATTATTTTCATTATTTGTAAATGACTTGCCAGATATAATTCAGTATTCAAATGTAATAATGTTTGCTGATGATGTCAAATTATATAAAACTATAAATTCAGCAGAAGACTGTTATAATCTTCAAACTAATATTAACGCAGTATCAAAGTGGAGTACAGATAACAAACTACCACTGAATATTAAAAAATGTGAAAAAATGACATTTGTAAGATGTAAAGAAACCATTAGGTTTGATTATAGCATTGACAACATTCCATTACTACAAGTAAAAAGTAAAAAAGACCTAGGTATTGTTTTTACTTCTGATCTAAGATTTAATGAACATATAGAATTAACAGTTAGGAAAGCATTGGGAACCCTTGGTTTCATAATGAGAAATTCATACATGCTAAGCCAGGAAACATTAACTCGTTTATATTATTCTCTCGTTAGACAAAATTTGGAATATGGATCTATCATTTGGGATCCATTTACTGTAAACAACAAAAAAATAATCGAAAAAGTACAAAATAAATTCCTTAAGTTTTTAATGTTTAAAGTTTGAGACTATTATCCATTGTATATGAATTATGATAAACTCCTGGAAAATTTTGAATTCCAAGCTTTATCACATAGATGGACATGTCAGTCATTAAGTTTTTTGTATAAAATAATTAATTCCAATATTGATGATACAAACCTTATAGAAAGAATTTATATATATGTACCCAGCAAAAATAGTAGATTAAGTAAACTATTTTTTACTCCTAGAGTAAACACAGACTTGCACAAAAATTCACCAATAAATAGAACTCTGAATAGGTACAATCAAATCCACCCATTTAATATTGATATATTTGGAATGAATCTTAAACAATTTAATTCTGCTGCAAACCAACTGTTAAAACTTGTCCAAAATGGTAATTCATAGCAAACTGTTTGTGAATAGTAATACCACATATGATATTGTCAACTAACATATTTTAAGTATTTATATTATTTGTTTTACTCTTATTTCATTCTTATTTTTCTCTACATTCTTCATGCTTGCTTTCTTCTTATCTCTCTTATTCTCTTTACTCTCTCCTATTCTCTTTACTTCTTACCTTACATTGGTTATTATCCTAACTTTATTACTTTTTATTATACCTATTTCATATTTGTATTATTGTAAGTACATGATGTATTGCTAGTATAGTCATGAACATTGTAATTGGGTGTATACCTGTAATGTTCATTCTTGATTAAGTAAATAAATAAATATATAGCACTCCTGTATAAGGTTTTCATACATACTGTTACACATTCTTCAAATATGTTCCATATCATGATGGTGCTGACTTATAAATGTTTAACTATTGTCCTAAAATATATATGGTAGTATAAATTGTGCAGTCACATAGTATACATTTATACTTTAAATAGTAAAATTCTGAATGTATCCAATTTAAAAACATAAAACCACTAAAATTATATTATCTTATATGTTGCGTAAAATTTAAAAATTTCAAAAACTGTAAGTTGTCAAACCACTGTTTGTATCCTAATGATTAAGCGTAGGCATCACATATTCTAACCCAAATAACACTTCAGAGCCTTGAAGTTATCGGATTAATGATCGGAGTCAGAGTGACGATTACACCCATAAATTGTAGCATTTTTCAGTGGATTTTAAGATTTAGTAAAAATTCAGCCCACCCACATTGTTTCCCTTACAGCACTAAAAGGCCCTGTAAGGATTTTGATAACTAGCATCATTTATACCAAAATAACTACAAGATATACGCAGTGGCCACCTAACTAGTGCAGGTAATAGTTAGTTAGACCATGTTAGTTAGACCATGGCTGTAATCTAAGATGACTATAATGAACACATGACTTTAAATACCATAGCTTTTAATTAAATTTTGGATACTTAACGTAAATTACTTTCGATATCCTCTACAATAAGGTGTTTATATTATGTACTACGCCACCAAGTTAAGTCTGCATGGCGATAGTGTCGCCTAGCTACCACTATACGGAAAGGATGTAGGGGAAGCAGGTGGCGAAAGTTCATAACATGGTTGTCAGATTATTCATTTGGACAACAACTGTCGAAGGTGTCAGGTCATTTAAAAACACAGCCAAATAACCCAATACAGTGGACTGCAAGGGTGAAAGAAGGGACAGGTCATTTCTACGCATTTTCCCCAGTAGGTACATGGTTGCCAGATTATTCATTTCGACAACGACTGCCGAAGGTGTCAGGTCATTTAAAAACACAGTAGTTTTCAGCACCCCTCGGAAGGCACATTTCTAACATATTTTCTGCATGCAGAGATAACTTGGTGGAGTAGTATAACAATATTCTTTCTTTCATGCTTCTTGCACTTATTGAAAATATAAGTAAAAGCTACTTCATTAATATAAATTTACGTATTACAATATTTCTGTCCTTGTAAAGACATAACTGAATGTAGGCCTATTTTCTTTAGGGGAAAAAAACCTGTGCTAAATTATTTGGTGCTTAGTTAATATGATAACTTGAGCCCCCTTCAGAAATAAATTCTGATTTCGCCCCTGGTTATGCCAAATCCTTGGCTGTTATTTCAGCTAACTGAAGATTCCACAGATCAGTTCACTGCAAACCAGAAGGTAGGACTCAACTGGACCGCGCAGATTAAAAGATATTCCATATTATTAGAATGCATACTTTTGAAATGATCTGAAGTGAGTTTCTTCTAACCATACGTTTTGCTTTTGGTGGTATTCTGGAAGAGTAAACAAAAAAATCAGGCATGTTAAATATTTCCTGCCAGTTAAAATGATACCGCCATACCGACGACGGCCATACGCCTAAGAAACTATGTACATCCGTAATTAAATTGCCATAAATAACTAACTACCCCATCTAAATATGGCTTTGCCAACTTTCCTTCTAATATTTTTCGTAAAAATTCTTAATACGAACTTCAAAATGTGAATATTATTTTGGTGTGCTAGGTTTAAATCTAAAACTAAATGTGTCTTCTGAACGGAACGAATACAATATTCATTATAAAAAATATATACTTTAAATAGTTTGTAATGCAGAATGTAGCGTGTTTGGTGATTAAGGTATGTCTTTATTTTTTATAGATCTGGAATTCTCTGTACAAAGATTGAATAGCAATATATAAACTTCAGAATCTAAAAATACATACTGCATAGTTAGTAATGGGCGATTTTTTACTTTGTCAGCATTTGGACAGATTTCTCGAAGGATAAGTTTTGTAGGTTATGCTATGGAATGGTTCGGACTCGTGAATATGTATAAGACAAACTGGGAACAGGAGTTTCTCGGAGCATAATGCACTCAATTGTGGATATTCTGCATGGCGATGTCAGCTGCGTCTGTCGTCTGTTATACGTAGAACACATTAGTACGTTATGTATAACATTTTTATTAAATAGCTTTATTATGAGAAGAACGGTTATACATTCGCATTGTAATTTTTTATACAGAAAATCATTTTAAACATCAACCAGTTATTTATCTCAGTTATTCTATTTGACTTGTGACACCTATAGCCAAGTGTAATTAACTAGGGACCGGTTTTAATAATCTAAAAGTATTTTAAAAATCACCTGAGAAAGCGAATTATGATCTTAAAAGGGATTAAATATTACCTTGAAAGTAATAAAAAAAAAAAAAAAAAAAAAAAAACACACACTTAAATATAGCACACGGATTTGAAAAATTGAAATACGGATGCATACTGTAATGTTACAGTAGGACTGTGTAAATGAACCGTGACCAGTGGGGAGGATTCCCATAGAATTTCAAGAATCCAATAACCACATGAACCCTACCCTTTTTAAAATTTAATTTTACCATTATTTTGAGAATAATGCATTAAAAGGAGGTACAAATTACAAAATCCGTTGTTTTTCCCTTAAAATGAACTAAATATTGAGGCTTGAACAATAAAATATTACCTATTTTGGAAAAACTATAAAAATTCAGAAAAATAACCTATACAGATTATTTTCATTGCATTCCTGATTGTACGAGTGATGCTTATTTCAATAGTCAATAGTGTCATCAGAAAAAAAGATGCGAAGTTCGGTTCCTGGTAATAATAGGTCTAATAATAATAAAAACTAAAACGAAAATATAGGAAATAGAGAAGATATAGGAAAAACTTGTTGTGGCTAAGTACCTGTCTGAAGAGAGAAAAAAAAACAGTGTTTTCGAAAAAAGAACGGGCCAGACCAGTCAAAGAATGAAGGAATAGGCCTACCGGCATAGGCGAAGAAAATTTTAGATAGTTCAGGCAGTTGTGTTATCACTTAGGTGACATATCGAAATCTAACCCGGACTCTCTGTTTGAAGGGAGGAAATGGATCCCCTGCGCCACAGCGGTGAACTCATAGTTATTATATATATATGTATATGTATATATATATATATGTATATATATAAATGTTCTAATTTTTCTAAGTTTTACTTTCGCTGCGGACACGTTCACTTTTTACAATAGCCTATTATTGCAACGAATTCAGTGATTCCCCATTAATCTCCAAGTTGAGTTTATCAATACCGCTGTTGACGTTGCATTCTGGTATATAATGTAAGCATAACACACTATTCAAACTAAAAAAAAAATTATTATAATACGCCGAAGTAAAAATGATTACTGTATAGGTCTATGCAGATTTTATTTGCAGCTTAATATGGACATTACGGGACGCTGCTGAATACTAACTTATACAACAAATTTAAATGCAGTTGCAGTTTTTGAAGACCTTTTTGTCGGATTTAAGCCTATAGCATCTTAATATTTTTGCAGATCAATACTTCGGGTCAGTATTGCTAGAAAGTATTGTTAATAGCATAATAGTACATGTCATGTGGCTTTGATATATCCTATTGTCTGCAGTAGAAATGGACGCTTTAACTGATGGCGATAATATGGTGCACTTAAATTACTGTACGTTTAACTGCAATAACACAGTTTATATTATAATGTTGTTTACATACGTATAAGTTCGTTGTTTTTGCGAATTCGGGTGGGTTAATATCCATGTTACAATTATATTGTAAACATTATCATAATATCAACATAGGAAATGAAAATTCTGTCATAATGAAATATCAAACGAGCAACGTCACAAGGGACCACTCTCACTTCGGGTCAGTATTGCTAGAAAGTAATGTTAATAGCATAATAGTGCATTAAGTAGCGAGCCTGTAATTGAATTTATTAAAACCTTAGTATGTTTATGAAATGCGCATAGCTAATTTCATAATATTCACATGAACATTTTTAGTTACCATTATGGGCAAGTTGCGTACGACAGTTTTTGTTCGACCATAGCTAAATGCCTAAGTTTTGAGTTTTTAGAATACCTTATTATCAGAATACCTTATTAATATTTAATATTTTATTATAATTATTATAATATTGATCATTCGACTCTATCTCGGCGATTAGCAGTAACTAAGTTCTCGTCTTTTGCAACAGATTGCTGGCAACAAGATGCAGACCGCAGGCGACAGGGCCTCTCTTAGGAGTTTTAGCTCCAAAGCAACCCACGTTAAAACACACGAAATGAACTCAAATTATTATAATATTAAAATTATTATAAACAAAATTGATTTTACCTTAAATACAGGTTGTGCCGTATGAATTGATGCTTTTAAGCCTTTAAAATTGTTCCATGTACGATATTAATTGATACCTCAACAGTGTTTTAATGAAATTCTGTACTTTACTGGATGTCATTATGATACTGTTATATCACATGTAATAAGCATGTATACAGCACTGGTGACAAAAAATTCAATTTTAAAAAATACCGGTACTCCTTTGAACATCGAGGTTATGTCACAAGTTCAGGTTAGATAGGTAGGCCTATACCAGAGTAAGTCTTGTAATTGTTTATGTGCATTTGTTTGATATTGTTGATGTGTTAGTTTTACGTGAAGTTAATTTCACCTGATATTCAATTTTAATGGATATGATACAGGATGAAATAGTGGCGATGAGTCATGGTAAGTTTATTTGTTAATATCTCAGTAAGTATTACAGATATCTGGGTAATATTTCCATAGAAATGAAGGTAAAAGTCAATTTTTAAAACAAAAACATATGATATACACTCACATTGCTTTCCCTAAGCTAAGCATGGGGTTACAACTTTCTCACTTCACATTCTGGCATAGAATAAACTGTAATATAGGCCTACACATTTCACAAATATTTGTTTGAAAAATGCAAACTTTAGTACCTGGTTATTTTTGTACAGCTTCACACTTTGTAAGTTCTTCACGCAAAAATGAATGTTTGTTTTTATTTTAACAATAGCAGGTTCCCGGGATTATTTATTCAATTGCTAGAGGTGTTTTAAATAATTTATTTTTGCAAAATAATTATCAAGTTATATTTTAATTGCACTCACACGCAAATCATTCACAACAATTAAAACGATAAATATGTGTTCTCTGAGCCTCATGAAAAGGTCTAATTGTTTCCCACGCAAGACAAAGCCTGTGTTTGTGCAAACGATTACTAACTTATAACTACACTTCGGATATTTTTATGAGAATGTCTTAAATGAAACTTTTATCTTTTAGTATAAGCACTTTGTGTAAAAGAATTAAGAAAATCGCAAGAGCCGTTATAAAAAAATGAAATTATCTTTATGTAAAGTGATATAAGAGCAAGAGAAAGTCGTCGGCATTTTTCTTGTCACATCCCCGTACGATAAGCCTGTATGACTCAAATATAAAATTTTGTTGCACTGTTATACGATTTTTCATTTTCGAGCTTACTGTTCCCAGACTCATACAAATTGTTTTTAGATTCATGGGATCTCAAAACATGTATTAATGTGAGAACTCAACATAGACTATCAGGATCGAACATAGTATCTTACTTTCTCTACCTATAGTATAGATACCGCACGAAATCTGTGCCGATTGCCTACGTTATTGCATTATGTTTTCGTGGGGACTGTAGTGTCGACTGGCCGGCTACCTATCTCTCTCGCACAACAGTACCTCCCTTTCTATTTATCAAGTCCAAGCTACCTCTCTCTCTAACACAATAGCATATCTCTCTCAAACGAGTAACGGTCGTCATCGGTACAGATTTCGTGCGAGATCTTTACCTATGGCGTAGTTAGAGAAAGAAAAAACAGTAGTTACATATAATTTATCAACAACTATGTTTGTTTCTAATTTGGTTTGAATAAGTTACTCGGGAAATGATACTGCTCAGTAATACCACAATTTTTCATTAATACGACTGGAGAACAGAAGAGACGCATATTATTAACTCGCTTATCAAGTGAGTGCTATGAAAGGGTTTTCACTTATGCACTATTGCCCGTGGTCTATACAGCAGGAAGGATGTAACATTTGCTGCATTAGGTATTGACGTTTCAATTATTCAAAACCCTTTAACTTGAATTTCGTATATGATGCAGAAGCATTATAAACCCAACAGGAGTTTTGCTCGGGAAGTAAACTCTACACGCTTATGTTTTCACATATAGATATTCTTATCTGAAGAACTCTGCGTAATAAGTGAATTATAAACGATGTAGGTTTCATCATCATCCATGCTACCTATTTATGTAAATATTGCTTATAGCCCTAATCACCTACGAGAATGTTCTCTTCTTTTGTTATTGCTCACTAGGTTAACCAGCAGGGAAAATAGGCAATTTCATGAATAGATCCTATCATAACAGTACCGTACCTATTATTTTGTGGCATTGGAAAGCTTGAACAAGGAACACAGAAAATGTTAATATTAAAATTAAAGATAACTGCAACAATGTTAGACAAATTAAACTCTTATTATACACATTTCACAAATACTTCTCTGAGAAATGCAAACTTTAGTACCTGATTATTTTTGTATAGGACAGCTCACGCGAAAAATGAATATTTGTTTTAATTTTAACAATAGCAGGTTCCCACGATTATTTATTCAATCGCTAGATGCTTTTTAAATAAATTATTTTTCCA
The DNA here is from genome assembly GCA_964059195.1 of Ectobius pallidus. Lineage (NCBI taxonomy): Eukaryota > Metazoa > Arthropoda > Insecta > Blattodea > Ectobiidae > Ectobius > Ectobius pallidus. The sequence continues at coordinate 106,158,678 of CAXKWD010000004.1, forward strand.
AAATAATTATCAAGTTATATTTTAATTACACTTACACGCAAATTATTCACAGCAATTAACACGATAAATATCTCCCCCCAAAAATCTAAAAATCTGGTTATGAGAGGCATTTCATGATTAAAGTGGGCCTCCACGGTTAGGAAAAAAGCGACCTCAGATTCGAGTTCCCTGGACCAAAGAAATCCCTGCTTACTGAGTTTCGCCCAAATCGGTCATTGTCTTCCCATTTAGGCCTACATAAATGATGCCACTTCCGTCCACCTATGGTAAAGAATTTCAGATCTCTACGTGTCGTAACGTTATAAATAAACGGCGCAAAATATGTTACACAAACTTTCTCACACATAGGCTACGTTTTAAGATTTGAGTTATTAGGGTTTTTAGATTTACTAAGGAAATTAGTATGTACCATTCAAAAATTAATGTACCGACTCCATATAATGGTCATATCACATACCATACTATACCAAAAAAATGGCTCTAACGATTTTATTAAGTAAATTTTGAAACTCCTATCTGTGACCATTAAAATGGCTATATTAGTTTTCCTGTAAAGAATACTTAGGGGATACTTGATTCGTATTCATTTTACATTTTTCTAGACTATCTCTTTTACGGTAGGCGATAAATGAAAATCTAGCACAGTAAAATTGTAGAAGACATTAAAATGAACATCTTTTTTCAAATACACTTCTTTATAAAATTAATAGGTATCAAGATAAAAACGAATTAAGTATGACTTAAGTGCAGAATATCAGAACATACAATAATTAAAATGTGAGTGATATTGTAGAAGAAATTAAAATGAACATCTTTTTTCAAATACACTTCTTTATAATATTAATAGGTATCAATATAAAAACTAATTAAGTATGACTTAAGTGCAGAATACAATACAATAATTAAAATGTGAGTGATATTCTTTTATCGTGGGTTCAGATCTCAAACCTTATGGCCAGCCAATTTAACTTGGGGTTTTCATGGTTTCTTCGTTCGCAAAGGCAAACGCCGGACTTGTAGGATTTGTTTACTTTCCATAACTCATCGCCCCTATGTCACTCGATATAATAATCGTTCAAACTGAATATCAGTTAAGAAGACGTCACCAAACAATAGAGACAGATGCACTCGAATGAATTAGTATACGAACCTACTGACAAACCTAAACACGTCGGATTGGTACATACCGGTTTTTTTCGTAAACCTAAAAACCTAAATTTTCTTTAAATTTTCTTAACATTTATTATGTAATAATGTTTGTGCTACATATTTTGCATCGTTTATTTATTTATTATTTTTCCATCAAGGTGCTACGTACTTCCCTATACAAGAAGCTTTTTAGTTCTCTTCATAAGGTTGAGATCTTCTTGCCTAAGCTAAATCCAGGAAGGTAGGCCTACTGGATGCCTGTCCTAAGTTTCCAGATCTATCGTCAGCAACAATGTCTGTGCCTATAATTGCTTTTTTGGAAATGTGTTAGTTACACTACATTAAAATCGAAGTCATTAATACTACTTAATATCCGAACCATAAGAAATTCTAGAAAGCTTGAGTTTATTAAGTTTAAGGGATTTAAGATTTTTATTCTGAAAAATAAGTTTAGGGTTGACTTGAATTTACACACAAGTGCCACATATTTCGTCCATTAGATCAACAGGGCTTAATATATTTGAGCCCATATAACATTGTAGTTAATATGATAACTAAAATATTGAATAATTTTCAGAGGGAATTTCATAAAGGGACCTTATAAAAGAGTATGAAGAGTCTTCGTGAAATTAATAATGAAGTGTATCTTGTATGCACACCTGGTACTGTACGCTAAAAATACACCCTAAACTTAGACTTCTTCTGCACTTCAGGGTTGCCTGTTCCTTCTTCATATTTTTTTTTGGTTCTAAGATATATATTTTTTTAAATTTATTAACATAACTTACTTACATTACGTTATTATTATTATTATTATTATTATTATTATTATTATTATTACACATTCAATACAAGTAAAAACAAATAAAACCAAACATGCCCCTATATGAGCAAAGCTCGTGTTTAGGGGGTATATTTCCTTCCATCTTTTTCTAGGACGTCCGACATTTCGTTTCTTTTTAGGTTTATATTTATTTACTAGCTTAAAAGACCCGGCGTCGCCCGGGTTTTGTATTTTGTAATTGGAAATTAGCTTATGAAGGATTTTCAATTTTAAATTCTAGGTCCTTATATAGGCATTTATAATTTGAAATAGGAAGAACGACTTATTACACTCAAACTATTCCCTCAGAAAACGCTTGATATAATTTTTTATGGCTCATAGAGGATCTAGAATTTTGCATCCCATCGCTTGTACAGTGCACAGCAAGCCTGGTAGAGGTTTAAATAAGAAGAAACAGAAATTCCTGTAACATTAAATTGTAATATCGAGGCGGGAAATTTCCCACTCTTATGTTACCATAAAGCCGTTTTGGAGATGAAATTAAACAGAAAGCATTATCACTTTCATACTTTTCTCTCCAAAAACTTGCGATATAATATAATAATATACACATTACCATACCTCGTTTTGTTTTCTCTATGTCCAGGGTAGAGAAAGTTATGTGATTCCATTATTTTAGTGGATTTCATTCTGTAATATTTATTTATAACATGAATTATTTTGATAACTTCTCTTGTTTGTCAAAAGTGCATTTCAATTGTTTTTTCCAAGCCCATCATATAAAATTTGGCAACAATATATTCTGTGATTTGGAATGGATAATTCTATGTAAAAAGGGGTTAAGTATTCTCAAAAACATTTAATTTTTGGCATTTAGAATCAGAATTTTTCAAAATCCTTTCTTAGTGAGCACCTACATTATGAAGCGAAGGTACTGTCAAAATTCCAAGTCTCTACCTGTTATAGTTTAGGCTGTACGTTGATTCCTGTCATTCAGTCAATCAGTCATTCAGTCAGTCAGTCAGTCAGGACAAAGCCTTTTATATATATAGAGATTATTGTGGAACTCTTTCTTCGTTCATACGATCCATATGCTCCTCCCATTTTTCTCTATTTTTCATCTATTTTTTCGCTGATAATATATAATTATGTTAAGCTCGCTACATAATATATCTTCGTTTCGTATGAGGTCTCCCCTTTACCTTTTTTTAGTGGCAATCTCATTGTAATTTGCTTTGGTTTTTCTGCTTTAATTAACCATGAATCACTGCCGTACATGGGAACTGGGGTTACCATTGGTATATAAAACTATACTTTTAGTTTCTTCTCTTATCTTATTTTGGAATGATTTAGTTATAATTCTACATATTTGCTGAAATTTATTCGTTTTCTTTTCTGTATCTTTGTCTTTATCACAACCTAGGTCGCATGCCAACATAAAAATTTGGACTTGTTCCAGGATTTTATTTTCATTGCAGATTTTCGATCTATTACTTTACATGATGTGCCAATACCTTGTGATTTTTGTTGATACTTGAGATTGTACAATTTATTGCTTATTAGATTTAGTTTATATAAAGATCTTTGAAGTTTTTTTTAGCCGTTTTGGATTATTGTGACATCCTCACGTGCAATATTTTTAAAATTAAATAACATTCAATGTTATTTCTTATTAATCTGTATTCCTGGTTTTCTTCAGCTTTCCCTTTCTTTAAGAAAATCATCGACATAAATATTTACAGATATAGGCTCTAATTTTGCTGTGCCAAAATTTATAATTACTTTATAATCTCTATAAATAATTTTAGTGATTTTAGTAATATATGGAGAGGTGCCTGTATTTGGTCATTACTGTCCATAATTTTTCTCTATCTACAGAATATAAAGGTTTTGAAGGTCAGTAAAAGCAATGCGCGTTTCCAAATTAACTTTCTACAATTATTTTTATGCTAAAACATTGTCTTTGCAAGAGCGTCCCTTCTTCTTGTAAGCAAGCTTCGGCTGTGTTCCACAATCTGTTGTTGATTATTTTAGCGTATAGTTATGTAATCCATATCAACTTCTGTAGTTTGTGCAGTCATTTTGTTGACCCTTCTTAAATAATGAAATCACCTCCTCAGTTCTACAAGTATGTTACAACTTCGCCAACACTCATTATATAAAAGCAATTACTTTAATTGGCATAGTAATTCTGAATATTTGTTCAATTCAATGTTTATTCCGTCTGAACCCATTAGCCTTTCTATTGATCGTATTTTTATTAGCCCTTTGTAGTTCTTCTAACGTTATTAGGTCCTCTCTTTTAATGTAGCTGGATATGTTGTCCTCATTATTTGTCTAGCACCTTCCTCTTGCCATAATTTTTGTAATGTTTTCTCCACTGGTCCTTAGATAACTTATTTATTACATTTATACTCTCTATATCTCTTTCTGCTTTGTTCAAGTGCCTCGCCATCTACCCGCGCGCCATATCTTGAGCGCTGGTTTTACGGGGGAGTGAGGGTCGGGGGGAACAAAACATAGCTATTCCGCCAGTCTTTCTGCAGTGTTGTCAACTAAAGAAATAAGTTTCAGCAGAATCGCGCGTATGGTATTTTATGTAGTGACTTTAATATACAACGATTTGAATGCAGTCCAATAATATAACGTGGTGACGGTATTGCGTAACAATGAATTACACGTCATAATCCTTTGGTTATCAAATAAGTCATCAAATAAGAATATTATGCATAATATAGGCTCAATATTTTTTACACTGGATGACTAATTTTAAGCATAAAGAAGAGTCTTAGCAGAACATGCTTCACCATTTCGTGTTTTAAAACGTAAGAGAGGTAAGGCATCTAAAAGTGGAGAAAGCTATAGGCCTAATTTTAAACGTATTTAATACAAATTGTGAAAAGTTCGCTCAACTTTCAGTCCATGAAATTGACATCAGAGTTCACGGGATCGTCAGAAATTAGCACATACGGAATTCTTAAAGAGGTGAGGAAAGTGTTGGATGTACAATGAAGTGTTTGTGAAATCAGCAGTTCGAAAGATTGTATTTTTCTCCATAACTCGATGCGTCAGAAAAGATAATGTCAATAAATAAATAAGAATCCTGAGACAGAATGAAAGCTTAGTATTGAAGCCACTAGATGTCAGGGTGTATAGCGTACTTCGTGTTTCAATGTTGTCAGCTTAACCTACGAAGTTGAACGAAACCTACCGAATGAGGATTAGGGAGCCGAGCGCTCAAGAAATCGCGCGCGGATAGTACTTTCCAGACAGATCATGTTCTACAGTTACTGTAAATGGGTCCCATGATTCTTGATAGGATTTTTTACCTGATGTTTTATGAAATTTCGTTTTCGTTTATGTTCTTCTCTAGTTTCTTTGGATGTTTCTTGAAGAAAACCCATATTTTTTCCTTAGATATTTTTTTAGCTCGTAGACCTTTCCTTTTCTTTAACTTATTTTTATTACCTTCTATTTCTTTTGTTGCCTTCTTTATGCATTCATTTATATTACTGCATGTCGATAACAAAATTTAGTTAGATTTCAATTCTTTTTACGTAAAATATTTTTAAGATTTATATTATTTCCATATTATTAATAGTGCCAAACTTGATTATGTAACACAGCATCTGAAACTCTTTAACATCGAGCAATTCATAAATATAGAAATAAATACCGGTTTTATGCACCTTTACATTAATGATAATTGCGGGATTTTTTCACTTTTTACTATTACTGTGTTGAACGTGTTATTGTTATTCTTCTTCACAAAATAATTCTAAATGTAAGGAAATCACTTTTTTAAAGTGAAGCACGCTCTACAAAATAAGTCGTGGAGACCCTTAGAGTTTCAGAAGTTGCAGCTTTCGGAATTTTTAGAAAACGTAGTTTGTAAGATCATATTGAACAGGGAAAGTTAAATAAGCCCTCTCAAAGCAAATATTGTGTTAAAATAAAGACAGAAGACCTTTACAACTGTTTATTAATGTATATTACAATTACTAAAGAAGTATTCCTGTAAATGAAAAATATACGGCAATCGTCCAGTGAAAGAGAAAACAATTAATGTCATGCTTATTTTTCGCTTAAAAGGCATGAATGATTGATGGTCAAAAGAGAGCTTGAACTTTCCCGACGTTAAATTGAAATAATTATTGCACTGTTCTAAATTGAAATTGAATTGTCTACAGACGTCCATTGAACGTTCCATTATTTTCTGATTGCATATAGATATTACGTAAAATTTCGACTGAAAAATTACATTTCAGTTTTTTAATCCGTACTACTTATAAAGACACAAAGACCATAAATAAAGGACGCTGAGCTAAAAATATTTATAAAAATCTAGTTTTATAACTTCTATTTCATATATAATGAAATATATTACTAATAAGCCCAATACTTCACGGTATTTCTAGTTTTATTAACGCTGTGTTAACATATCATATAAGGACATTTTATTAAAGGCTAATATGATTGAACATTTATTCTAACGTACACTAGAAGTATAGAATTGATAACATGATGAATGTTAAGGAATTGAAATTGTACATAGCAGAATCAGTCGAAGCAAAAATAATTTGGCAAAGCTGATTGAAAGTTAAAAGTCTGGAATTTCCCTCTATTGCTCTCTTCGTTAATGTATTTATTTAAAAACCAAGAAATCTGTCAAAATGAATCTAGTACGGTTTTCTATGAACAATAAATGTCGGTGAATTGTTGAATGTAGTCTATTATGTTGGGAATCACTTCGTAATTTAAGTAATATGTCTATGTTTACGTGCAATTTATCTTAACACGGAACAGGCCAAGCAAACTTGTCTCTGCTAATGGTTGTTTACGGACATCAGGAGACACTTTAGACTATGGGCAGCAGTAATAGCATTGTCTTGCTAATACAGGTTTACAGGAAACTCTGATCGATATATAATATAGCCTAACAGTAATAGGCTGCCATAATATCTAAACAAAGCTACTTACATAATATCCTGTCAGTGTTTAAAGTTAACGACACCATTTTATTTGAAAAGACGTAACGGGAATGCAATATTATCACAGTCCTTCATATTTTCTTATACAAAAACAAGGGAGAAACAGCGATTATCGGTAACTTCGAGAAGCCCTTCATCCTGCAATGTGTCCTTTCACATTATTTTAAATTTTCAGTTGCAAGTCCCTGCCCAGTCTTGTGATAAAATTATATCTGCTGCTGTAAATTTTAAAGCGATTTATACCGGTAATACGTTTTCAGTTTATATCACTAATAAAGTTTAACTGACGTTGCAACCCTTAAATTATTATCATTATTAATAATAATTATCAATTTATCTATGCCTATCAGTTCTGCTAATTCCACTCCAGGCCACAAGTAGTAGCTTATTATGATGGTCTCATTAAGAGCCTCTTCCCACGAGATCACCGCCACCATGGCTGAGTCACCAGATTTTTTACTATTTTTAAATATAAGGCTTCCAAGGAAGAAGCCACCACCATGTGTGTACATTTACATTTAAAATAATGAAAACACCTCGTGGTGCTGCCATGATTGCTTCATGTGAATAGGCTGTTAAGCTAGAATTAATTGACGTACATATCTTACGTTTTAACCTTGACTGTAATGTATATTTGTATCTTACTTTGGAGATTAGATTAAATTTATAGCAATTTTAATATACGTATTTAAATGTAAATCTAAAAGAAATGTAAATTAAATGTTGATTGTATAAAAGTGTAAATATTCTTAGCTAAAAGAAAAAAGAAAGCTTAACAGCATTGTAATGAAAAAAATAATGAATCCATAAACAGGGTAACATTAAATAAAATGTCGAAATCAAAAGTAGGACTTTATCCTTTAGGTGCAGCTCTATAACAAAATTTCAACCAGTTGTAGATAAAGGATAGAGGTCGGTATAGGGCGGGTTGGAACAATTCCGAGGTACGTCAGCCATATAAATAAATAAGTAAATAAATAAATAAATCCGTGAATCTTATGTCCTGATATCAGCCATACAGAGGCTTGTTGTACAGCACGATGGATGTGATAAATGACGGTCCACCGGCTGCAGGTGCCTCCTTAGCCCTTGCAGGTCGCCCAACAGGCCTCCTACCACATTTTCACTCCACCTGTCCTCTGCAAAGTTCGACCACACCGCACATGAATCCGCCCTCGATACTCCACGAGTACTCAAGAAGGTCCAAGAAGCTCAAGAGTTCGATCCGGGCGATTACCTTCCCAAAGGGCTCGAGACGTAGGAGGGAGACGGAGAGAGTGTCCGCCCCGCAAACAGCTAGGTACCTGCGCGAACCTTTATTATGACTGTGGGATGATAGGATGAGGTTGAATGACATGAATATGATAATGGGAAAAGGGGAGGTGAGGACCGTGGTAATGAAAATCCAACCCAGCATTTGCCTCAATGACTGGAAAACCACGAAAAAACACAGTCAGATTGGCCGGTCTTGGGAATTTGAACTCGGGACCTCCTGAGTCCAAGACGCTAAGGCCGGGCGCAAGTTGAGACGCAGTTTGGTGACGTGAGGTGACGCAGAGTGACTTCTAACCTAACTTATTACTTTTCAATTCGTCAAATAACAATACTGCAAGAAAAGAAGTCAAATTTTAATTAAGGTGTCATTATTATTATTATACAAAGAATTATCAAATATTACCAACTGACAAACAAAAAGAGATACAATGTTCAATAAATGTTCATGTGTATAATAAATAAAATCAACTTAGTATTTGACAATTGTATATAGACATACTTTAATAAAATGAATGTATATAATCCAAAATTTTTATTCACAATCGGATTCGAAACTATATATGGTGTTTATTAAGACTACTAGTATACAGGTTGAATTTCTTACCAAAACTTGAATTATCTTATACTAGTTGAATTCATACACTAAGCTGCATAATGAAGTTTATCAATAATAATGAGAAAATTATTGATCTTTTCGCGGAAATTAAAACAAGAATAATCGATTTAATTTTTAAACGAATAGATCAAGCTTGAGCTGTAACAATTTAAATTACAGTAAGTAAAAAAGTTTGATTTTGTTCTTTTAGGGTCTTTTCAAGTTTCTGAATCAATTTTCTTTTTAAATATGTATATTTCCTTTTGCACAATATTCAAAACGAAGGCTAAACATTTTATGAAGCAGCAATCGCACTAATTTTAGCTACGAGTCGACACTGGGAAGAATGTATTAATTTCCTACAAATTTAATTTTTTTTAATGTAATGTTGCGAATACTTACATTCAGCGATCATATATACATATAATTAATAATTATGATACGAAAATTCATCATTAAGACATAATAAATATAATACCCTTTAATTTCTTATTTTTAATGTCACTATAACACTCAATCATTCAATTCAATTTAAATTAAGGTTACTTTTCAAATTCCGGTGAGATACTAAGTTTAACTCTGAACGGGAAAACATTATAAAGCGAAACGGAACTAATTGGTAAAATCATTTTGAGAAAATGTTTCATTTCAGAAACGTTTGTTAAGGAACATGGAGCAATTTTACTGTACATAATTATAAAACATTTATGAAAGTAAGTTGAAAATAAATTTCAAGATGACTCCTTCATTTTATTTTTAATTACAAATCTGAAACTTCCCAACTAATTAATTCTTATGGTTTATACTAGTTATGATATACATCTGTATAGAAAATATACACTTTTATGCCTGCTTATGCAACTTTTTCTTTTCGTCGAAAATCTACTGCATATAAAATGTTATCTAAAACAAATGAAGGGTACAGCGGAAAACGAAAAAGGATAACAAATTGAACACATTGTATAGAAATTAATTCAAGAAACGCTTTTGATTGAAAAGAGCATAGCAACAAACTGATAAACAATAAATATGAAGAGTTGAAGAGGGTTTGTTTACTTTCAGAGCGGACATCAATCTTTCAAACTGCATGGAGTACGATCCTTTTTCCCCTATAATATTACCGCTTTCTGCCTAAACTAATTCCAAAATTCCAAATTCACTATTAGAAAGCATTATTATCTCAAAGTCCATAAAAACGGACACTACTATAGCTTTTCCCTTGTTCCCTTCAAATAAATCCATCTTATTTAAGTATAAAAACATTATAAACAACTTTATCACATTTCTTTCCAATGCCCTTCGCAATTTCTTCCCAAATCTGAAATTTTAATTTGACGTGTCGTACAATTTTTTCTCCCTCGACCTGCCATAATTAATTTATCCTCAATTAATTTCTTCTCAATGTCCATGGTGGACAAACAACTTCTCACGCGCAGTGAAAAGTCACTAGTGAGAAACTGTGGCACGATCACAAACGTCCGCAGCTCGTGACTCGTTGAATCTGCTTCACTTCACCCTGCGTGCGAACCTTCGTTGTTGTATTTAATTCTATGTTAAACTTACGGTGAGTCACCTCTACCTCACGTCACCAAACTGCGTCTCAACTTGCGCCCGGCCTAACTCTTCAGTCACCAGTCACCAGGTAACCAGTTTTATATCATTATATTTCAAATTATTCATTCATCTAATAGTAAGTATTCAAACTAAAAAAGTTCTTATCCCATTCTTTTTATAGTATTCTGCAATCATACCTAGAAAAAAGATTCTTTCAAGTTAAATTTGAAGACAGCCTATCGGATCTCTATCCTATCAACTCTGGAATTCCACAAGGAAGTGTCCTTGGTCCTATGTTGTATTTACTGTACACTGCAGATTTGCCCATAGATGTACCGACAACTATAGCCACATTTGCTGATGATACAGCAGTCTTAGCAGTCCATGAAGATTTAACCACAGCGTCACAAAACATACAAGATTACCTAATTAAATTGGAGACTTGGTTTAAAAAATGGAGAATAAAAATTAATGAAGATAAGAGTCTACATGTAACTTTCACGCTAAGACGAGGCACTTGCCCTCCAGTAAGAATCAACGGTAAGACTCTACCTCAGTCAGAAGAAGTTAAATATTTGGGTATCCATCTTGATCGTCGTTTGACCTGGAAAAAGCATATAAGTACCAAACGCAAACAATTAAATCTAAAATTCAGCAAATTGTATTGGCTCCTAGGACCCAAGTCAGAGTTGTCAACTACGAACAAACTTCTAATTTACAAATGTATCCTTAAACCAATATGGACATATGGAATTCAACTTTGGGGTACATCAAGCAACTCCAACATAGAAATTCTAGAACGTTTCCAATCCAAAACGATACGAACTATTACTAAATTCCCTGGTATATCAGTAACAAATATATTTATCAAGATCTTGAAATACCAACAGTAAAACAGGAAATAAGTAAATACAGTATAATCTACCAGAATCGTCTAAACAAACACCCGAATTCATATACAGTGAATCTCCTGAACAATGGGACAAAGACGTGTAGGCTCAATAGAAATAGAGTTTTGGACTTGATCTACAGATTTAATTAAATGTCAAACAGTTTTGTTATGTTATACAAATATTAGCCACTGGGCTCTATTTGTGACATGTTCATTCTTGCATCATCATTACTTATTGTTCATTGTAGAACAGATTGTAATGTTGAAGAAAGATTATTAAAAAAAATCTAATAGTAAGTAGTAAGTATTTTGCCTTTCGGCAGGTTTTCAAACTGGTAAACGCGAATTTTGTTCTCCATAGCTTTTTATACTCTCTTAAAAGTACACGGGCTCTAAGTAAAATAATAATAATAATAATAATAATAATAATAATAATAATAATAATAATAATAATAATGATAATAATAATGATAATAATAATAATAATAATAATAATAATAATAATAATAATAATAATAATAATAATAATAGTATTTAAAGAAATACTTTTCATAAACTTTTTCATTGTCACTGTAAGGAATCCAACCTGCAATGGGGACTACAGGCTCAAACGTGTCGTATTAATTCATACTATCCGACCTTCTCAGTTCGTGGATGTTCCGACTTGTTCAGATGAGTGTAATTTCCGACAAAATATTATGCGTTACCCATCTGAACGGGAAGTATAAACAAACCTTAAGAAGGGAAGGGTAATTTTATTTAGTGACAGGTAGGCTATTTCCCGATACGACAGGCTATATGAGATGTGTTGGGAAAGCCTGTTTGTTTGAGATAGGGTATTTGTGGAACACCAATGCTATATCCTTAGAGAGACGACTTGATCCTCCCTTATCCCTCAGCGCTGATAGGAGGCGCTACTACATTTCAATATCCCTGACGGCCACTAATTTTCAGATTATGTAGTTCGCTACACCCTATTGCGAGTTGATCAGACACCAGCTCATAATGCCGTAAGCGAATATCGGAATATCGGAGAAGCTATATATCAGTTCCGAGATCCACTTTTTATAAACATGAAAGTAATTACACGTAGGTGTCAGTTAACTGGTAGCCTAAATGATGGTGATGATGATGATGATATTGAAAATGTAATGATATTGAAGTAATTTCCATTCAACACTTTGTAATTTTATAAATAATTACTTTACAATTTATTGAAGAGTTGTAGGATTTTTTAATGCCATTATGAAACACTGAACCATAAGCTGTGGAACACGCTTTATCAGATGGGAAATACAGAGGTTTAGTCCATGTGAAAATGAAAGAAAAGGAAATGGGCCAAGCAGAATAAATACTGGGTTTTATAGGCTTATAAGTGCTCCCCTGAAAAACTATAAAAATTGGATTCTTCCTCTTATTTCTCCAACCCTTCAATTATAATTTATATGTAATTCTCTTGAACGGTTACTCGCTGAAACTTTGCTCATAATTGGATAGAAAACTTATGAGGAGACCATTTTAAATAACTTGAAATACCGGCACTAAAAAAAAAAATAAAGGAAAAAATTAAGCGTCCCAGTACTCTCTCACCTCTCTTACACAACTTGAATTTCAAATGACGTAGAATATTTATTATAATTATAAAATTGTGATATTAGAAGACAATTATTGCTTTGAAACCTTAGGTCTAGTAAAGAAACACAGATACTGGATATTTAAATTACCACTCCATTTAAACGTTATATTGGGACTGGCATTCGGGAGGTACCGCGTTAAAACCCCATTGTCCATCAGTTTGACTTTTTTTCATGGCTTCTCAGTCGTCAAGGCAAATGCCGGATTAGATATTTATTTATTTTATTATACGAGGGTTATTCGGAAAGTAAAGTCAGATCGCCGATAAAGAAAACCAACACATCAATAAGCAAGAAATATTTATTGCAATATTTACAGAGATTCACTAGATACCTCTCTGATTCAGTTGCTTCAGTTTGGATGGGAGATCTTCGACCATCCACCCTACAGCCCCGATATTACGCCAAGTCACTTCCATCTCTTCCGTCTCAAGAAGCGCTTTCTGGCAGGAAAACAGGAAAACGTTTCCATGCTGAGATACAGACAGCAGTGATTTCATGGCTCCAGAAGTTGGCGGCAGAGTCCTATGACACGGGCATACAAATGTTGGTGCAGCGTTAAGATAAATGCCTCAATAACGGTGGCGACTATGTAGAGAGATAGCCAGTGAATCTGTGTTAATATTGCAATAAGTATATATTGGTTATTGATGTGTTTGTTTTCTTGATCAGCGATCGAACCTTACTTTCCGAATAACCCTCGTATTATCAGAAGTAATCACCCACCAACAATAGAAAAATAGGTACTCAAGATCAATAGTTACAATGGCTACTGATAACCCATGAAGCGTAACACGTGATATGACATCGATGTTGAAACGTGCGTAAATAAAGTTGGAATTAAAACAAACTTCCAAACTATAATGATCAGCCCTAATCTGTTGTCAACGTTCTTTAACATTATGTTGGTTTGTAAATTAAATACCGATTTTAAAATAATGATTTTTAAATAATCCAGACGCGTACACTAAACTTCTTGACAGAAGTCAGGGTTCAAAGCCATAATGATTAGTGTTTATTTGTGGTGAATAAACTGGTTATAGTGAAAGTTTGTACTCAATGTTCAAGCCTCATCATTCTTCCTGCCCATAAATATGTACAAAGTGAGCTCACATTTAACGTTTCAAAATGCTGGTCCTGACCTCTTTGTCCAGAGGAACGATATCTATCTACACTTCAAGCAAGAATTACAGTTGTCTCATGATCTATATAAAAATTTAGTACCTCATTCTTCATGATCAAAATAATCAAACATCTAGCAGTTGAGTAAATAATCGAGGGCGAAGCCGCAAGTATATAAATAAAAGTAAAGAAATACTTAAGCAATAATGATATATAAATAAAGGACGATCCTTTATGAAAATTTTTATTGACAATTTGAGTTTTAAATTCTAGATGTGAGCTTCATACAACGTTATTACATCAGGAGATAGTATTAATATGTGAAGGAAAATAGCAGTAATCCTAGAACTATTTTATCTAACGACAAAGGATTCATTGGGTAATTTGTATACTAATATTTTTGCTAATTCATATAATAAAACTAAACTAAAACTAAACTAAACTCCATGGCGCGACATCCCCGAAGGGACAAGGCCTACCACCCGACCGCTGCGTCATCTACCTATAGGCAGATGATTCATATAATAAGTTATTGTAAAAATCGAAAACTCTATTGAACTATTATACGAATGTAATGTACAGAGAGCAGTTTCATGTTTTATTATGTCTTTTGGTAAATTATAAACTTCGCTGTTATACGTTGGAAGCAAAACAACACAATGCACTTATAAAGGTGAATGCATATCTCTTCTTGACGTTACTGCTGCGGGCACTACCAGTCTCTACAATAAAACTACCTGTCTCGGTCAATGAGGTCAGACTCCAGTGGAAGACAATGTGAACATCCTCCCTGGAGTCATTTACAGCAGTCTCAAGTTCTACCTTATCACCCCTAGCAAACATACGTATCCAACAATATGGCGGAAGTACAGCAAGCAGTGGTCCTGAACGTATGTACCTCACACTGCATTCTAAATTGCGTATTGTTATAGTATATTCTAAGAGAAGTCTTGTGTTGTTTACCGAAAGCTAGCAAGTAGGTCATAATAATGGTAGTGCTACATCCATACCTCTATATTGACTCATTATAAGGGAAGATATACAGTTTTCAGCACTAAAAAATAATAAACTTAACTTTTTCCCCCTCAGCAACCAATAATGTAATTCAACTTGTAATTCGTTGAGTTAAAATTGCACGGTTTCTACAATTACTGACTAATCTCATTTACTAGAAGAGTAACGATTACTGACTAATCTCAGATTTGCTAAAAAGTAAGTAAGTAGGTAAGTGTTTTTATTATACTAATTACTTTTTACATAGCCAATTGCGAACATTTGCACGGATCCTCATGGACCGTACGTGCTTATCCAAACAAAAGAAAAGAAAGAGGAAAATAAATAAAAAATAAAATAAATCACAAAATAAACACAAACAATTAAGCCCATCCTCACCCTCCACCCCCGCTCCCCAATTTGCAGCTTTCTCGAACCTGAGCTATCTCGTCTTAATTAAAATTTCCCAATGCTTTCATCAGTATCTTTGTCCTATTCGATGCCGTAAAATACAGGTAGATTAGAAAAATGTATAGGCTACACACTTTCAAACTGGCTATACAAACCATACGCTTTGAAATCACAATGGATATGGATATTAGTAGAATGGTTGAACAACAGATGGCAGTAGCGTTGTGGCGTTACAACTTTGAATCATTGTAATACTGATTATCAGGGCCCGGATTCTAATGACATGTCATCTTTTTATTGATGGTGCATAGACATTGCCAACTTGTGGATAAATCCTAATCATAGCCTCTAGATTATAGAAATGCATTTTTATTAAATCATTTTTTGTCATTTAATGCAATTTTACATTTTAGGGCATTTATTTCACTTTTAGGTCATTATTTTGTCATTTTCATGTCATTTGCTTCCTTATGTAGTCATTTTCATGTATTTACATTGAGTGTATTAACTTTTTTCGTAGCTAGCGGTACTGTCTTTGAAGTGTTTAAGTGTTGTCATGTCTCAGTCGGAAGTGAAAATCAAAGAAACGCCAAAATTTTGTATTATATTACTATTGTTGTTAGATTGACTTGGCACCAGAGTCTGCCACCTGCATGGATTTGAGAGTGCAAACTACTGTTTACAACAATATAATCCGGCAGACCACAAAAGGATGTGCCGAATTTTGACTCACCAGTGCCTCGGTGCCAGTATAAATTTCCGTGAGAAAAAAACATTCACAACATTACAGTTATTTACAGTTTTTACAATTATGTACAAACTAGTCTATAACTTTGTGTGTACAATAATATTTTTTTATAAATAAAATATCAGTTTTTAGGTCATTTTTTATTATTATTAAGTCATTTTCTTTAAAATTTAGGGTCATTTTATAGGTCATTTTTCAAACAATTTTAGGTCATCAGAATCCGGGCCCTGCTGATTATATAAGCTACGGTTTATCAAAGTGTGTAAACATTTTTCTGATCTACCCATATATTAGTAGGTATTTTTCCCATCCATTTTTCTAAACCTTTACAATTTGCCAGAATTTGAAACTAAGATTCTTCCCTCTTACATATGGGACAGATTCTCATCCGATTTCATGGATGATCATCATCCGCCACTCACTAAGTCTAAGCCAAGCGACCCAAGTTTTCTGAGCTGGTTCTTTTTTTGTATGCAACTATGCATTGCTCCTTCCCCCACTCCAATTTTAACCGCGATTTTAATAATTCAAGTGAAACAGTATTCATACATTGTGCATTTGTCTGATGCCTATTAATATTCTTCAAACAGTTTATAAGAAAAGTAACAATGTGAGTGTTACCGAAACAAAGAAATAGCTATTAGCCCATACTTTCTCGGATCACTTTCTCAAAATATTGTGATCGTGAAAACACCACGAAACATAAGATTTGAAGCTTTCACGGCGCTGATTACTCATGATGGCTTCACGGGTTATCAGCCGTGTCAACATTATCAGATTCAGGCGGAATACAACACCGGCGACAACAGTTACCAGCAACCTTCCTGAAGAAGGCCACAGAGGGAAGATGGCCGAAAGCTTGAATCTGATAATGTTAACACGGCTGATAACCCGTGAAGCTATCCTGCCCATGAAACATGTTTCACAATGCTCAAAAACAGATTTTTTTGTGTAGGCCCTTTGCGGGTAATTGAAGCATTGTATTTACTTCTATTTTTGGATTAAGGACTTCGTTGGACTTTGCCAACCCTAGAATCTGATTCCCATCACTAAAATATTTAAGTATTTCATGAAACATTTCAAAATGTTGATTTTCGAAAGAAAAAAAATGCTCAAAACCAGGGCATAACAATGGTGAGCAAGAACTCATAAACATGATGAACTTTAAGATAGTTGAGAATGCTAAAACTGATGATAAACAGTTTTGTGTGGGAATATTTATTATTATTTTTGGTTTGATTAACTTTGAACTATTGATCTGAAGGGGAAATTTGTTTTATTAATATAAATTGCTTAGATAGTGTAAATCTTAAAACATTGTTTGGTATGTGGTGTTAAAACAATAATTATTCCTAATAGATGTTGCTGCTAAAATTCATCCAATAGATGAGTGGATAAGATTTTTTTTTGCTAAGCCTATTGTACACGACATAACATTTGAGCCAGATAGCTGGGTATTTGTTTCATTAGAGATTAGATTAGACCATCAGTGACTGTAGTTCAGTCGAGTTTTAGAGGTTTTCATCAGGAAATCTGTTCTATTATTATATTTTATTAGAATACTTTGAGCTCTATAAGTAGAAAGAAAATGACGTCATTGTTGAAGTTTGGAAACGTATCTTAGATTAAGAATTTAACTTGTATTCCCTGTTGTAGTTTTTAACAATTTTTCTTCATTCCAACATATAAGTTTCTACAGTTTTGATGAGAATGAACTGTTACCAGCAATAATGGGTGTAGTTTCCTTTTTCGACCAAATAAATATATATGTATGTAATATTTATATATAATTAAATAAATTGTTTGTTTTAAATCAGTTGATAGTGCAAAAAGTGAAAAGTTAGTAAATTTTTATTGTTCCCTATGTTTATAAGCATATTTGTAAATGCTAATGTTTTCCTGTAGTGGTTAGTATATATAGTATATTTTTACATCCTCTGCAATTAAATTTAGGTAGGAATATAATTTTGAAAAGTCTGTTACTTTTAAAAATTGTATAAAAAATATAGGACTATTAAAAGTCACAAGTGGTATTTTGCAATAATTAGTTCAGAATAATACCTAAACGAAAATCAAAATCTACTTCGACATTTCTGGATGTTTGCGAATTCACATCTGTCCCCTTAATGTCAGACGGTAGTACGCTATCAGCTTTATCGCCCTCATCGCCCCTGGCGCCTGCTCTTCTACTACTGTGACCAAAGCAAATTATGTACAGCTGCTGTACAAAACGGGTTTATTGGCTATCAACATTGGACGCTCGAAATAAATATTTATTTTCATAAATATCAAATACAGTGAACGCCGCTTAATGTAATCGCGGATAATGTTATCAGTCGGGTAATGTTATCACTTTTATGAAGTCCCGTACGGATTAATACTGATACATTTTAAAAAATTCTGTTAATGGTGATAAAAGATTCGGTTTATGTTATCACATTTTCCTTTTACGGCTTTATTTCCAAGTACTCTACGCCAGTCCAAATTTTGTTTTTAAGGATTTCATTTCTAACTCAATTATATTGTGTACGGGAAGTAGCGGTACTGTTTCCAGCTCACTTGATGACCAGTTCGAGGGGAGGCATTACCTAACTTTCTCTTTGCAGCAATAAAACATGTTTCACCCCTCAGTTAATCCATAAGCTGCAGCTTTTGATTTATGAAGAGAGCAGTGTTGACATGCAGCGATGGCTAGTGTAAAATGAAAAGACTTGAAAGACAGGGGTTGGATGTTTTTCTACGTGGTGTCCATACAGATCAAACTCGTAACTGAGTATGGAGTATTGGTTAATGGACTCCAAAATGAAAACGGATACAAATAAAAACTTTCTTACTGGTTGAAAACATACTTGTAGTCCATTACTCTGTTATGAGTGGTTTAGTAATTCGAATAAATAGCTTTTAATTATGTTTTTGTAGTGTTTTATGTTACGTATGAATAAATAACCGTCATTTAATTATTCCGGCTACTGTTATTAATCAATTAGGCCTAATATTAGCAGATTAGTTGCATCCCAAGTGATCACAGTACGAGGCGTGCACTGTAATTAATTTTTAAGCGAGCCCTAAGTTTAACATTAACTTTTAATTTTCAAATTGCAGGTAAATATTTTGCTATAAGTTAATTGAAAGGGATACGAAAATAGGCTGTCATATTGGTGAGAAGTTTCTAGTTTTCGTAGTATATATGTATAGGCTATTTATAATGTAGGCCTATAGGCTAACTTAATAAAGAACTGTTTTTTTAATCATATATCAATACAGTGGAAGGTTTCGTCTAAATTAAATTTGAAAAGACAAATTTTGCTCTCTCATAGTAGAACACGATGAATGTTGTTTTACATATAGGTAAATGGCTCAGTAATCTAATACTGGTACTTTAAGTATCAGTGACAGGAGTTACATTCCGTAATTTTTGTTTACATGATATGTTGAAGAGAAGTCCCGTTAACAAGTTCAACTTTCATACCAACGTTGCCACCACTTCTAAATTTTAAACCTGATTACGTAATTAACCGTAAATTTTATCGCAGTTCATGTAAGTCTACACTAACTCCTTCAGTCTGCAGAATAATTTCACTTCCTCCCCTCTCCCTTTATCTCTCACTCTCACTCTCTCTCTCTCTCTCTCTCTCTCTCTCTCTCTCTCTCGAACTTTCGGATATATTAAATACAAAAATACAAAAACTCAACGTGTACAAAATACTGCAATTCGCTTCGAGTGTAATGCGCGTAAAGATGAATTTATCACTACTAATTACCTGCAATTAAAATGGCTAAAATTAAAAGAACGGAAGATCCTTGCCACTGCACAGCTATCTCTTAAAGTTATGAAAATGTAAAAGTCCCGTTAACCTGTTGAAATCTTTCATCCCCATAATCGTTCCAATATATTAACTTCAAGCACACTCAAAATTCCTAAACACCCCACCACTAAATGTAATAAATGTTTTATATGCAATGCCTCTCAATTATACAATAAACTCCATCTGTATCATTATTAAAGTTATTCTCTTGCTACGACAAAAATAAAAACTGTTAGTTAACACCTCTTAACTGCATATGAATCCTAATTTCCGATTATCTTCAACAAAAGTTTACTCTTATCATATTGGCTACTACTTGATGACATTGGGTTAAGGTTTATGTTTCATTTCCAATTTTTTGTATTAAGAGTGTGTCTGTAATTATTATTATATTTTTAACTTATTTGTAATTTTTTATTTATTTTTTCTCTCATTGTGAGGGGATTGTGTGCCTAAAAGGAACTTTTAAGTTCTACGCCTACAATCCTTAAAATAAAATCAATTCTCTCTCTTTCTCTCTCCCTCTCTCCCTCCCTCTCCCTCTCACCCTCGTATTTATCCTCGTCGTCATTGTAGTCGTCATCTATACCGTCATCATTACCGCCAGCATCATCATTATTCATTACCATCATGTTCCGTGATCCCTTGTGATAGGATAGGATATAAGAGAAGGAGTAAAACAATTAGGTAAACTGTTATATATATGGTTTAATATTCTTCTTTTGGATGATATTAAATAGTATTATAGACAAAGCAATCCAATAAAAATCGATTATAACCTATATTCATGTAAAATAAATGACAGCATAGTCTATAAGTTATATACATGCAACTAACAGGTGCCCGCGGCTTCGCCCGTGATTATTTACTCAACTGCTAGATGTTTTGTTTAAATCATTTATTTAACAGAAAATAATTAAAACATTATATTTAATAACACTGACATCGATTTTACATAAATTGCAGGAATTACATAATTTTGTTCTTAATTATGTTGTTTAACATTAAAAATATAAACAATCGAATAAAACTAACCTTTTTCCCATTTAGGCGTGCTTCATGATTCCTTTCTGTGTAAATCAGACCTCTGCGAATGGTAAACAAATGAATCAAGATAGCAACCCAGAAAAACCATCTTGAATTAATTCAAAATTGAATACAGTCTTGCTAACGTTTTCCACAACAATTGAATTGCTTGTGTGTTTCTTATGGAAGGTATTTCGTCTCCTCGAAAATATTTGATTTTTGGAATTAAAAATAAAAATTTTTCAAAATACTTTCTTAGTGTGCACTTATACTATGAAACGAAGGTACTATCAAAATTCCAAACCTTTACCTTTTAAAGTTTAGGAACTACGTTGATTTTCTCTCAGTCAGTCAGTCAGGACAAAGCCGCTTATATAGACAAGAGAAATCCTTTTATTATAAGAACGACACTGTACTTTGTTAGTGGAAAATGACAGCTTTTTATGCTGAGAACGTTAAAAAATGTAAAATTAGAAGATAAAACTTTACTGTACAATGATAATAGCACAAAGTTCTCTGCAAATTAAAAGAATATAAACTGTGTAAATTTTTCAAGTAAGAATTATGTACTCTCAGTTCTTCTCGGTAGGCGCTCTTGCTTTCTTACATATTTTGGTTTTCAGGATATTCGGTAAATTTG
Organism: Ectobius pallidus; assembly: GCA_964059195.1. Lineage (NCBI taxonomy): Eukaryota > Metazoa > Arthropoda > Insecta > Blattodea > Ectobiidae > Ectobius > Ectobius pallidus. The sequence goes on from CAXKWD010000004.1 coordinate 106,180,298, forward strand.
GAGATAGCGAAACACAACTCCGAACTCTTAATGAAATCTTTAAGTAAAGGTCACTGAGGTTGACTCTTTGAGGGCCTTTATTACGTCTCATAGCTAAAAATAAGGCTTCACGTTCGAAGGTCAAACCAACCATTCCTCGGCGGCTAATTCAATGTCACATTTTCAGGTCATTAGCTCCAGTTGGACATAATATTTAGACAAATTAAACAAATGAAACTACCACTACATTCCATGAAGAAGTACGCAGTTTCCTCATTCAGGATTGAAATAATTTGTTGGAATGAAAGCCCTTTGTTTTAACGAGTTCCTTCAATTAAAAATCGGGTCTGATAGCCTATCCTGGCCACCGCTGCTACGGGAACAAATTGTACGCTCACACTGCACAGCTCGCACCGAGTATGCAATTCGTTTGTAGTTTGATGTTATTAATTTATTTTAAATATTTTATGTTTTTGAGATTTTATACACTTGAAAGTTTTAACAGTACAACAGGCTATATGTTTGTTACCTAAGCTATATTTTTTTAACATTTGAAGAATATCCTTTTTTGTTAACGGTTATACGATTGTGTTCTGCAGTTTTTCGTTTTTTTTATAACATGCACAAGGGATACATTGCTATCTTATTTATCTTCCTGAGTTAAATTATGTTCAGATTATTTTTATTTCTTATGAAACTTGATTTTGTGTTTTCTTGGTATATTAGAATACTGTAGTATGTCCAATGTTGCTAGTTTCTATGAAATTACATTGTATCGTATATTGTAGGATACATTTACATACTAGTACTTTTCAACATTTAAGACACGTCTTTTTACAGTATTGAATGGGATACATTGCAGCTGTCTTATGATATCTTTTCCCATGTTGCTTTATTTTTGTCTTATAGTCTATATTATTTTTTTTAATTAAAGTTCTCCTTTATGACGTTGAGATCCGAATGGAATATCTTATGCACATAAGGGCTGCGATTATGCAGATAAGTAAAGCAAACAATTGCTCAAATAACCATTATCGTTTATCCAATTAATAGAATAAAAGTTAACTATTTAAGTAGATAATGACGTCATTTATCTACAAATTTCCAATTATATGTAATTATTCAAGCAATTTGTAATTGGAGTCGTAACATGTTCCGTATTTGCGAGAGTCTGTAATTTAAAGAACTATTTTATAACTTGGGTGGAGATTTTGTTAACTTCTTGTTATCTGTAGATAGGCCTAATTTTTACTGACAGTTGACTGCAGTTAATAGTCCTTCTATGGTTAACCAACATAAAAATCCAGCTTACTGCAACGAAAATCCAATATGTCAATTGTATTAATTTATTATAATTTCACTTATTATTTAGTTTTTCTTTTGTATTTTTAGATCAATTGTTTACTTTGTTATAACTAAGTAGTATAATACTTGTAATTCCACTTGTGGCCTTGTGGCTTTAACTCCGCCAGGTTAAATAAATAAAATAAATTACCTAAGCACATGTCTTCAAGGTGCAGTGAAAATCCAGTAAGAAAAATCACTAAGTTGTGTGCCTCACAATACCGCATATGACATAAATTGGCTTTCAGTGAGGTAGACCATTAAGGGTAATCAGTTATAGAAGAGAGGTTTTATCTGGTGCTGTGAAGCGAACTCTGGCTAGCCCAGTTGGTAGAGTAGCGGCACGAAGAGCCGAAGGTCATGGGTTTGAATCCCAGCTTCAGAGGAATTCTTCTCCTATGATATTCAAATATCTCCAAATTACAATTAACTATTTTATCCCCTCTGCAGTTAATCGTCTGTGCAGTGCACTGTTATCCAGTAAGTTTTCTGAATGCGATGGGTGCTGTTAGCTGTACTTGTGATTATTTTGTTAGTAGTAAATAGAGTGTGTAATGATTATTCAAATTACTTTTTTTTTATAACTAAAATGAAATTGCTTAAGTCACTTTAAGATTCTCAACACGAGATGTGGACTATTAAGAAATGAGTGCATGCAACGGGAAAAAAAAATACGTAAAAAAGGTAATATTCAATTTTCGGGGCGAGAATAGAGACGCGCAGTAGCATCGACCTGAAAGTGGGGCTGATGTGGCAAGCCGCCCCAAGGGAGGACAGGAGGACGCACTCTGCATCACCTCCAACGCCTCACGTTCATTCATTTCCTCTTAGCTCATTTTTCACTGTTGCTGGTCGAATAGCTCTCGATGAACACATACCCTATCAACTTATCGACTTCGAAGAATTCGATTATCGATTGTAACTGTCACATGAGAAGTCTGAATGTTCTTGATAACTTGGTAAACTTCTCGCTGCAAATCCTGGACATAGTTTGAAGATCTGAAGTTATAATCGTCATAGCATTTCTCTGTTCCTCATGGGACTTTATATTGTTTTCAAAGTGTTTTTCTATGTCACGGAGGAAAACACAACTACTTGTGCGCGCTAGCTAACAGAAAGAATGGAGAAATCACTACCAATTCCCAATCTTAGAGATGCTTCCACAATAATGCGTGAGCCAATATTTGAGGAAGGCGGAAAACAATAATGGATTCTTATATAGACTAATAACCAGGGCCCGGATTCTAATGACATGTTATCTTTTTATTGATGCTGCATACACATTGCCAACTTGTGGATAAATCCTAATCATGGACTCTAGATTATAGAAATGCATTTTTATTAGGCCATTTTTGTCATTTTATGCAATTTTATATTTTTGGGGCATTTATTTTGTCATTTTCGTGTCATTTGCTTCCTTACTTAGTCATTTTCATGTATTTACATTGAGTGTATTGACTTTTCTTCGTCGCTAGCGGTGCTGTCTTTGAAGTGTTGTTTGCTTAATACAAGAAGGAAAAATTCGGCGTTAAATTGTTGACATGTCTCAGTCGGAAGTGAGATTCAAAGAAACGCCAAACTTTTGTATTATATTACTATTGTTCTTAGATTGACTTGGCACCAGAGTCTGCCACCTGCACTGATTTGAGAGTGCAAACTACTGTTTACCCTCAATAAACAACAATATAATCCGGCAGACCACAAAAGGAAATGCCGAATTTTGACTCGCCAGTGCCTCAGTGCCAGTATAAATTTCCGTGAGAAAAGAACTTTCACAACATTACAGTTTTACAGTTTTTACAACTATGTACAAACTAGTCTATAACTTTGTGTGTACAATAATAATTTTTATAAATAAAATATCGGTTTTTAGGTCATTTTTGGTAAATATTAAGTCATTTACTTCAAAATTTAGGGTCATTTTATAGGTAATTTTTCAAACAATTTAAGGTCATCAGAATCCGGGCCCTGCTAATAACTGTTTGAAATTATCTTTACATTTTATTCTAGTGTATTACCAAATTATTGATCATCTCCCCTTTTCTGACGACTGTTTTAAATTTCCACTAACAAATTTCAGTTTTTCTTCATTATCCCCTTTTTCTAAAAGTTTATGTAAACCACAAGAGGTTTTCAACACCCAAGTCGGTAACATTTTTACTGTGATGATTTTTTCGTGTGTGTTATATTTCATTAGGCTACATACTAATTATTCACCACGTCATTATACGTTATTCTCGAACTTACATGAGCCAGAGGTCAGAGAATAGAAAATTTTGCGATTTTTGAAATCATAAACTATTAACACGTTTGATTAATAAGAAGTACAGTAGAGTCCCGCTATTCCGAACTAATTGGGACCGAACACCGTACGGTTTAGCGGCAATTCGGAATAGGCGGATTTCATGAATAATATCAACGTATTGACTTGTTAAGGCGTAAGTTAAGTGCGGGGAATTGTATAAATGGAGCCGACATGTGCTGTAAATAACCAGCTTTCATTCCATTTTGGATTCATGCGTTTTCATCAAGCTTAGGCTCTATGTATGTCTCTATTTCACTTCTTTGTATAACAATAAATACACGTTTTTTCACGAACGTCTTTTTAATTCCTCCTGTTTTTAAGATTTTAAAAATCTGTATTTTTTCTGAACTCTGTTCGGAATAGGCGGATTTTCGGAATAACGGGGTTCGGAGTAGCAGGACTCTACTGTACAATATAATCTTCGCATTCTCTAGAGCAGGGGTTCTCAAAGTGTGGTTTGAGGGGTCCGCAGGAGATTTTTTTAATATTGAACATTGAAGTAGATTTAAGGTTGAAGCTTTCAAAAATAAAACCCAATATTTCAGAGATTGTCAAAAGCAAAAAACAACACCATCCTTCTCACTGAAATTAATGGTATTTTGCTATACAACTGTCCCATTGGTAATTTTTTATAATTAATACTAAGAGTCCTGACGCTTTGCAATCGAATTCAATGTTAGAAATAAAAAAAAATGTATCAAAACAAACACAATGCTTTCTTTTTCTATCCTATAGCTTTTCGTTTTGAATTAAATATATTTCAAATGGTTATTACTACAAAATTAGTAAAAATAGTAAAGGGTCATTTTTAGGGGTCCGTAATGACAACATTAATAATGAAAGGGGTCCTCAATTAAAGGAAGTTTGAGAACCCCTGCTCTAGAGCGATTTTGGTAAAAGAGTTCGAAAATATCTTATTTAATTTATGATATAGGTTATTATGTGTTCTTTTTGTTTAGTCATTTGAAGAATTAATATTTTCCTTAAATACTTAATAGTTTTCCAGTCTTAAATCAGTATCGTATCGGTGATGCAATGAATTATATAACCTTAAGACCCGGTCTTAAAGTACCTTAGTGATTCACACAAAGAATCAAACAAGTTTATACTATTATCGTACAGTTTATTATCGCATCGCAAAGCCTGGTTTGCTCTCTATTTAGGAGCAAGCCCGCCAGGAAACCTTGGTAAGTATTGTGACTCCCGAAGGAGAAATAATTTAATCATTTTGGCTGCTCTCCAGCCGTACTATACTGTAATTTACTTATCCCGTTCTCTGGTCGGTTTCTCCTTCATTACAAAATAATTTGTACATACGCGGACTCTACAAGAACATACATAGCAATTACACATCCCCTGAGTACAGTTACCCATGAGAAAACATGCTTGGAATAAAATTTTCAGGTTGATTTGATAATTTCAGAGCTACGAAACTAGAATAACTTTCATAACTTCTTTATTGTTTAAAATCACTTGTACTGTTATATGTTTTTCATAATGTAGGCCTATACCTGCCATAGTTGATAGTTCGACATACGATGAGGTCATTGAGATATTCAGGTATATTTTTAACTTCAATATTCTTGGCACTTAGTGCATTGTACTACAAATCTTTTGGTTTCGGTGGTTCTATTTTGACAACTGCGTCATACAGACGGGTAACTTCGTATACCGGTACCTTATAATTATTTAGGTTTAAGATCAAAAAGGAATAATGGACGTGGTATGTTTTCCCTGCATTTAGAGCGGACATAGACAAGCAACTTTTAGTAGGAGATTATGCTTTATGTAGCCTATTCAATGTTTCCTATTATAGCATAAAATATTCTAGGGCATAGCCGGCACTGACTTCTAACATCTGAAATGATGCGAAACAAAGGAACGTTGTTGTTAACACTGGAGTTTTGAATAAAAAAAATCAGTGGCGACCAGCCATGCGATTAGTATGTAAATTTTGCACATTATGAACACTCTAAACTATGATGTAGCTGTTGATGAATGTTTAAGAATCAGGTTTTTAACGATCACTAAGAAAACGTGAAGTAAATTTAATGAAAATTATATCCTTATTTTGCTTCGTAATTGACTTATGAGCACCAAATTGAATGACTTTATTGCCCTGTATGCCTGTGAGCATTAATTTCCTAATAAAAGGTGCTAGTTTATGTCTCGCCTGTACGAGTGTTCAATGAAAAGTAATGCCTTCAACTTCATAACTTGGGTTTCGATGGGAGTATTTTAATAAATCAAACACAGAAATAATCCTTAGAATGTGCCCTTTAATTATTAATATTCCCTTTTCCCCATAATCAGCAGACAATTGGATACACGTCTGCCAACGATGAACAAGTTTTTTGAAGCTGTCATCTCAAGAGTCAAAATTAATAGAAACTACCTAGGAAACTACCATAACATAAACAAAGTAGCAATAGTCAAAAACCATTCCAGTATTCATGAATGGCATCGCACATTGTATATCTTCAAAACGTAATGATGCATGCATTTTTTGTATTTTTTTGTGTGTCGGCCTATTCCTAAATCCTTCCTTCAAGTATACCAAATATAGTTAACAGTTGCATGTAGCTTATACCTACGTAGGCCTATGGAATTTAGAAATATTTCAATTTTCAACTCAATTGTGACCATTCCAGTATTCACATCTTATATCTTCAAAACGGCAATTGATGAATGCAATTTTTGGGAATACATTTATTAAGGAGGTATATGCCTAAAACCTGGCATCAATTATGAGGGCATATAAGCCATGGTATGATCAATATAGACTATACAAGAAGTATTGTACTGAAAAGTTTTATGTATGCGTACACATGGTATTTAGAAATGTTTCAAACCGATTGTGAGAAATGGTCACAACTGAGAATTCTGATAGCTTTGATAGGATATTATACACCACTCATAGATTTGTTGCCCTCCAGGTAGACGACTGATTACAATAGCAAACAGCCGTGAAGCATATGCAGCGTTTAACTAACCTCGCTAATAGCCTACCTTAATCAATTTCATCAGGCCTGATTAAATATTTACATGCATATATCAAATCAGTCTGCATATGTGCATGCAGGGTATCGCAAAATTAATACATAAAATAACCTGCGTGTGTCTGTTTCTATTTCCCCCAGTGGTGGGGCGTAGAGCCTCCAAGTGAAGGTTTCTGTTACCTAGATGAATTTTGTTACGCTTATTTTCCGAGAGAGGGCAGACTGATAGGTGGTAGCCGTACGCATCACAAACTCATTCCGGAAACTAAGGTATTGGATGTGAAACGGCCGAGAAAACTTGTCCAGAGGCTCTAATTTAGGCTTGGAGTTGTTTTGTGTGCTGTAAATCTACGACATGGGCCTCAGCTTAAAGTCCCTCCCGGAGGACTCCGTGCCCAGGATTTTTATGTCCCGAAAAATTCATCGACCACGGCCGGGTTTGATCCCGCGACTTTCGGATCTAGAGGCAGGCATGCTATCTCTAGATCATCGCGGCCGACAAAACAAGAAAGAAAAAACCTTTGGGGTAAAAAATTTGCTTCCTTCTCTAAATAACGTGTCTGGTTCAAATAAGGAAATAAATACTTAGGCTATTCAGGTTAAGGATAATAACGAATTCAACATCAGAGCGCTGACAAAAAGCTTGCTATTAAAGTCATAAATTACATACAATTTTGTAAAATCTTCACCGGAACTAAATATACTGTGAGCATTGAAACTCAAAATTATCTCTTGTAAGAGCAGAGAAAATAGTTAACAAAATTGTTATTCTTCATACAATTTATTTGAATACTTCCATTTACTGGCACTGAAACTTGTATTTAATACTGCATATAAATATTTCCAATATATCTAACAAATTGTTTATACTGATCCCGAGGAAAATTGAAGACTGTAAACCGTAAACCTTCTAAGTGCCATTATAAAAACTTTTTCTCCCCATTAAAACCAACCTACGTAGCCTTCCATTTCCAATACTCCCACGATGGAGGCACTTCTATGTCCTGCACTTTTTTATCCAGAAGTCTGCTAAGTGCCTATCAGCTGATCACGGGGCCAGAGGGGAGCGATTCTGTAGGTATGCCTTCAACATCTGAAGTCTGGGGAAAAGAAGGAAGTAAGGATGTGGTCACTTGGTCTATGCCCAAAATTTTATGATTGAAACACTAAATATTATTCAGGTAAAATATAATATTGCTAATTTAACAAAATAGATAAAAAAATTAATTATCTTCCTGTGAAATATAAACATTATTGTAGTTTAAAATGTAAAACTATATCACCTTGAATGTGAGTGTGTGTATATATATATCTATAACCCTCAAACAACTTCTTGGCATCTAGCAGGTTTTGGGGTTACACTCTTCAATTATATAATACAGTACCTGATTTTCTGCCTAAAACCTCAAGGTTTGATTTGTCTAATGCTATAAATAGAGATATATATAATGGAAAGATTGTGTGTGTGTAACGTGAGAGTACTTTTTTATTTAGTAAGATTTTTATGTATTACATCCATCATGTAGGAAATAAAAACATAGTTCCATGTTCCAGTAACCTTAATCTGAAAGCGGATTGGCAATTCCGAAGACGCAAGTTAATTGCATTTCGAAGTTCTGTGAAGGCTCCGAGATTTATGACTGTATCGCGAAATCGCGAGGAAGTAAACATTACAAAATGTGGATTAGCGTAACAAGTTCCTAACTAGTTTGTAATTCGTTCTATTACATTTCAGAAAGAGAAACACATGCGCAAGTTTCCGAGTGTTCGTCACGTCGCAGTTTCTATAATTTGTATAATAATTTAATATCTTATAACTTTAAATAATGTTGCATTTAATAATAACGACGAAACTTCGTATTTAGAGCATTTAATGGTCTAAATACTTAGTTTTCGTGGTTTTACATTTTGGACAGAAATCCTTGGTCGTAGGTTTATTCAGGTATAACTCGATCGGTAAGACCTGAGCCATACAGACGGATGCGCAGTAGGCTACGATGACGTAATCCAGACCTGCCTGACCTTCATAGCACGTGATGTTCTCTGCCAGTTCATACTGTACGGACCGTGTAAAACATCTTAGATAGCCTCACAACATTCAATAGTGAATGTGATACGTTAATAAGAGCAATGGAAGGCGAATGTAGTTATTCTAGCGAAAAGGTTGGTGATTCACAGTCAGAGTATGGAAATATTGTGGAATGTATATAGGTATTTCAAACAGGTGCACCAAGATTACCCTAAATATGCAATTCAGTAGCGTGTTTAGGATATTACAGGAATTTCATTCAGCAGCTTTAAGAGAGTTGTAAAAGAAGGTGAGAAATGTGCTCAAGATGCAACGAGATTTAGTACTCCACACAAAAAATACCAAGAAAAAAAGTGAAAACAGACTTGGATGATTTTGATAAGTGTGTAATTAGAAGGACGGTGAATGAATTTCACAAGACAAATGAGGAAAGGCCAACTTTAAAAACAATATTACCTGTCCTAAAGAACAAAATTATGTTTCTGGAGGTAAATGGGCTTTAAGGCAAGTGTTGAAAGATTTACATTTCAGGTGGAGGAAAACAATGGATAACCGGAAGATATTAATTGAGAAAATGGACATCAGTAATTTACGTCTGAAGTATTTACGATGTCTTACAACATACAGGGAAGAAGGGCGACCAATTATCTACATGGACGAGACCTACATTCATTCATCGCACACCAAAAAACATGCATGGAGTGACGACAGTAACATGGGACTGCTAGCTCCGGTTTCGAAGGGACAACGAGCTATAATTGTGCATGCAGATGGTGAAGACGGTTTTGTGCCCAGTGCACTTCTGATGTTTAAGTCGGGTACAAAACTAGGAGATTACCACGATGACATGAATTTTGTCAATTATCAAAAATGGCTTACGACTAAATTAATAACAAACCTTCCCCAAAACTCTGTTCTGGTAATCGATAATGCATCGTACCACAACGTAGAACTTAACCCCGCCCTAAAATTCCTCATGCAAGAAAGCAGTCATGGTATTCCATTTCACTAGAAAATGCTGAAACTATAACTATATTCATTGATTAAACTCAGAAAGCCCGATTGGAAAACATTCAAAATTGAAGCCCTTCTTTCTCCACATGGACATCCGTTTTACGACTTCCACCATACCACTCCGACCTAAACCCCATAGAATTAATTTGGAAGTCACTCAAAGACCACGTGGAAAAGAAAAATGTACATTTTACTTTGGACTGTGCGATGCATTTGGTAGAAGAGAAATGTCAGTCCATGACATCCGAAGACTGGATTTCAAGACGCCGACATGTTCGAGACATTAAAGAAACGTACATTGCCTATGAACCGGCCATTGATGCAATAACAGAACAGTTGGTAATTCAAGTGGGAGATGACAGTGACGCAGATGACGACGATTCTTTATCAGAATGTGACATGAGAAGTTTGTATTGCCCAAGCTTAAAGAAAGTTATATGAGTTCATTATTCAGATTCTATTTGGGTTATTTCGGGGATGCAACAGGAGGCACAGCAGTGATTTCTCTTAACCACTTTACATAGAATATGGCTTAAGGTTTTCCTGGTGTGCCGTATCTAAAAATTCTTCTCGGGTACAGCCAGGCGAGAAATTTGCCAACTTATCAGAGGTCGATGCTGCCTTCATCCTCAGGGATTCTGAAGTGCCGAGTGAGAGAAGTCTTAAGTAGGTAACTTAACAAAATGTTTTCATGAATATCTATGAAAGGAAACATGAAATTATTGGCATTTTTTTATGTTAAAAATATATTACTGTATATGAAACTTGTATGTGGAGTGTACAGACTTGACCCAATCTTGCTCTCAACCGTGGTGGCTTGAACTGTGCCGCTTCTACATGTGAAACCTTTTGCCGCACAACGTACGGGAGTAGAATATCGCTGATATACTCGGAGCAGTCAGTTAAGTTTATTGCAGACTAAGACAATATCACTTCCTATTACGTTCACTTGCTACCTTTCTCTCAGACACAATTGTAGGAAAAGAGAAAAGTGTCACTTGAGATTGAACTGTAATTAACGACCTGATGGTCTGCCTGTCGAAAATGTTTGATTTTCTATCCTCCATCTTGCTCATAAAATAAAAGCTACATCAGCGACTAGATTGACACGCTTGATCATTACCAAATATTTATAGGCCTATAGCCGGCTGCAAAAAGGATGGGTTCCTCTAAAGGTTTTATAATGTCCAGATTCAGAATGTCCGTCATATACGAGATGATTCATAATATTTATTGAATGCCAGAATGATACTTGTGGTGGACGGGAAATTGTCTGTCCATCTGCCTGTCTGTCTGTCCGTCTGTCTGTGTGTCTGTACGCTCGATAACTGAAATACGTTTTATCGGAATTTTATGAAACTTGGTATACGCCCGTGGTATAACGTCCATAGAGAGAAGCCTATTGATATTTCACCAAATCGGTTGACCGGTACCGGAGTAATGCCCAAATTTGTACCTATTTTATATGATAATATAGCCTAAGAATTTATCAAATGCAAATTAGTTCTCATGACTACACATTGTTTTATAGTGTTCATATACGGCTTTGGAAGTTTCAATATAGATAGCTATGACAAATAACACTATCCAGATATCCCTTCATATATGCTTATCAGACTAGAACTTTGTTCTTCCGTAAACCCTGCTTAATGAATCGATCTGGAGCTAAACTCGGAAATCGATAATAAAAATGACGTATTTTCTGCATATCATAACTGCAATTATCACTGATTAAACAAAAGCATTCTGGCACTTTGTTACATCAGTTTACCTGATTTTATTTATGATCCAATAAGTAAAAACGGGATTTTATTTTGCGAGCAGGTCTGTTTGCGAAACGAGTCCTTGAGAGGGAGTGTAGTAATCCTGCCTTTTTACCATAATTTTTTTATATGAGAGTGTAATCTTTTTACCATGTGTATTATACACGGCCGGAAAAATCGGTTAAATACTAATAAGCATTAGATTTATTGTAGTGAATTACGCACCATGGAGCCATATTGGAGTGCGCAGACAAGTGTTATACCGTAGAGTTTCTGGTACACGGCTGCCAACTTAAGGACAACACTTTTCACCCACCAAGTATGACGAATTTTGTAATAACGGTGAGAAATTCATATTTAAAATGGATGCGAGTTTTATAATTTTCATACGAGTATCTTAATTAGCAATATAGGCAAGTTGCGTACGACTGTTTTTGTTCGACTTCAATTAGCCTAAATGTTTATCTGTATCTGGTACCCTATGATCCCCAGGTGGGGCGAAGGGGCCTCCAATGGAGGTTTCATTACCTATACTAATTTTGATATGCTTATTTTCCGAGAGAGGGTAGAGGGACAGGTGGTAAGCCCATCGCCTCGCAACCCCCCTCTGGAAACTAAATATTTCTTGGACGTGAAAGGGCCGAGAAATTTTGTCCAGAGGCTCTATTTTAGGCTTGGAGTTCTTTTACGTGCCGTAAATCTACGACACGGGACCCCCAGCTTAAAGTCCCTCCCGGAGGACTCCGTGCCCAGGATTTTTACGTCCTGAAAAATCCATCGACCGCGGCCGGGTTTGATCCCGCGCCCTGCGGATCTAGAGGCGGGCACGCTACCTCTAGACCACCGCGGCCGACTAAATGTTTAAGTTTTGAGATTTTAGATTCATCAAAATAGAAATAAATAAAGCGACTGATGACGGCCATCCTCTATTAGCAAGTTCTTGTAGTTCTTTCTTCTTCTAGCCTATAGGTGGCAGCTAATTGTGTACGGTCATGTCGAAGCTTGTGATTGCCCGTTTCCTTGAAACGAACAGATTTTTACAACACGAAATAACCTGAAATTAGTATAAAATTAAAACGAACAAGAATAGAATTGATTTCATTTTAAATACAGGTTATTTACTATGCAGTTCCATTTACTGCTCTCAAGGTTTCAAGATCGTTCCGTGTTCGATAATAATCGATATCACACGTGGGTTATAATGAAACCCATGTATTGTAGGCCTAATGAATGTCATTATGATACCCTTACGTCACATGTAATAACCGTATTATAGTATGGTAGAACAAAAAAATATTTATTCATAAAGCTCTTTATGAATATTTTTTTTACAGGCCTATTATCACAATGTTTTCATAAAACTGGCATAACGTTGCTTATTAATTAATGCTAACCAACATTTAAAATACCGGGAAACGAACTGACAGTCTTACCTTTGCGCTGGACACATCTCTCGAAGTTATAGGCTACATTGTAGACCATATATGGGCAACGCCCGGCCCGCGGGTCGGATGTGGCCCTCCCCGACTTTTGATCCGGCCCGCGCAACATTTTAAAATTGCACTAGAAAAAGTAAATATTTTCGATTCACGGATTGATGCCAACATTGATTATCTTGTTTCTCAAATTCAAGTTCAAGCTTCTCATTAATCTGTTGATTGTAAGTAAATACCTAATCAGTTCGATATTGTTTTCATTCATGTAACTTCAGCATTATACTTTATAAATATAAAAAACAGCATCATGATTATTTTTTCACAATTACCTATTATCTCCGGCCCGCGACTTCATAAAAATCGTAAAGTTTAGCCCGTATCTTTCCAAAGGTTGCCCATACCTGTTGTAGACGGATGACTTCTATTGATGCAACACCTTAGCAATGCATAAGTTTGTTTACGATTGTGAACCGCGCCATATAGGCTTAATTTTACTTTCTGACGAACAAGAGTCGGTAAAGGCCTATCATTTTTGCAGCCGGCTGTACATAAGCTTTTCCTGTCTTAGACATGTGGCCTCTTAGTCTTACGTTTTAATCATTCATTTATTCGGTAGACCTAAAAGACTCCTTGGTACAAGTCTGTAAAATTGGAATAGTTTTGGAATCGGTGTGTATCCATGTTTCTACATTGCAGCCCATAATCTTCGACAGATTCTAAAATTAGTAGGCCTACCATTTGTAATTCCTCCTTTGATTTATATGTCCTTTTTATGTTCAGTCATACAGAGTGATAAAAAAAGCATTCAGTATTTCAGATTTTGTAGTGTTAATCAAAAGAAACATAAAAGTAAATAAACATAGGTTATAAAATTAATATCTTCCGCGGCATGGATACATTTCATCGCTACCATAGGAGAATGCTGTGATACATTCAAAGTAAATAAAGAGTACCCAATGTTTTAAGAGAGATATTCATTAAATCGAGAATTTTAATGTTAAAATTGTGGCATATCTATGAAAGCATGAATTTAAATTTAGGCCGTTCAAACATTAGGGGAGCGTTAGATGTAGGTTCCTATTTAGAAGTATCTAGAAGCACTGTGAATCTATAAAATAATATCCTATGTCAAGTATAGAAAATGAGCAGATATTATCGACAGGAGCTTGATATAGAGTTAATGACTTTTGCTGAAAAATTATGATGGAAAATATTAAAAATATTCTAATACAGCAGGGTTGCCAGATCAGAAACGTAGAACAGTCGTACCAATATCAGAAAATAGTCGTATGCTAGTTAAAACTGTCGTATACTATGTGATTTTTCAGTGTAATGATCGTATTGTATTAATATTAATAATAATAATAATAATAATAATAATAATAATAATAAAATAATCGATATTATGCCCCTTATATAATATGCCATGTAACTTTTAGTAAATCATCTTATTTGTAAATGATTAGGCGTGTTTCATTATCTTCCGATGTGAAAAATTTAATTAAATACAATAAAATTAAATAAACAGTAGTTGCCACATTGTTTTAATTATTGCAGAAGGCACAGGATTGCTTTCCAAACATATTGATTTTAGCAACATGCTTACAACAAAACCCATGAGAAAACAAATTTAAAATTCGTCAGTAGATTGAAACATATAAAAAGCTATGTTAAAATAGTCGTACAAATAGGCGTACGACTCATCATTGCGTCGTACGTTGTACAAATCTATGAAATAGTCGTATGTGTACGACTATAGTCGTACGTATGGCAACCCTGTAATACAGTAAGTTTGTCATTTTTTTTATTAATACAAAGTATATTAAAATTGTACGAGCAATGACCCAAGTTGAGAGGTTACATTACAAAATTACCTTTTCGGAGCTGAATTTATGTATTAATATAAGCATTCCTCAAGTGAAATAATCAGTGGATTATAAGTTTGAAATCGACTAGAAAAATTTCATTGAAATAGCTAGCTTCCATGAGTAACAGTTGTAACATGTGAGTAATAATCCTTACATTCTAATGCAAAGCAGTACTCTTTTAATCTTATCGTTCTTCTTTTATGCACTTTTTCGGAACGAATTTATACGTCAGGAGCACTGAGAAGGTTAACTTTACTATAATAGGCTATTATACATTACAAAGGGTTTGATCGGATCTGTAATATTGTTTCTTAGGATCTAGAATTCTAGACAATAGGATTGATACGTAGTTTTAAGCCTGTAAACTTGAGATGATATACCTTGAGAATAAATCTTTCCGTCTATTCTTCCCCTTTACAAGCTTCCCGTCTTAACTACAAGACACTAGCCTACATGTTTACAAACACAATTACAATTTTTTTAAGGCAAACACCCTTATTTTAAGCCCGACTCGATTTCACCCTTCTTTTTATGTAGCTGTTTTCATGTGGCGTGATCATCGTTGGTCTCACAAATAGTCCCGGATATACGAAAGAATTGTTTACAAATTTTATTTTTATTTTTTTCGTTAAGACGCCACCCAAATAAGCATAGACTCTTGGTTGGGGGGCAGTTCAGAAATGTATATGAATACTTTAAATTAAAAACACATACATAATAAAATCAAAATGAATTAAATCATTTGCAGTAATAATAGGAAGGAAATTAAAAAAAAAGAAAGTAAGAAGAAAGATATATTAAACTATTTTGATAATAAACTTAATTATTTGCTTAAATTTATAAGTTAAATTATTTAAATTATTATGACTTGTTTGATTTCTTCTTGTATCGTATGTATGGGGATATTAATGTGATCTAAAGCTTTAATTTTTATTACTATAATATATTTAAATTTGATATACACTATGTAGGCTTGCATTATATTCGGAAAATACTAATCTAGACCAGTGGTTCCCAACTTTTCCAGCTGGCGACCCACCTTTCCTTATCGGGATACTTCCACGGTCCATTGGTCCATGGTAAAGTAAAAAACCTTATCTGCATCGTATCCCTTCCTTATATATTATATATATTTGCAATATTTGATGGTAAATTATACTTTTTTGAAGATACAGATTGATTATTGATATACAATTTGTGTTCTGATTTGAAAATGGTTGACAAAATATAAGCACTTTGTAATAAAACAGTTATTTATTTAACTATATATATATGTTTGAAATATATGCAACAAGTGGTTTCATACTCACTAACAAGTGTTCCTAGGTGAAGATAAAAACTACAATTATGAAAATACACAAATACTATTTTAATTATTCAGGCAAAATTGCTGTTTTTAAGTAAGAATACTATATTAATGAGATTTTTGGGACTGTTTCGATTGAACTAACACGTCAATGTCAGGATTGAATGAAGTTGTTTTTAATCTTAAGTCACTTTCAACATTGAGGGATGTAGTGGTTCTGTTGTCTGTCCCAGATGCCAAAAATCAAGAACCAAGAAAACAATAAAAACAATTTGATTTGTTTCGATTTTTCTTATATTTTCTGGTTGTTTATTCGATGGTTTCTGATAGTTTTAGGATCGAGTCGCAATACACCTGTAACCCTTCCGCTAGTGGGTCGCTAGTGGGTCGCGGCCCACCGGTTAGGAACCGCTGATCTAGACGAAAAAGTGAAGACGTTTAGGTAGAAACATTTTAATAACACGTTTCTGAATATAATATATAAAATAATAGTGCAGAAAGAATAGTTTTCGAAGTTCTCCGTCGAATTATGCCATACTTGATACTGAACTGAATTAGAGATAGATTATTTTTAAATCGTGTATCTATTATAAAAAGTGCTATGTCTGAAAACCGGAAGCATTTTGATTGGCTCTCGAGGACAACCAATCAGCGGCCGAGCCGCCACAAACATTAGTGTTCGTACCTAAGGTAAACAAGGCAAGCTCAGATGTATTCTAATAGACGAAATTACTTACTAAAGAGCTTTCTTTCACTTCCAGAAGTTCTATCCAGCTTATTATTTGACCACTTGACAGCATATAAACAATAACTAATAACTATTATAATGAGCGTAACATAATGGTGTTAAAATGAAATTGCATGACCCACTCCACAGAACACCAATATTATTATTAGAAGTGAACAGCGCATGTCAAAACTCTGAAACAAAAAACGATTGCAGCGCTCGAAGGGGTCGGGCAGTTAAGCTGTAAGAATGAAAAATTCACGTACCAGAACACATGTATGAAAATGCATTCCAAATTTTGTAAAACCATAGCCCACTAGTAGTATTAGCGGGCTTCGGTAATGACCGTAGCCCACTAATACTAACAGGCTATAGTGATACAAACAATTATCTTTTAAAAGCATTGACACAGAATGCACTAAATCATGAACACCTTAAATAAGAAAAAATAATAACTTGCAAACAATATGCGTTAAGGTCTTATACAAACCGTAGTGTAGAATACCTTCTAGAATTTCTGCTACATACATGTCTCGGTGACTGCTGAAATATGTATTACTTTAGATGACTTTATAAATAAAAAAACAAACATTCTTGATTATTGAATTATATTTATAAAAACTGATTTTAAAAATGTTACATTACCGTAAATATTAGTACCGTCCTGTCACTTCCTCAGTCGTACACAGCTGTATGAACCTACTTTCTATTTTCACAAAAACTAGGCGAGGCTTCACTTCCCACATTAGATTGGGAGCTCATAGGGATTGGGTCTCTGTAAATCACGAGTCCCAGCTGCTTTGGGATAACTTCGTAATTTAACTTATGTCTGGTATGGTTAACGAAATCTTTCTCCTGGAAGTGGTCTCACACATTAAATAATTAGCACAATTCACATTATCATCTAGATTGCACTGACATTTCCGCTGTTTCAGTTGGTTCACGTTTCACTTTTTGGGAAACCTGTAGAAATGTTTGTTTTTGTAGTTCACGTTGGATTTCATACTGAAGTATTTACTTCCACAGCCAGGGAACTAACAGGAATATTTTACTCGTTTCTGAAACAAAGAATATGAAACATTAAACTTAATAATTCGTAGAACATGGAATAAATATTAATTCAGGATTGTTTTAAGTAGTTAATGTATTTCAACTTACCTTCGCTACTTGACATCTTTATAATATGTTAATTAAATCTCCTTCTTTTCCAAACACTAATGCATACAGATCGTTGCAGAAACAAACCAGATATTACGCCTTTTCGTATATTGCTGTCATATGTTTCGAAACAAACCTGCCGCCATGGCAACAGCGATCACAGTGCACCAACCGGTCGGGCAGTGAACTTATGAGCTGTTGCTATTATTTCAATGCTACTTTCACCCCCGTGACCCACAATACTCAAATTCAGTATTATAGAAGGCTATGGTTGCTGTTATGATTCGAAATTATCTCCATTTGTCAATACATATTTTAATGTAAAATGTATATAAGTTTATCAGAATGCATTAACATTAGTGAAATTTTTCGTCTGTTGTTAAAGAGAAATTAGATCGTTAAGAAAGTTATGGTATCATTACTAAGCTGACTGTCCTTTTAAATGCAGGTACTGAATAGTTTTAATTCGTGGAGAAGATTGTTTTAATTCTGTCGTTAGAAAACTATATTGCAGAGCTGCCACAAATTCGAGAATCGATGGAACTAGGAAGGAAAATATTTTCCCTAATTTCGATAATGTTTACGTTTACAACATTTTTTTTATCAGTTTTTGTGAAAACCTATCCCTACTTATTAATTGCATACTTAAATAATTTTTTCTCTACCAATGTTTTATTCAACTAGAAGTGGAAGATTATGCAATGCATACAAGTTTGTAAATATAATGTAAATAAATTATTTTATACCAACAAAATGCAAAATCATTCTGTGCGTACTGTGGCAGAATAGACGCACTATGCACTGGAAAATCATTTTTAAAATAATCATACCAGCATTATAAATGTAGCTAAATTTTAGCTAGCACGAATTGCTACTTTTTAGATTTGATCGAAGGATAAAACTGTATTGTTTTACGCATACTGTTAACTAAATGTATAATTTGTCTGTTCAATATATTGAATATTGATCAATTATAATACCTAAATATTTGACTTCTCGGAGTTAGGAATGAATGAACATGCACAACTAGGATTTTGTTATGTTTCAATGTCTTATAATTTTAAAAGAGGCTGTGTGTAACATGTATCCTAACACATTATTCCTTTGGTAAATAGTGTATACAATAATATAATTGTATGTATAATTATTTTATATATGTTGAACATTATGCTTAAAATAAGCTAAACTGGCCTATGATTTTGAGTAATATATTTTATTTATCCTCGAAAATTGAATGTTCTGTTGACAATTTATTATCTGAGTTGTGAAGGCTGCCTAGAATTCAAGTCAGCAATTCCTAGACTGGTAAGCTTGAGAAAGCCTGTTCAGCAAAATATACGTGTTTTTACATCGGATTAATCAACAAAGTTCCAGCTAACTTGCTCTTACAACTTAATACGATTTTGAAATCTGAGAAACTTGAATATACAGTTTTTACGGTGCAGATATTTCGTTCTGTTATTAAAAAAGAGAAATATTGGCACTGCAGCTGCATATAAATCTCACTAATCACTTACTTGTAAAATATATTACTTTGTGATTGTGCAGTAAGTAGTGGAATGACGCTTGATATTAGAAAACTACATTAATTTGAATGAAAATAAACCAAAATTAAATAGATAATGCAATAAAATTATGGAAAATTGTAATTAAAGTTCCCGCACGAAATCTGTGCCGATTGCCTATGTCTTTGCATTATGTTTTCGTGGGGACTGTAGCGTCGATTGGCCTGCTACCTATCTCTCTCGCACAACAGTACCTTCCTTTTTATTTGTAAAGGCCTAGCTACCTCTCTCTCTCTCGCACAATAGCATGTCTCTCTCTAGCGAGTAACTGTCTCATCGGCACAGATATTGTGCGAGATCTTTAACAATAACTTACTTACTCGACAACTTTGTTGCGTCGCATTTTTATGTACCGGTAACACTAATGGTTTACTACCATTTCGTCTGTTTGTTAAGCAAACACGACCAAACGATTTTCTTACAGTTTTACATAAATATTCCTTGAAATCATAAAAAACAAGGATTTTTATGTCTGTAAATTTGTTTGTTACGCAGTCACATCCAAACGCGTTGTTCGATGTTCTCCCAATTTTGCATGAATATTATTTGAAGTTATTAAAATCCCTTTAGGCAGGCCTACAGGCTGAGGAAGATTTCGAAGTGCTTTTGGTTTAATATATTGTCGCTGCGCAGCACTCTTCTTCTTTAGCCTTGGCATGACAAACACGCAATAATAACTGCAAAAAAGAGGAAACAGCACTTTTTTAAACATTCAAATCTCGCCTTATATTAGAGCTATCGAGAAACTAGTTATCAATTTGTAGAGTACTCATCAAGAGCTTTTCAACGATACCCCACAGGACGTGGTTTCAAAATTTTCGAATTTCCATCCCCCATCCTACTCGTACCCCCCAAACCCCCGAATCGTTGGTGTCACTGTGAACTCCATAGGGAGTACTCTTTATTCAAAAAAGTTTCCCTCTATACTTCATAGGGGCCGAGACAAAAAATTTTCAAAATTTCAACCCCCTCCTCCGACCCCCCTTGGACCAATTTTGCTCATTAACGAACTTGTCCGAACTATTGGGCCTAGAAAAAACATAATAACATTTGGTTCAACCATATATATATATATATATCCTATATATTACAAAAAAGTTTTTTGAAGGGGCTGTGGTTTCGTACTTAGGGAGGCATGAAACGTCAAGATATGAGATAATTTTTCGTAAGTTATCGATTGCAATAGGTAGATTTTTCTTTTTCTTTTTCTTTGAAATCTCCCTAAAAATACCTATGTTTAATTACTTATTATTCCTTTACAATATGATGACCGTCTTAAGTGATTAAGAGCAGATCGTAGTTTTTTATGCGAGGTCTGATGTTTACAGAACTACTACTAAAAAACCTCGTTAACTTCAACAGAATTTGTTACGATATAGCAGCACCTTGTAACACATCAGCTGTTGTATGAAACAGCGTGGCGGGGCATTCTACACGAGCGATTTTTTGTTGTTGTTTTGGAACTTTTTATTACATTATTAAATTAAAATATTGAAGTACATAATATAATAAAAAATAGCCTACAGTACAAAATACAATACAAGTTATAGTGATGAACACCCGAAAGAGCAGAATGCTCGAGAACGGGTGCAGTTCAGTTCTAAAAAGTTCACTTACATAAAAAAGGACTGTAAGATCATATTCACACACATACACACCTGCAGACATCAATCGCGTTTTCGCCCCCTCAAACGTCTATTGTAAAATAGGTGGCATAGGCTATACGTATTTCAAACGCTTGGTGATAACTTCATCAAAATCGACAAGTATGCTTGACTCATGGCTCAGGGATATGAGTCAAACAGGTTGTGGCGTCTTCTCGTGAAGTAGGCCTACTGTGACCAAAAAAGGAGGCAGTGGTGGACATTGTCTAACCATCTTTCGACCGTGCAATTATATGGGATGTTCTAAACTCATAGAACATGTCCTGAAATTTTTATTCTATCCTACAGATGCCCGAAATATCAATTGATAAGTTATTTTAACTGCCGGAATTTTTGGAGCACAAAATCGATTTCCACTATCAAACATTACTGATTGTACAAGAGCCAGAGAGTGACACATCCAAGCACAGGTGGAACTATTGTTTAGTTATGCCACGTCTAGCTTAGTCAGCGTTTCGAATGCTAGCATTGCTAACACATTCAAAGGCGTTATAGTCACCATACGTTGTTTTAACGCGAAGATTGACAAAATGTTTGGTACTCAACGCAACTAGTTAAGACGGATCTGATGACGCAGTTCTTAACAGCGGAAAGAGACTATTCGCCGAGCACCTTATGAGTGCACTTGGAGGAGACCGCCACTGTTTAATTGACAATACGTAACGTTGTCAAAACTAGGTATCCGATAGAGGAATGTACAGTTACACCATGAACACTTATAATCTTCTGATTCCTCCACATTAGTTCTCGGAAGCAGTACCTCCGGAAATTCTCAATTATTATTATCACAGCCACCCCTACGATGTTATATTATATCCTCATCTAGCACCTATTCTCACCTATATTCTAGCAAAAACTATCTCTGCTACTGTGAAGACTGTGAACCCGAAGAATGTACCGTGCACTGTATACGGCATTATATATAGAGAAGCACGACGAAACCTGATCCAGGAAATAGGAGATATCTAGAAAAGCCGGAATTGAGACTAACCGATAGTGAAACGCACCCTAGGAGAATGCTCAGGCTCCTGGAGAAACCGAGCACGAAATGGGCGATTGTCCAACGTGTCCCCCCCCCCGTATGATAAAAAAATATATAAAACATAGTTCTATTAGAGCCATCCAAATCGCTTTGAGACAACTCCTATGCAGACCAACAGCTCTTTCTAACATCGTCATACTATGTGATTCACAAGCTGCAATAAGAGCAATTTCAAATCACAACACACCACCTAGCCATGATATACTGAACTGCAGAAAACTTATCAGAAACCTACTTGATCAACAGAAGAAAGTAGTCCTGCAATGGATTCCATCCCATTGCGGCATTGCCGGAAATGAAGCTGCTGACACACTAGCAAAGAAAGGGATCCAAATCCATCCCTATCCAGTTAGTACTGAATACAGAAGTGCTGCGAGAGTCATTCATCAGAAAATGAAAGCTACTCGCCAGAAGAACCTGGAGAACCACATCAAGGATTATCAGTGGAAAGACACCATCAAATCTATTCCAGACTGGCCAAGAAAAGAGGCTGTAGCAAGCTTCCGCATGACAACTGGACACGACTGCCTTGCAAAACACCTACATCATGTTGGCATTTTCACCAGCCCAAATTGCATCTTATGCAACACGAACTCCATCATGGATTCACATCATCTTACCATCTGCCCTGCCCTCAAATGTACAACTTTGGTGGACCGATACAGGGAGGCAAGAGGGAAGATGACTATACTGTAAACATGTGCCTTCCTTGTTTCCAATGTTATGCTTTGTATTTTATGTATTTTGTATTAGGTGTATCGCTTTGTCATTGTTACTTGTGGCTAATGATGTACATCAAATTGCCCCTGCATTAAATTAAATAGTTCTATTATTGTTGAAGCAAACTAGATCAATACACATTTCCCCATTGATTTAGGACCTACAAGCACGGGAAATGGAGCAATAGAACAAATGCTCTGAAAAGTTGTTGGGACCGGGGTATGGCCTATGACCAAGGGCTGTGGGGATGGTGGAGAGCCAAAACAAATATTCTCACCGCAAAAGAGCAGGTTCAAAGAAGCGCCGTGTTGTACCACACTAATTTGCATCACTGGTAAATACAACTCAGAACTGCGGATGATTTCTTTACGGAACTGCACTTCCAAGGCCCTGTCCACTTGTTCCGTAACTATTTAGTGGGTCTTCCTACCTTGTGGCCGACTAGGAGCTCTCATATGCGGTGGTGGATTTACAGACACAATATGCTGCACTATTACTGCATCTAAAAATTCAATGATAAATGTTTCTTCTTATATTTATATGATTTTTCAGACCATGTTTTTGAAAGAAGTTTCCGTCCAAATTAAGATTTACATCTATTAGTGCTATTTTTAGCTCTGCGAGGATATGCTCACCAGTTAAACGGGATCTCTGGTTGAATTTTATAAATTTCATCTTAGAAAAAACCTGATTGCACTGATAGGTCGATGAAAACATACGGTACTCAAAATATTGTAGGCAAACTTCCTATGAAGAGGATATGTAGTGCCACGAAAATTTTCAAATAATTTAGCCACTACCAGACAACTGAATAAACAAGAGACAAATGGCAATCGCATTCTGTCTAATACACCATGCCATCTGCCGGAAGAGTTTTGCAGTTTACATCCCTATTGGAATGCCTGTCTAGAATAGCCTTAAAAGTATGTTACTGCTGATACTTTGTTATTTTTCTGGTTTTCAATTACTAGAATTATTAGAATTACTTTTTTAGCTTCTGAAGATTTGCGTATTTTGGAGTTAGGAAGTGTGTTAATTAGGGGACGAAAGTGTCTTTTTGTAACCAAAACTCATAGGGTGAAAGTAGTATAAAGGTTCTGATTGTAACAGCTTCTTCCTTGTCCCTAAAATTTAATCTTGCTTAAGCGTTATTGGTAGGTACCGGTACTGTTTTTTTTCTTTCTTACCACCAGTACAGAAGAGAGTAAGTAAATTTTTTTCTTTTGCGGTTTTCCGATCAAGTTGGTAGCATTCGAGTACATTAAATACAATTATTATTACATGGGCCACATACTCCAGCCTGTATAACTGGTTTTTGTGAATTCGTTTTAATCCTTGACAGTATTATTCTCTAGTATCCCAACCGGTACGCCATGGATCCCCAGGGGAACGCATACCCCAGGTTGAGAACCGCTTCTATAGAACAAAGGTTTCCGGGAAAGAACAATGAATCTAGAAAATATTTAAATACATATAAACATTGAATAAGTATGTAAAACATTTTTTTGTAATTTTATTAGCTTTAAGTCATTTATTTTTATTATTATTTATTGTATTGTAACAAGGGCTCGTCGGGGTTCAAAATGAGAACACCGAGTTTATAATTGAAGGATGGAGGTTTCTTTATTTCCTACAACAATTGCCAATACAGCCAGAAAACTCCAGACTATTTGCCAGTTCACTGTCCTGTTCAGTGCTCACTCTCACTGTGCTCAGTCCTAATTACAGCACTGTTCCAGTCCAATCCAGATCATCCCACGTCGCGTCGGTCAACTCCACAGTCCTCGCTGCCGCTGTGCGATCCACCCGTCGCGCCGAGTTCCCCGGGACGGCACTACCTCAGCCCAGATCAGCTCACCAGCTCTTCCGTTCACCCTTCCCTCCGGTCACTAGTTCCCCGTTGACTAGCTATTCCGCTCTCGGGTCCCTCCGGTCACTGGCTCCTCAGCTTCCCAAGACACACTCAGGCCGCGCTGATCAGTCCTCTCCGTCCAGCTCACCCTCTGACGCTGACGCTCGCCGCTACTCACGGACTGCCTCTCTGACTGTTCCCTCGTTGACCCTCTGACTCTTCACGGACTGTCTCTCCTCTGATGTACGGACTCTTCACACTGAACTCTCTTCATTCACTGACTGTCTCTCTCAACTCCGATTCACTGACTGACTCGGCTCGGCTGCTCGCACTCCTTATATAGCCTTAACGAAAGTTCCAGAGTTGAGGTCTGGAAAGCTCTCCGCCCGCGCATGGTCTAGAATGTCCGCGCGGTGCGCCGTCAAGCCCTTAGCGCGTGGCTCCACCTCTGGCCCCACCCACGAGCGCGCGCCGTCACTCACCGCGCCGTGCCGCGCCGTGCCGCGCCGTGCCCGTCGGCGTGCGGCTCCAATAGCCGTGCTGCGGTCACGCCCACAGGCGCTCGTCTGCCGCCCATCCACTAGGGGAGCGCGATCCTTCTAGACTCCGTCGTTCTAGTTCTTTCTGGCTTACTCCTCCTTCTATCAGGCTCTAGGCTTTTCTGGGCTTTGTCACAGTATGTATTTGTGTTTAATATTTTTGTCTCCTTTTTTATAAATCTGTATTTTCTTTTTCTAGCTCTGTTTTACATTTTTCACCTTTTTTATAAGTGTGTCATTCTTTCTCATTTTGTTTTTTGTTTCTCCTCTTTCTCCACTCTGATGTTCTGAATCTACGCCCGAGCACGAGCAGTCTGCTCATTCGGGTGTATTTCTAAATAAATATTTGGTTCTTTTCTTTCTTTTTCTTTTCTGTACTTTAATTTTGAAATTTGTAAATGTTTTTTGTTTATTTGTGTATTTTTGTATTTGTATTTGTACATACGTTTGTAAATGTAATTTAAATAAATAAAATATGAGTCTAAATGCAGCTTATGAAATATTTTAAGTTTTATAATTTTAGGGCTTTGTAGGAAATGTATTAGAATACTTGGGAATGTATAGCTCTTTTCTTTGTCACACTTCACTGTATTATACTATAATAACTATAAATTATAAAGGTAATTTTCCCTACGTAACTCAACCAAATATAATGAAAGTACTGTAGTGTCATTTGCATTATTGGCTGGATACAATAATGCTGGCATCCGCAACGCTTATATGTAAACTTTAAGTTGATAACTTGTGTGTGATACAATGTGAACTGCGAAGTCATTGTAGCATTAACTGTTGTGAAACTTGACGCCTTCATTTCGAATAAATTGCATCGAGAGGAATTTGATTTATTACCGAATTCATGAAACTATGTTTGTCGCCACGAGGGAGGTAACAATAGCCTATCAGTGGACTCTATCCAGTTTGAAATTAATCGTATATGCTTCAACACCTTGATCCCTAAAGGGTTCCATGTGCTATTGAAATTGCATCACGTAATTTGATTGAATAAAATCCATTGTTGCACAATGGCGTAACTGAAGGCCCCGCAAATCCCGCGATGCGTGCGGGCCGATGTCCTAGGAGGCCCGAAATTAAAACCGGAAGAAAAGGATTACAAATAGGTTGTCATCATGGGGGAAATATGCAAAGCAGTAAAAGAAGAAGAGTTTGCTTAATTGAGAGCTGGTTTCTCCTGTGGATAACACAAGTAAAGTCAGACGAAAGTCAAGCAATAATTTTCGCCAAGTGTATATACTGTATATATATATATATATAATTAAGCTTGTATTATAGAGTAAAATTTAAAGGATTGTTGTCCACCTTATACCCTCAAAAACTTATGTAACCAACACCAACTAGTATTTTTGGGATTGCTTCGAAAAAATTTCAAATTACAGTATTTATTTGCACACTTTTTATTTTGTAACTTATTTAAGCTAGAATTGTAAAATAAATGTACATTAGCTAAGTTAAAACATATCCAGATAACAACCAATGAAATTAGAAAGTTTTTACATTTTACATATTATATTAAAATTTATTTACAAGTAACACTTGTACAAAGTGTACGACATTAATTTAAACCTACCACTAAAATATTAAAATCAGTCTATTGTATTTATCACATATAATGAAACTTTTATATTAAAACACCATGCAAAATGGAACAGTCATCGTAAAGAAAACATTATATAAAGCTAGATTATCATATAACCTGTAATTGTAGCAGTTTTTGTTTATGAATAAAAAACTAGAGAAAAACTTCCTATTTAATCAAATAGGCGTCGTATGTTTCTGTATGTAGATACAGTATTATTCAACCATAGGTAAAATAAGGTGGACAACAATCCTTTAAATTTTACTCTATAATACCCACCCACAAAAGGAAAATATGAAATTTATTAATAAGCTTGTATTGTTTAGAAAGGAGTTAGATTGATATCAAATTTGACACTTTGGTGAGATACTTTACAAAAAAATGCTATGAACACATGTTTAAGTAATTTAAACAGAGCCACAGCTATATTAATGTATAGATTAGGTGTCTTCGCAATTTCCAATGACCCTTAAGGAATTTACAGGATTTTTCATATCACAGCCTACCTGCATACCTGTGCCAGAATTTATTTCCTAATTTCCTACACTACCATTACTAGTACTAACTATTACTACTACTACTAACAAAAATAATATTACCACCTACTTTAAAAAAAATAAAAATAATAATAATAATGCAGGCACCCGTGGGACCGTGCAGACGTGTTTGTGTGATAACGGAGACTTGTGGTGGTAGAATGGGTCGGTCCAAGAAGCAGTCTCCATCCAACGAAGTGGAGTGCGAAACAAACAATGAGGTTGTTGTAAATGAGATAAGGAAAATGTTTGAGGCGTTCAAACAGACCATTCAGAAGGAGGTGAGAGAAATTAAAAAATCTATGGACTTCATCTCCAGCAAATTCGACACGTTTTGTAGAGAGCTTGCGGAAACAAAGGCAGATTTGAGAGCTACAAAAAATGAAGTTGAGTGCCTGACACGTGAAAACCACCAGTTGCGATCTGAGCTCAATGAACTCCAGCAGTACTCACGCAGAGACAATGTTGTGCTATTTGGTATTCCCGAAACTAGAGATGAAGATGTGTACCCAGTAATAGATAGAGTTTCGGAGGTAATTAATGCCAAGGAACTTGTACAGGACATCAGCATTGCACATAGGTTACCTGCCAGACCAGGGAAATCGAAACCAATAATCATAAAATTAATGAGGAGGAGGAGCCGGGATGAATGGATGCAGAAATTTAAACAAGCAGCCAATGGTGACAGCAACGGGCCAGGACTGCCGTTGAGTAAAATCAACCCTCAACTAGGATCGCCTTCGGCAAGATTCTCTGCAGGGGACCATCTGACCGTCGTGACAAGGAATCTTCTCAATGAAGTTAGAGATGCCGCCAGAACTAAGGGTTACCAGTTTGTCTGGACAAAAGATGGGAAAATTCTTGTTCGAAGGGATGAAAGAAGTGGTGTCTGTTTCAGACATTGAAAAGCTGTAAGTAGGTCTAGTCGTGATTAATCCAGTTCTAACACTTTATTATGGATATTGATATCCTAAATTACATAGATAAAATTAATAAATCCACTGATGTTATGAAGAATAAATATGTTGTAACAATTTCGTTAATAACTCTCATCCAAATTTAAAATTATTCAATTTGAACATTCCAAATGTTAATAAAAAAAATTCAGAACTGTGCACATTATTGCAAAGATTCTCTTTCCCTTTTGACGTCACGATTTTATCTGAGACTTGGTTAATTTTTATTGCAGGTTTTTAAATTAAAGGCTATAAAAAATTTATCAAAATTAATAAATACAGCAAATGTGACGGAATAATAGTATTTTTTAAATGTGATATTAATGTCACACTACTGGATATAGATATCGAAGAATGAAATTGTTTAAATTTTAATTATCAGTATTTTGAAATAGAGTCCACACTAATCGCTATCTACAGATCACTGAATAACTGTATAAATGAAGATTTCGAAAGATTTTTAGTCAACAATCTCTATATATATATAAAAGGCTTTGTCCTGACTGACAGGAATCAACGTAGAGCCTAAACTATAACAGGTAGAGACTTGGAATTTTGACAGTACCTTCGTTTCATAATGTAGGTGCTCACTAAGAAAGGATTTTGAAAAATTCTGATTTTAAATGCCAAAAATCAAGTGTTTTTAAAAATACTTAATCCCTTTTTACACAGAATTATCGAATCCGAATCACTTTGACATTAAAACATATTGTTGCCAGGGGGTTTCAGATGGGCTTGGAATTAAATTAAATGGAAGTTTGACAATTACAGTTTGCTTTGTCTATTTTTGTCATACCTTGGAAATTAAACTTTCGCGATCGCTTGAATGTTGTAAGCCCTAATATGGTCAAATATTGTGTTATTTGGACGAAACTCACTATACAGGGGTTTTCTGGACCAAGGAACTTGAATCCGAGGTCGCTTTTACCAGGCGATGCTATCTAATTGTGGTATGTAGTCCACGTCATTTAGGTGTTAATAAATATAATGATTTAACTATTATGCTCTTAATTTTTAATTTTTGGAATAATTATCGCGAGCGAAGCCGCGGGCACATGCTAGTAAGAATATAAATAACCACGTGATTGCTGGGGATATTAATGTATACATTATAGAAAACCACTTGAAATTTTTAAATGCTGTTACTAGGCCTGCTTCAGACTCATGTCTTGATCACATATTCTTACCATGTATTCTATTAAAAAGCTCTTATTGTACAGATGTTATTGTTTCGCTTAAATCTGTGATTGATTCCTCCAACAATGGATGACTTCAGAAACCAATTAAGTAATAATTATAATTTTAAAAATGTAAAAACTGCTGTCTTTGATGACCTCGACTGCTGTAATAATTTCATCCGATCCAAGCAGCATGACTTTAAATTAATTCATTTAAATATATGCAGCTGAAATAAACACTACCTGGAACTCTGTACATTACTGCAAAGTTTCTCATTGGATTTCGATATCATTATTTTAACAGAGTCCTGGTTGAATCATGAGACTGGCTACGAATTACCTGAATATAAAAAAAATTACAAAAATTAATAAATACAGTAAATGCGATGGCCTAGTTGTTTATGTCAAACATCATTTAAATGTGATAGTAGAAGAAAAAATGTCATCGACGAATGCAATTCAATTCATCTCAAAATTAATTATGAAAATAATCTACTTATGTCAACGGCAATTTACAGATCTCCAAATTGTTGCAAAAATACCTTTCTTGATAGCCTAGAACAATTCTTACGCAATATTAAAGAATGTAAAAAAACATGTCATTGTTGGAGACATTAATTTACAGATTCTAGAAGAAAATATCGACTTGTTTGGAAGTAGATATACAAATATTTTACATGAATATGGTTTCGAAAAGTATTTAAATTCCATTACTAGACCTGCATCTAATTCCTGTCTAGATCACATATTTTACAAAGATGGATGTAATGGTAGTTTCCAACCCGAAATTTATAAAAGCTCAATTACTGATCATTATGCAATTTTCGCCTTGTTCCAAATTAATAATTCACCTACCGGCATAGATGTAAGTTCTTCCAAACAAATTTGTGAATCTGATATATATACGCAAAAGCATGTAAATTGTAACAAATTAATCCATGAATTAGACAAAGAAACATGGATAAAGGTATTGGACTGTAATATTGCTTATAATAGCTTTCGAATATTCCATGAGTTGCTGCAAAATTATGTAAACAAATGCTCATATACTGACAATAAAAAAGTTCCTTGCAAATTAAAGAAAATCAAGCCATGGATCACGAGAGGAATAATTTTGTCTATTCGGACAAGGGACAAATTGGCAAATAATATTAGGAGAAACCCTACGAACGAAAATCTAATATTACATTACAAAAGATACAGAAATATATTAACAAAAGCTATACGAGCCATGAGAGTTAATTATTACAAAAATCAATTTGAAATACATAAAAATAACGCTAGAAAATTCTGGTCCACTGTCAATGAAGCTACTGATACTAATTCAAATAATAAAACTCCAATCTTAGAAATCATAAATGAAAAAGGACAAAATATTAAGCAAAGTGACCAAATTGCAAATGAATTTAACTCCTTTTTTTCAAAAATAGGAAAAAGAATCACTTCAAATATTAAGTTAGCACCAAACAGCATCCCTGAATATAAAAAATGTATACCACAACCTGCTCAGCTTTCGTCAATGTTTCTTCTCCCTGTAACCCAAGATGAAATCAATAAAACGATAATCTCACTAAAAAATAACGTTGCCCCTGGTACGGACGGAATAACAAACAACACATTGAAAACAATTTCTAAATACACATCGAAGCCCCTCGAACATATTTTTAATCTTTGCTTATCACAAGGAACGTTCCCAGATGATCTTAAAAAAGCTGTGGTAGTACCTGTATACAAATCCGGAGAAAAGCACAGTTTAAATAACTATAGACCTATATCCTTACTCCCTAGCCTATCTAATTATAGAGTTAGAAAATTGTTAGAAAAATGTATAAAAAATAAACTGGTGGACTTCTTAAATAAAAATAATATATTAAATTCAAATCAATTTGGTTTTCGAAATAACTTGAGCACCGTTGATGCCATAGTTAATGCTACAGGAAAAGTTATCGAAGAATTAGATATGGGAAATAAAAGTCTAGGTATTTTTTTGGATTTGCAAAAGGCTTTTGACACTGTAAACCACAAGATACTTATAGAACAACTAGAGAAAATTGGAGTAAGAGGCACTGCACTAAATTTATTTCGGTCTTATTTACATAATAGAACGCAAATAACCAAAATTAAGGATCAGGTTAGTAGTGTCAGCGAAGTGGATACTGGTGTGCCACAAGGAACAATTCTTTTCATTATTTACATAAATGAGTTGCTGCATTTGGACTTAAATAATTTCCATGGCCGTCTTTATGCCGATGATACCGTATTGCTATTTCCCGGTCCAACTTGGCAGGATACTTACAAATGGCATTTTTTCTGGTCCAAGACTCTATAACTCTATAATTAGATCACATCCAGAAATAGTACATATGAACAACAAGAAATTCAATACGTTTATCAAAAATCTTATTTCATAGTTCAAACGTTATTTCACTCTGTACTTAGTAGACAAATAAGGAACGATTTTATTTGTAATAACTTGTAAGAGTTTCAATTTTGTTCTTACTACTTTTCCTTTTTTCTCTTTACTTTGTTCTTTCATTTTTATTATTACTTTTTTAGGTATTGATTTAATTATATTTTCTTTATGTATTTGTAATTTGTATTTTGTAATGTAAATGGCTGAACTGTGCCCGAGCACGAGCGCTTGCTCATTTGGGTGGTCTTGTTTTGTATAAATATTTATTAAATAAATAAATATTTAAAAAAAAAAAACATAGTTTTATTTCTTGAACCTTATTCTGTAATTTTGCATGAAACTTAATTTTTTCTTCCGATTTATTTTCCGTCATTTTGTTCAAAAAACTACCGTATCAATTTAAGGGTTAAGGTGTCTGTAAATCTGCAGACTTGGAACTGTCGCATTTATGTAACCAAATGCCATCGACCTGGACCGGAATCGAACCCGCAAACATAGGTCAAATAGATAATTCCTAACAAACTGTTTCGCCCTTGCGAACTATTGAATATTAAAAATATGCTTTAAAAGGGCACTTTTTTCTCAGAGATCTTAAAATTGTATTGTGTTATCACATTTGATAATATTCAGAAAAATGTCCATAAAAATTCGTAAGTTTTAGTAATATTTCCGGAAGATGTAATAAAGAAAAGTATAATATTAATTATAATTTTATTTTTAGGATACGAAGAATACATTTCTTTAACCCTTAAATTCATAATATATTTCATAGGACACAAACGTTTATTTTAAATTTTTACTGAAAGGACTGAAAGGAAATTTGAAGAAAAATTTAAATTTCATATGAATTACAGAATGATAAAGCAAGAAATAAACTATGGTCGTAATCATTGTGTTAATTGTTTTCTTGGCGGTCCGGCATCGGTTTATATTTTGTACCAAAAATTGAGTCTCGTGCATTTAAGGGTTAAGTCATTATTGGAGTTGTCTGTTTGCTCTTTTATAAAAGAACCACTCTTTCTGTCTTTTGTATCAACTTGTGAGTAATTCCACATCCATCTTGCTTCACGTTTTGTACTTCTATCTTCTCTTCATGACTGTAATACACTCTCAACATAACTTAGTATTATCATAGGTGGCATCTGGAAACATTAACAGATTAGAAGTTTTTTTTACAACTTAAACTGTAAATCACCTGTAAAATTGTTAAAAAAGATTATCTGATTGAATTAATGTGATGTAATAATTTAGTGTCATTAAACGTTTTAAATTGCCAAAAAAAAAAAAAAAAAAAAAAAAAAAAAAATTAATAACTCCGAGATCCTTTCAACCTATAAAATTTGATATTTCCCGCGGTCGAAGACATGATACTGAACCCATATGCTTTAGCATGAATTGTTTTGTCAGGGGGCCCAAACAAAATCTTGCAGGGAGGCTTAACCTACATCCGTTACGCCATTTTAATATTGCAAACTGATACCATAAAAATCTAAGTAAATTGAATTTTAAAAGTCTGTAGGCTTAAGTTACCTATTCTATTCCCAGTAGAAATTAATTGAAAGATTTTTATATATACTTATTCAATCCTCATTGACATAGGTTTTCATATTTTAACACACATGACACAACTTTAATTAAAGCTCTCTAACTCAAAAATAGATTAAAACCTGCTATATATAAGTTGATCCCAAAGAAAATTCATTCTAGTCACACATTACAATACATTTATTATGTTGGATCGTATACATTGTTTAAAATAATCATCTCAATCTACGTAAAGTTCCTGAGCCCGTTAAGGTAAAGAAAAGAGTGCTCGCACGGTATAGCGATTATAGAGGATGTTGTCAGATGTCACAGTCGTTCAAATTAATTAAATAAATTATTGTCCATTTCCTTCATTGTAACACTACAAATACCATTATTCCTACTTCTCCTATTATCGTAGCCTATACCTACAAATGAAAAAAAAAGTATAGAACTATTTCGGCAATAAAAATTTGTCCATAAACTAGATACCGGCAGTTGGACTGAACACAAACGTACACCAACACAATAATTTCGCTCAAAATGTTACTTACGACCTTCATTTCTCTCTATTCTACAATTTCTTATGATAGCGAAGGATTTGTCAATTTTAGCTCCTTATTGTGTGTGTATGTGTGTCAAATCCCATGCCCCCATGTTGGGGCGAAGGGCCTACAAGTGTAGGTTCCTGTCTACCTATGTGACATTTTGTTACGCTTATTTTCCTAGAGAGGCAGAGGGACAGGTGGTAAGCCCATCGCCCCTTAGTTCCTTATTGACTTCTCTGTAAATTCAAGCAAGCTATACATTTCTTAACAAATAGGTAAATCGTTTACGCAATTGTTTCTGTGATGTTCAACTTTTTTCAAGCAGTGATTTAAAAAAAAATATTGCGAACTAAACAGAGCCTGAATTCCGCTACGTACGAAATTACCAAAAAGTTTTTCCATTACTATTCTAAGCACAAGCGAACTAAATTTATTTTCCTTTTAGAATTTAGCCTACGATTCAAAATAACATTAAACATCGTACGATATACCACTGTCATAAGAACTCACACGAATAACAAAACGATCTAGCGCTCGTTTTGTTTACGCCGTGATTGCCTGTAAGGTTCTGTAATATAACGGTCTTACATCGTAAATAAGCATTAACTATTGTCTTAAACCTCAAGCTCTTTGTATATCAGGCTTCCCTTTACAGGAAGGGATTTGTCCTTCTTATGCGTTTTCTCAGCCCAAATGAACTTAAATAGAGCAAATACACTTTCCTCCGCAATTATGCTTTCCAAAGCTACTTGTCAAGATTTGCGCCCTCAGTTAAACTGCATTATACATTGCGATCTCCACACATTAATCCAAGATTTTTTTTTTAACTTGAAGATTCAACAAAACCCTATTAAATATCTTATTGTTGTTTTGCGTTTTCCCTATTATATATTTACTAATCATATACTCTAATAGTATAGTATAGAGTGACGTAAAGTTCTGTCTTCACTAAACGCCTGAAAATGAACCTATGGCATGGGATTTTTCTATTTATAAATTTCTATCTCTATATAATAACTGCAATAATAAATTTGTCCTCTTTGTGAGTTTAACACGTTAATACCGTAATACTCGTAATACTCCCAATACACATTTTATCTCTTTGAGTTTTCTTACATGTATGACAGCATATGCCCATTCTAGTACTCCTTTCAGAAAAAAGAGGTCCTCTAATTTAATATTGTAATTTATAAGAATGGAAGGTCGCGGGTCGCGATGCTATCGTTGAGATTTTTTAATTGATCTAATCCTTCTGCTGGCACTATGACCCTGGGATCGACTCAGCCTCTAACAGAAATGAGTACTAGGAGCAATCCTGGGGTAAAGACAGCGGTGCCTTATGCGTGCAAAATGTCTAAAATCTGGGAGCCTCATCCTCCTTTGAACCCTAGGGCCTCCAGGGCCTGTATAAGGAACATTTTACTTTTTTATAAGAATGTACAAGCGAAAAACAGTAGGCCTAACTCTAGTTCTCTTCTCTTCAATAGTGAGTTGAATACTATTCACGATTTTACTATTCATTCTTTTTAATTGCAAATATTTAATTTACTTTATCTATTCAAAATTTATCCACTATTTTGTAAGACGTTGTCATTTTTGTACAGATTTTTCAGAGACAATAATACCAGTACACAAATAGGAATTTACTGTTCTGCGGCTTCTTTATTCAGATTCCTCATTTTCTTATATCCTTTTTTTCAGTACTTCGCCACATGGGCTATCAAAGAGTAAGAACCCTGTTCAAAAATCTGAAATCCGGCCACTAATTGTGTGTATCTAGGTCAGGCCTACATTAGTAATTTACTTTCTTAAAACGAAACTTAGAGATAACAATACCCTCATTTATTTCAACATATAAACACGTAACTATGTAGCACAAGAACGAACACACACGTTCATTGAATAGTGCATTGCATTTAGGCATTAATTTGTTCAATAAATTATCAAATTCCCTAAAATAAAATATTTCCAATTATTTAAGTCTAAATTAATGCTATTCTTGCTTGAATACTGCTTCTACTCAAAAGAAAATATTTATCACATTAGAATGTCTACCCATAGTAAATATAGTATTTAGACATTATTTTTAATTTTTTTCTAGGCCTACAAGAAATGTAAAATCATTAGTTAGGCCTATAGCTGGAATTTGTTCAAATTGTAGATTATATTATTATATTTATTAGTTATAAAAGATATCATGGATATTAGAATGTGTGTTATATATGTGTGTTTTTAAGAAAAATATAGAACTAGAAACAGAGAGAGAGAGAGAGAGAGAGAGAAAGAAAGAGAGAGAGAGAGTGAGCGTGAGTGTGAATGCGATTTCACTGTATCACTTGTACAATCTACATGTATGTGATTAAAGTGGATGAATAAAAATTACAATTACTGCACTTATAATTATCCTTTAAGACAGCAGTAATAAACTGAAGCATTGTAGTTTCAATATATATCGTGCTTTGCTTGGAGCATTAACTTCTCACACATGCTGTTCAAGACATTTTAATCTGGCGACCTAGTGCCTGCTTGCCCAGGAATGTGATTTATAGCACACAGATTATCACACACTACTACAGTAACTCAAAATACACTATAATTTACACCAGATTACTCTATACCACCTAACCACCCCTTAACTGGTTGTTTGACTACGGACTTCGAGGCTATTATAACCACTTACAGAGGAAAGTTTGCACCATTATACTTGGTCCGTGTCCAACATAATTCCACCTAGACTAATCTGCACCAAGGAAAAGAAAATTAGATGAGGTTTAATGTGATTTAACTTTTCGCCGTCTATCTACTTTTTGCATATATTCACGATTTTCACAACTGAAGAACAAAATTTAAGTATGTAATGCCAGGAAAAGATAGTTTCTATTCTCCCTATAAAAGTCGTGAAAATATATCGAATGTACTTTAAGATTCAAGTTACTGCTGACCTAATTGGAAAATTAAAGCACTTCACTCACATTGAATTGAGTAGGGCTCAATAATTGTTTATTTTATTGTATTAAATGAATCGGTCAGTGTATAAAGGATGTATGCTAGTTTTTTTATAGTAGCTTATTCAGGAGAGGAAAAATTCGATTAAAATATTGCACTATATACACCCATTTTTACTTCCTCTGCCCGTACCATAGGTAAGTCTGTAAGTAGAGGAAGTATTGTGCTCGACCACGAAATTCAAAGTTGAGTTTTTAGCATAAATACATGTTTTGAGGTCCCCTGAATCCAAAAAATATCATTTTCAGGAACATTTCTTGTGTGTATTTGTGTATTTTTATGTGTCTGAGAACAGCCATGATGCAGGACGAAAAATCATATAAAAACAAAAGTTTGTTTTTGGATTTTGTACCATTTGAGGAAGTGATTTGAAGATTGGTAACTACTTTCGCTTACTTTTAATGCCACTTTAAATTAAGAAAATTTCATTTCTCGCAATTTTATCAAAACGGCTCTAACGATTTTGTTTAATTTTTTACATGAGTTGTTTATACTAAAAGCTAAAATTGTTATTTGAAATTCGTAAAAATTATCTAACGGGTAGTTCTAAGCCCCCGCTATTTATAGAGAGTCAGTCTTGCCTGGCGAACAATAAAACTTTGCACCAAGTTCAAACAACTGAATACGCGCTCTTTGCAATACGGGCTCTTATTCTATATCAGAATGAGGGAATCTTATTCTATATCAGAATGAGGGAATCTTATTCTATATCAGAATGTGAAGTGAGAAAGATGTTTGGCCCATGCTTAGGGTAAAGAAAGTTACATGAGTGCATTAATCAGATTTTATTTTGGGTTGTGTATCCTTCGGGGATACGATGAGACGTGTTAACGACATTCTCTTCATTTTTATACCAGTTTACATGAAGAGAATGACATACACAATAATATTATACGAAGAGGCAAAACTTTTATTTAGGCAGAGGAGGTTATGTTTCACGTCAGATTTGTTGGTTATTTGTTCTATGGTTGATCCTGAATAATAATCAATTCATAGATGTCACATGTTTTTTCCATTTTATAATCCTGTATTTTCAAGTAATCCATTTACTGTACAAATGAAACTACACTGTAATATATTTATATTACTGAAAGAAATACAAATTAGCCTGAAGTAAGTGTAATAAATGAAATTAAGACGTAATAAATTCCAATCATGAAAGTAAATGAAGTTCGAATTTATTATGAGTCTTTCTCAAAATAAGTCTTGAACGCATGTCAAATTTCAAGTCACCTCCTACGAAGAAATTCCTCAATTAAAATAATACATACAACTATTGAAGCATATAGGTATACAATTCTGGCTAACTTAAAAACAAGGGTAAATCTATCGTAAAATGGCGTTTTGACTCAGGAGAACTAAAAATTGTATATCTAGTGAAAACTCTATACCAGATATCAGAATCGATCACAATATTTCTTCTACGGATGGCATCAATGCAATGGCACGGTAAGAGACATTAAAAGTAGTAGTTTCTGTAGAGCTAGATTGTAAGAGAGACGGTAGATTTCTATTTATGTTTATTTCTTCATGTTGTTTCGCAACTTACTGACCAGTTTCGTTTCTTAGTACA
Source organism: Ectobius pallidus (assembly GCA_964059195.1). Lineage (NCBI taxonomy): Eukaryota > Metazoa > Arthropoda > Insecta > Blattodea > Ectobiidae > Ectobius > Ectobius pallidus. The sequence goes on from CAXKWD010000004.1 coordinate 106,218,936, forward strand.
TTGTAGAATCGACAAGGATTTTTCCGATGACAGCGTTAAATAGAATTGTAAGAATACCACCAAGAAGGCAATGTAATGTTTATTAAGTGCCAGGATGGTACATTATGAGATTGTGTGGGACGGGAAAATGTCTGTCCGTCTGTCCATGCGTGTGTCTGTACGCACAATAACTCATATGCGCTTTATCGGATTTTCATATAACTTTGTATACGCATTTATAACGTCCTTGGGAAGAATCCTATCGATATTGGACCGAATCGGTTGACCTGTACCGGAGTAATGCCCAATTTAGGGCCTATTTTATGGTAATATGTACGAAAGAATTTATGAAATGCAAATAAGTTATCATGTCAACATATTGTTTTACTGTGTTCATATACGGCTGTGGAAGTTGCAATACAGGTAGGTTTGACAAATAACACTTAACATAAATGCTTTGTTCTTCCGTAAGCCCTGCTTAATGAATCCATCTGGAGCTTAACTCGGAAATCATAACAAAAATAACTTATTTTCTGCATATCATAATTGCAATTGTCACTGATTAAACAAAGCATTCTGGCACTTCGTTACATTATTCTTTATTGGGTGGATTGCGTGCTGTGGCATAGACTATTTCTTATGAAGTAAGATTGGCTTTAATTTTACTTTCTTTTATTTTTTTAATTGGGGGACATAATTTGATATTATTTTATGATTATCAAAATGTTGTTTGATTGGTTTGGATGGTTTTACCTGGGTTTATTGTATATGAAGAGGTAATAAACTTCAGGAGTTTTAGAAACTTCTAAGTTATCCCAGTAGAAAAAAAGCCCAAGAATTTAAACATTGATGTACTTAAAGTTTATTGTACATTTGAAGTTGTGCAATCTGTATTTATTTTATTTTCATTTAATCATTTAGATATTGTATTCAACTAATACAAGGATAGTACACACCCACATTTATCAATTTTTCATGAAAAGTAATGCCTCGTTAACGTTTTCCCTCTCTGCATCACAATTATTTCCCAGATCTTAATCGTTTTTCAATGATGGCGGTTCAATTACGTCTAAGAATACTTAAATATTAGTCATTTATGGCGGTTATTTCTGTATATTGTTAAGGCTTCAGCGTTACCAATCCTCAGGACGTAGAGGTATTGTCTTCACTTTCTAGTGGATGTGTAAATGTTTTGCCTTTCTTAACAAGACCTGCCTATTATTTTGAATCGTTGATCAATTAGCTGTTAAAGAAAACGAAAAACTAGTTTTAATTTTGAAAACAGGTTACCAAAATTGCGCATTTCGAATGCATTAAATTGAAGAATTGATTCTTTAACATTTTAAAAAATTTTAAAGAATATTTTAGTAGCTTATTAGCTTACATCGTGCACTTTCGTGAAATATGTGTAGTTAATATCACTTGATGATTTGATTTCACTAGACCACTTTATTGTAATATTGTAATATACACTGGAATTCAGAAGTACCAACCCATTGAGCTCGATCAGTAAAAAAAAAAATTGATTTTGTCTTTATTTTCGCCAAAAGGCGATAGTAAAATTAAAAATAGAGCAATAGATGTATATAGATTGTTAGGGATCGGACGGAAAATATACGGTCCGAAAGGGCAAATGATAGGATAAGGTACTTCTCAATTAGGAATAAAATGTTGCTTTTAGGTTTGGAAGGGACTTCAGTCGGAAGTGCAATAGATAGGAAAGATTAGCCACCTCTGAATAGCTAGTGAGGACCAGATTCGAACGAATCAAAATGAGAGCAAATAGACTGTAACCTCAGGACTCTGGTATCAGGAATCCACGGACTACTTAAGGAGAACAATTGAAATATGAAATAATCACAACTTACTAGATTCACACACAATAATTATTGAAACTAATTGAAAAGAAACACTGATACATAAGATGCAAGAGTACGTTATCACACGTGGTTGTAAATATTAATTTCTTGGAAAACTTGATAAATAATATCTTAAAATGCGTAGATTAACTTGCTCTTGAAGTTAACACTAAACTTTTGCATGTAGTTTAGTCGTAAAAGCTGATATAAGCACTGGAACATGTAGCGTTGGTTGCACAACTGTTGCGTAATATCAAACTTCTGTAATTCGGAGAATTCACTCGCGAATTTGATGAATTATATGTAATTATGTATGAATAATTACTGAGAGCCACAAATGCGCACAATTGTGACTATTCACCGCTTCCAGTGCAAGTTTAATGAAACTTGGTAGAAAAAGCGGGAATGACTCGAGCCTACTAGATACACTGTTATCTGCGTGAGGTCTCGTACAATACTAACTGGCGTGACGCTAAACCACCACATATAACAAAAGAAATTAGCAAGTCATGCATGATCCCACAATGCCTTGAGGCGGGAATAAAAGGACAATCAAAGCGGGACATTGCAAGCGGACAGTTTGAAACATTCTAAAGTAGAAACATGTTGCTTGCGCGAACATACCGACCCCTTTGAACTATTTAGTTCAACAAAATAGATAAAGAGCAAGCTATGAAAAATACATTCAAATGGAAAAATAACATAAAGGAAAACACTTATTATATACATCACAATAACACAGTTTATCTCCGAAAAGTAAAACCTTATTGTGTAAGGAGGAAAACCAAAAAACACTTATTACAATGTAACGGTTTGTCTACACTATAATTGCTTGTAAAACGATAAAGAGATATGAAATATTGATTGCACTGTATTACACTTATTATTGATCTGGCAATGGACATAATTTCACTACCGGGCGCTTATATTCGCCACTAGGAGTGCGAACTGTCGCCACACGAATTAGACCGTCTTCTCCCGGATGCACCTTGGTTTTGTAGAATTTGCCATTTTTCAATACATTTCATATCGTAGAAAGGGCCTAACAGGATTTACTCTTGGTTAGGAAGGTTGCCCATCAGCTGTTGAGCAGATTGTGCCTTTAGGTTATAGCAAGTCAGACACTTGTGTAGAACAGATTTCACCAGTCTGCGCACGCAAGGGATCCAATATGCTTGTCTTAACGAAGCTATCATAAGCTGATGTGACGCATGTAGAAGCTTGAAATGTTCATGCTTTACAATTAGAGCAGTCAGATGGTGCTTGCTTGGCAATATGATCTGATGTTTAGCATCATATGCAAGATGAGATTTATCTATGCGACCACCAACTCGAAGAAGACCATTTTCGTCCAGAAATGGTGTTAATGTATGAATAGAACTTTTAGCAGAAGTTTCTTTCAGATTTTTAAGATCTGCAATTTCACTCTTAAAAGATGAATGCTGAGCACTTTTAACACAAGTTTGTAAAGCTTGTTGAAGCTCTTCAGCTGTAATAGGTCCATGAAATTTTGTTTCATGGCGACATGCAGCAATAAATCTATTCATGTAGCATGTTACTCTTTGCAGGCGTCTGAGATCTGAGAATGTTGTAAGAAAATGTTCTCTCTCCTTTGTTGACACCAGACAGACATTTGCAAGTTGTTCTGATGAATCAGGAACACTTAATTGTTGCGGTTGTTTTGGCCAGGCTGTCTCTGGTGAAGATAACCAGTTAGGACCGTGCCACCACAAATTGATTTCAGATAACTGCTCACAAGAAATTCCCCTTGAGACGAGATCTGCTGGATTTTCATGTGTGGCAATGTGTCGCCATGTAGCAGTCTCCGAAAGTTCTTGTATCTGTGACACACGATTTGAAACAAAGGTTTTCCACTTTCGCGCATCAGTTTTGAGCCAAGAAAGTACCACAGTAGAATCTGACCACAAACAATTTTGTGAAGGTTGTACCTTGAGGTCACTAAGCACTTTGTTGTATAATTTAGCTAGCAGAAGTGCACCACAGAGTTCAAGGCGTGGAATGGTTTGCTTCTTTAGAGGAGAAACCTTAGATTTTGAACATAATAATTGAACAGTAGTTTCACCTTCACTATTTACAGAACGAATATATATACAAGCTCCATACGCCTTCTCGGAGGCGTCACAGAAACCATGTAATTGAATGTCCTGCACTGTACCAGATGTAAGCACATATCTGGGAATACGCAAGGTGTGAATAGTAGCTAATGTTTCACAGATTTCCAGCCATTTCTCCACCAGATGCACAGGTACGGTTTCATCCCAGTCTAATTTCTTAATCCAGAGAGATTGCATAAAGATTTTAGCATTTATGACAATAGGACTAGCCAATCCTAGCGGATCAAAGATAGATGAAATAAGTGAAAGGATATTTCGTTTGGTTAGTTTACCTTGCACATGGGTTTGGAGTGAAGGATGTGATTGGATCTGGAATTTATCATTAACTGGATGCCAAAGTAATCCTAGGGCATGTATGTTTTCATTGTTATCAAGTGCCAGGGGCAATTGAGTTTCTCGATGTGAAGGAGGTACTGATTCCAATAAAGCTTCATGGTTGGAACACCATTTTCGCAGAGGAAATCCACCACAATTGAGCATATCTGTAAGCTCCCTTTGCAGTTTCAGGGCTTCTTGGATGTCATTGTGGCCTGCTAAACAGTCATCAATATAAAATGATTCCCGTACTGCCTGAGCAGCAAGCGGATACTTCTCTTCTTCTTCTAGCGCAAGCTGATGTAAAGATCTTATGGCCAAAAATGATGCAGATTTTGTACCATAAGTGACAGTAGTTAGAGCGTAGTCTTGTATGGGTTCATTAGGACTTGAACGCCACACAATTCTCTGAAGATTCTGATCATCTATATGCATTCTTACTTGTCTGTACATTTTAGAAATGTCTGCTGAAAATGCATACTTGTAGGTGCGGAACCGAAGTACAATAGATGAAAGATCGTCTTGTATAGTTGGCCCTAGTTTCAAGATGTCGTTCAATGACTTGCCTGAAGACGACTTTGCTGAGGCATCGAATACAACTCGGGTTTTCGTGCTAGTTGAACTAGGCTTTATAACAGCATGATGCGGCAAGTAGTAACATTTTTCTCCAGGCTGAGGAAGTGAAACCTTCTTCATGTGGCCTAGATTTTCATACTCTTCCAGAAATTTGGAATAGTCTTCTTTTAAGCTAGGGTTAGCTTCAAGTTTGCGTTCCAGGTGTCCTAAGCGTTTTATAGCTTGTTGCCTAGATTCGCCCAGAGAATCTACAGGTTGATTCTTGGGGAGTTGCACTACGAAGGCACCATCAGTTGCACGAGTAGTGTTTTCTACGTAGTGTTCTTCACATTCACGTTCCTCCTTAGTGTGTAATGCGCTGGGGAAGTCTTCCAGCTCCCAAAATTGCCTTAGTTGCCTGTCCACGTTGTCGACAGTTACAAACAAGTTATGCTGTGAGAACGTCACCTTCTTGTTTTTAATGGCAGACTTAGGAACTGTACCACTGATTATCCAACCAAGTTCGGTGTTGGTCAGAACAGGCTGATTTGGTTTAACTATTCTTTCGTTTGTGATTAATTGGAAGAATAAGTTGGCACCAATTAGCAATTGTACATCACCAGGTACATGGAATTTAGGGTCAGCTAATGGAAGTTCACTGGGAATATTGAATTTGTATGGGTCAATTTGGACAGCAGGAAGCTTATTTACAATGTGAGGTAGAACTAGGCAGTTTAGGTTAGCTTGGAAAGCGTGGATCCTGGATCTCATATTAATAGTGATGCTGTGACCACAAGCTGAGGTGCCATTAATACCTCTTATGTGAGTCTCCACTGCGCTAGTTGGTAATTGTAATTTCCTTGCCAAATCTTCCGTGATGAAATTAATCTGACTACCAGAATCAAGTAAAGCTCTGCATTTTACCAGTTTTCCATTTTTGTCTTCTATTTCGACCACTGCAGTTGCAAGAAGAATTTCACATTGGCTAGCCTTTTCTTTTATAGAACAGTAACTAGCTGGAATGTTTGTTGCCGTGCTGGCTGTAGAACTTTCTGAAGAAGGACTCTGTCGAGAAACCTTTTCACTTGAATGTGTGTCATTGTGTAACCATTTACTATGAAAACCTTTTCCACATTTGCAAAACGATTTTAGCTTGCACTGATCTCTTCTGTGGTTAGGAGAGAAGCAGTTAAAACACAAGCGTTTAGATTTAATGACATTCCATCGTTGTGATACACTTAGTTCTTGGAAGTTCTTGCAATTTAATAAATTATGATTATCATCGCAGCATGGGCACGTGTCTTCTTTTGTCGCAACATAAGAATGACGAGTGTGTTTTTCTGACTTCTTCTTCGTACTTTGCTCACCTTTGTGCTTAGATGGGCTGGACGTGTTGTTTACATCTGCCAATACTTCAAGGGAATTTGCCTTAGCTTCTAAAAACTTGATGAGGTCTTGAAGTGGTGTGAAGTTCTGAGAATCAATTCTTCCTTCCCATTCTTTTCGTACGCTCTCACAAAGGCTGTCCAAGATTAACTGCATGAGCATAATATCGTGTAGTGGTATCCCTACATGTAAAGCTTCCATAGCATTTATGTTGCTTTGGAATTTGTTAAGAATACTACGAAGATCATTCACATTTTCACTCTTCATCGTTGGTAAAGAGAGTAGATTACGTACGTGAGCTGTGGCAATAATTCTTGTATTATCGTACCTGGAACATATTAGATTCCATGCTACACTGAAATTTTCACTAGTCACTGGTAGATTTTTTATCAGTGCGTGTGCCTGGCCCTTTAATGATGACAGAAGGTAATGCAATTTCTGTATCGGTTCTAAGGCTGCATTATTGGCTACAAGACTGCCGAACGTGTCTTGAAAATGTTTGAACGTTGTGATGTCACCAGAGAAGGTTGGAAGCTGTATAGCAGGAAGTTGTATTGGCCTATTGTTGCACTGAGAAACAGCTGAATGACAAGTATGATGTGAATTGGCACTGTTATGAGATCGCTGACTGTTCACAGAGTTTGCACTATGCACTTGCTGCTCGTGATGACATAGGATTGCACTGAGTTTAGCTTTTAACTCGAAGTAACCATTCATCATAACTTCCTTGTATTCTGCATGTTCATCCAAATCTTCTTCTGCTTCCACAAGAGATTCTATTTGTGTTTGAACAATATCAAATTTGTCCCATATTTCATTTATCTTGTCAAATTTAACTTTTAATAAGAACACATCGGTGTCTTGATTTGCAGTTTCACAAGACTTTTGTAGAAAAGTAAGCTCTCGCTTAATAACGCCTCTACGTCTAATTAAGGCTCGTAAATCACCTTCCATGTTGTGTGTGAAATGTGGAAATTACTTGCAATTGACAATTGAATTCTACCACTGCTGCACGATAATATGTGAGTCAGCTGTTCACTGCTTTCTTGATGTCTTTTGAGCTGTTGTGTTTTCTGTAGTACTGAAGCACTGCCGAATAGATGATACAGAGTTTATGTACTAGAAATCGTAGCTCTTGAATACGCGGATGCCGTCGCGGTTGAGTCTGCATACAATGAACGAGATCGATAAGACGAGACAAACCATATATATGTGTGTGTGAATAATGAAATTGTTTCTTAGTAGTCCGGTCCGGAGGACCAAATGTTAGGGATCGGACGGAAAATATACGGTCCGAAAGGGCAAATGATAGGATAAGGTACTTCTCAATTAGGAATAAAATGTTGCTTTTAGGTTTGGAAGGGACTTCAGTCGGAAGTGCAATAGATAGGAAAGATTAGCCACCTCTGAATAGCTAGTGAGGACCAGATTCGAACGAATCAAAATGAGAGCAAATAGACTGTAACCTCAGGACTCTGGTATCAGGAATCCACGGACTACTTAAGGAGAACAATTGAAATATGAAATAATCACAACTTACTAGATTCACACACAATAATTATTGAAACTAATTGAAAAGAAACACTGATACATAAGATGCAAGAGTACGTTATCACACGTGGTTGTAAATATTAATTTCTTGGAAAACTTGATAAATAATATCTTAAAATGCGTAGATTAACTTGCTCTTGAAGTTAACACTAAACTTTTGCATGTAGTTTAGTCGTAAAAGCTGATATAAGCACTGGAACATGTAGCGTTGGTTGCACAACTGTTGCGTAATATCAAACTTCTGTAATTCGGAGAATTCACTCGCGAATTTGATGAATTATATGTAATTATGTATGAATAATTACTGAGAGCCACAAATGCGCACAATTGTGACTATTCACCGCTTCCAGTGCAAGTTTAATGAAACTTGGTAGAAAAAGCGGGAATGACTCGAGCCTACTAGATACACTGTTATCTGCGTGAGGTCTCGTACAATACTAACTGGCGTGACGCTAAACCACCACATATAACAAAAGAAATTAGCAAGTCATGCATGATCCCACAATGCCTTGAGGCGGGAATAAAAGGACAATCAAAGCGGGACATTGCAAGCGGACAGTTTGAAACATTCTAAAGTAGAAACATGTTGCTTGCGCGAACATAGATATAGATATAGATATAGATTTATTTTTGCCAGGACATTAAAAAAATGTATAGCAACGTCAAACAATAAAAGCTTACAACCAATGTATAGAATAAAATTCCTGGATGCTGTACAATGGATTTCTTTTCAGCTGGAATTTTAAAGTTCTCTTTAACACACAGTAAGCCATTTGTCTTACATATACAGGTAGGCTGTTATATAAATTAAGAGAAATATTTTCGAAACTATTGAATGTTCTGGAATATTTACATTTTTGGATATATATATTACCTCTATTGGGTGTGTCATAGGTATGGATTTCAGCGCATTTAGTAAATGCTTCCAAATGTTTACATACATAGAGAAGGCAATTAAAAACAAACATTGCTGGAAGAGTCATAACGCCAAGTCTGATAAACAGTGGTTTACAGTGCGTTGACGACGAGACTCCACATATAGTTCTAATGGCTCTTTTTTGTAAGATGAAAAGTTTATCGGAGGATGTATGGTTCCCCCAAAGCATAACACCGTAATTTAGGTGAGAGTTAACATGGGCATAATAGACGTTTAAGAGAGATTCTTTACATAAACTATATTTTAGAGTTCTTAACATAAAAATGCCTTGACTTATTTTAGATGCAATGCTAGCAGTGTGAGTGTGCCACCCGAGATCAGAATCAAGGTGAATGCCAAGAAACTTAACCGGAGGAATCTGAGAATTTATAGCATAATTGTAACTAAATGTTATGTCAATTGTTTTGTCGACATTAAGGCTTAATTTGTTAGCTTTGGACCATTCTTGAACTTTACCAGATAAGGTTTCAATTTTATCGATAACACAATCATTTACATCATGGGAAACATTTAATGCCAGATCATCAGCAAATAAATAAACATTTAGACATTCCTCCTTAATATGATCAGGGATATCATTAATATAAATTAAAAACAGTACAGGCCCCAAAATCGAGCTTTGGGGGACACCATATTTTATCTTTGTGAATTGAGAGATCTGGTTATGATAATACACAGTTTGAAATCTATTACTTAGATATGAAAACATAAAATCAGCACTTAGATCATTAAAACCATAAAATCTGAGCTTGTTTACAAGAATATCGTGTGAGACTGTGTCGAAGGCCTTAGAGAGGTCAAAGAATCGACTACATACAAAATCGCCCTTATCAAGAGCATCTAAACTTTTTTTGACTAGAGCTAAGACCGCGTCAATAGTGTTCCGACCTGCTCTAAAACCGTATTGACTCGGGGAAAAAAGCGAATTGGTTTCAAAATATTTAGTTATCTGTTGGTTAAGTAACATCTCGAAGACCTGCGACACAATGGGCACAATACTAATAGGCCTATAGTTATTGTAATCAGTTACGAGGCCCTTCTTATGGATGGGTATAACTTTAACTAGTTTAAAGGCGTCAGGGAATGTGCAAAGGTCAATACTATGGTTAAAAATATGAGCCAAAGGTTCACATATAAACATAGCAGCACATTTCAGAATTTTTGAATTAAAACCATATACATCAAGACAAGAACTAGAATTTAGTTTTAAAATAGTAGAATATACATCCTGAACTGTTAAATGATTGAACGAAAAGGTACCTTCAAACTTAGGTAGCTTATTTAGAAGGTCAATAGGATCAATGTTATTATTTATTCCATTCACAGTGTTTTCAACTTTGTTAGTAAAAAATGAGTTGAATTCTTCCGCGACCAACTTAATGTCGAGTTTATTTCGGTTGGAATCATTGTTTAGTAGAGAAGCTATAACTGACCACGTGGATTTCGACTTATTAGGAGAATTATTGACTATGTTCGAAAAATATTTAATTTTTGTCTCTTGAAGAGTCCTTTTGTAAATGTTCCTTAATTCAAGATATTTATCTTTAAATTCAAGCAGACCATGATAAGAATATAATCTATAGTAAGATAAGCACCTTTCCTTAAGTGTGTGGAGCTCGTCAGAATACCACTTATTATCAGATTTGTTAGTCTTTGGACCAGTGCTAGTTAAGGCAATAGGAAATGCTTTGTCAGCTATGTCTGATAAAACTTTAATAAAGTAGTTAGCCTTCTCATTTAAATTTGTTAAGCTGTATAGCATAATCCAACTTATTTGGCTTAACAAAAAATTAAAATAGTGCAGACTAAGACCACTAATTTGTCTTTTGTAGTTAGAATTGTTTAGATTGGAAGATTTTGCTCTCTTGCATGTTTCTATATTTACTTTCAGGATTATTGCATCGTGATCAGAAAATACAGTTGGGACCACTTCAGCAGAACAGATACTTCTGTCTATATTGGTGACAATATTGTCTAACCCAGTTCCGGCAGTACCGTTGCGACCAGGGCGAGTTAGAGCGTAGGCTACTGTATACCCCCCATCCCCCCCCCGTGGGAATTTCCGACACATATATTTTTTTGTTGGTATTCCCATCTAGTTTCAGTTTTCAGTTGTTTGCCCCTTATCAATTACAGCATTTACCCGGAAACCCCGGAAATCCGGAGAAAATGAGTTTGTTTTAATTTTTCTTTGTTCTTTGCTCCTAAAATGCCCAGGGAATTTCTGGTTCACATATTTTTTGTTGGTATTACCATCTACATTAAGTCTTCAGTTGTTTGCCCCTTATCAATTACAGCATTTACCCGGAAACCCCGGAAAACTACGGAAATCTGGAGAAAATGAGTTTGATTTAATTTTTCTTTGTTCTTTGCTCCTAATATGCCCAGGGAATTTCTGACTCACATATTTTTTGTTGGTATTGTCATCTAGTTTAAGTTTTCAGTTGATTGCCCCTTACAAATTACAACATATCCCCGGAAAACCCGAAAAACCACTTTTATACGGAGAAAATGACAATGTTTTATTTTTTAAATCTTTGTTCTTTGCTTCTAATATTCAAAGGGAATTTCTGAATCATATGTTCTTTTGTTGGTATTGCCATCCAGATTAAGGTTTCAGTTGTTTGCCCCTTATCAATTACAGCAAATCCCCAGAAAACTCCGAAAACCATGGAAGCCCGGAGAAAATGACTTTGTTTTAATTTTTTAAATCTTAGTATTTTACTTCTAGTATTCAAAGGGAATTAGTGACTAATATGCTTTTGTGTTGGTATTGCCATGTAGATTAAGTTTTCAGTTGTTTGCCCCTTATCAATTACAGCAAATCCCCAGAAAACTCCGAAAACCACGGAAGCTCGGAGAAAATGACTTCGTTTTAATTTCTTAAATCTTAGTTCTTTGCTCCTAGTATTCAAAGGGAATTGGTGACTCATATGGATTTGTGTTGGTATTGCCATGTAGATTAAGGTTTCAGTTGTTTTCCCCTTATCAATTACAGAAAATCCCCAGAAAACTCCGAAAACCACGGAAGCCCGGAGAAAATGACTTTGTTTTAATTTTTTAAATCTTAGTTCTTTGCTCCTAGTATTCAAAGGGAATTGGTGACTCATATGGTTTTGTGTTGGTATTGCCATGTAGATTAAGGTTTCAGTTGTTTGCCCCTAATTAATTACAGCATATCCCCGGAAAACTCCGGAAACCTAAAAAATCCGAAGAAAATGAGTTCGTTTTAATTTTTTAAAAACCTTTGTTCTTTGATCCTAATATTCCCAGGGAACTTCTGACTTACATATTTTTGTTGTTGTTGTTGGCATTGTAATCTAGATTAAGGTTTCAGCTGTTTTCCCATTATCAATTACAACATATCCCCGTAAAACCCGGAAAACCACGGAAATCCATAGAATTTCTAGAACTCGGAACTTGTGATCTACGGTCACTGAAACCGTTATTGCGAAGTAATTCTTCTGCTTCAAGTGTGTCCCTTGCAGGTTCAAAAGGGTGAGTATATGGACTACGAGATATCTGCCATAATTGTGATGGTCACATGCAAAGAAAAGGGGAATCATATCTTCTAAACATGCCAAGTGTAAGTCAAAGTTGTTTTCTTTAGTTGCTCGCTGAAATCTCAAAATCAATGACACTTTGTCCATATTACCATTCCAAAATTGTGCTGTTTTACCGAATGTCCCTTCTCTAACTTCAGTCAAGAAAGTTTGGTAGTGACTGTGGAAGGTTTGGTAAGTTAAATTAATTATCATTCACAGTGTGTTCTGTCAGGTTTCCAATCGCCTTCATTCCTTCAGCATCAGGATTTTTTCCAGTATTCTTTGTCATGCTGTAATTGGTAAGGGGAAAACAACTGAAACCTTAAACTATATGGCAATAGCAACAAAAATTATGTGATTCAGAAATTCCCTGGGAATATTAGTATCGAAGAGCAAATATTTTAAAAAAATTAAAACAATCTCATTTTCTGCGGATTTTCGTGGTTTTCAGGGTTTACGTGGATATACTGTAATTGATAAGGGGAAAACAACTTAAACCTTAAACTAGATGGCAATACCAACAAAAAAACATATGAGTCAGAAATTCCCTGGGAATATTAGGAGCAAAGAACAAAGATTTTAAAGAAATTTTTAAAAAGTCAATTCCTCCGGATTTCCGTGGTTTTCGGAGTTTTCTGGAGATATGCTATAATTCATAAGGGGGCAAACAACTGAAACCTTAATCTAGATGGCAATACCAACAAAAAAACATACGAATCAGAAACTCCCTTTGAATATTAGGAGCAAAGAACAAAGATTTAAAAAAAAATACATAGTAATTTTCTCCGTATATACGTGGTTTTCCGAGGTTTCCGGGGATATGCTGTAATTGGTAAGGGGCAAACAACTGG